>AP025364.1:1200000-1800000 GCA_030295005.1 Cephonodes hylas
TGTCTATAGCTAGGACTCGCGTAGTAATGTGCTCTTCAAATAATCAATTACAAATACAAGCTGAATTTATTCAAAACGACGCAATAAAAATAAAGACATCACAAAATAATTGTTTAATATAAGAGTCATTTAAATTTGTACAACACTTAGTTTATGCAAAAAGAAAGACAATATTAACTATTGCGCTACAAAACTGAGAAGCAACGTAGATTTGATTAAACATACGTTGACACATGTAGAACCAACAGAAATCTAAAATCCCAATTAGATTAATAATAAATTTTAATATTACAAACTACTGCTACAGAGCACAGCCCTACACGTAGGCAAATCTCGCCCACGTCGCATTGCCATTTCTGGCCGGCGATGCCGACGAGCTTTCGCGATGAGAGCAACAAAACACGACCCCAACCGCACGTAGAAAGTCGTGTAGGAGGGCCTGCTTCTCAGGATAATAACCGATATTTTTTATTCCGTACATTTTTTACAAGTACTAGGATCTAGGTCATTGCGACGTACGTGAAAAAAATTGATGAATCTCCCACGCTCGAACTCTCTCTAGGTGGGCGGCGGTGACAGGACATAACATATTAATTCAATTCAACTGTCATGAGAAATTTATCCGTAGTTTGGTTACTTTTTTTATTTGTGAGTAATGGTTTCGAGGAATCAGAACGTGGGCTATCGAGATTCGAAACCATGACCGTTAAGTCATCAAGCAAAACTTTTGCCATAGAATCTTATTATGTGAAAAAAAAATGTGTTTTTCAAAATGTTAAGAGATATCATTATTGATATTGAATATTGATGAGATTCTCAATTTCTTAGGTGTGAAGTCCAGCCGCTTCGTACTAGGTCAGCGTGGTGAACTCGTGTCTCTTTTCAGCTTGTAAAAAAGACCCGTGCCCCGAAATCGAATATATTTATATGGGCTGATGGTAATGATGGGATTCTAGAGTCACTTTCATCTCAATATACTACCAAATTTTAAAACATACGTATGTCTTAGTAAATTTGTAGATATTAAAAAGTTATACAGCTATAATTACTATATAATCGTATTATTAAAAAAGATTAAGCAATTAATAAGTCATTAGCGAGTCAGAAGCCAAGGGTGACGTTAACGATAAAATAAGAGAAAATTGACAGCTGATACGAATATTTGACAGGCCGTAATTTCTAGTCTTTTAAGGAACATATTTGCGATTAAAATTAGGCCATTCAAAGGCCGTATAACTATGAAAATCGAAAAAGTACATGAAGCATATTTTCGATTGTATTTCAAGGCGTTTTAAGGTAACTAATGTTATGCGAAATATCTAGGTATTTTATCGTTTCCAAAAGCCATGAATTTCTTATGCAAATATCGCTGACCTGCTTCGAGTCATTATAGAGCATGCACTTCAGTGAAGCAGGGCACTTAGCCAAGTGCAGTACTAATGCTTTTGTCGTAAAATTTTATATGTTTCTATCAAATATTGTCTCGATTTAATGGGATTCTCTGAGATTTTTGAAAGCAATTAAGAGCAAAATTGTATACTTAAGTCTTTTCATCCTTTATGTCTTTAACTTTAAAACACTTCCTCATACCCACTAAGCATTTGCAAGTATCTTTAGAACGCCAATTTATTTTATACTTATAAAAAAAAGTAAACAAAATTTACCTACCCTCTCGTTTCCAAGCCGAATGATTAACCAAATGAGCAATTAACTTAAAGTTATTACAACGGTGGGCGGCAATTTAGAAACTCGAGAAAATAAGCTATCGATCGAAAGCATTGTTCAGGGAAAAGGAATATTCGATTTAGCCTCAAGTTCGTAGCGCCTGCGACGTCCAAATTAGATTGACCCGCGCGCCGACCCGAACGACTTGTTTCAGTAAGAAACTTATCTATCGCCGTGATTGGCTGATGAAGCGGCTAAATGGATGTTCCCGTTTTAATTAACACCTCGGCTTGGATTAGATGTTCAGGTTACTGTAGTAGACTTATACGTAATTGGACGGCAAATGGTCTAAGATTTAATATTGTGAAATGTTGGTATACAAAATAAAAGATACGACAATCCTTACCTTAGAAAAAATATATTTAAAATTTCAATGTACCTTGAATATATTTGCCAAGACTAAAAAGAAACTAGAAGCTCTTGATAAATAATTTTTTGTTAAACATTTACTTAAAATACTTCCTCACGAACCTGACAATTTCCAGGATCAAAAAGGACCTATAACTTCTACATTCATACCTATCTCTAACGAAATAACTACTTCTGCATATATCACACTTATCACAATACCCACACAATCAACACTACCACAATATCAATATTTCACGCACCGTAATCTGCAAAGACAAATACACTAAATCCCACAGGGCGATGCACATTAAAACCAAACACAATAGATCCCTGTCCGTCCCACTAGGGCCGGCACAAACATCAGTCCGCCTTTGTAAATTCATAATTCAGCCGTGAATGTGTATCCTGGCCCCTACGTTGTTTATACGAACTATAGTAAATATTTACCCGGAGGCGCGGCTGTAATCGGAGAGTTCCATTGTCATGATAATATAGAACATGCTATATTGCGATGACCATTGTGAAGGTACATTTTTTAATCGGAGGGTTCGTGTCCTATCTGTTCCTAGTTATGTAATATAGAGTTTTTTTCACGGTGCGATTGCTTACCGTAATCGCGTTTGTGTTGTGATGTTACATTAGAAAATTTAATAAAAATCTTACAATCATGAATGTATATTACAATTTACGAGACAAACCGTAGTATAAGATAAATAATGAAAATGTGATCAGGCTTATCTTTGTAAAAGACTCATGTAGGTATTCAATAAAGCAGATTATGTACCATAACTTAAATGTCTGCTATAGGGTAAATACTAAATACAAATAAAAAGAGCATAAAAAAGAACAATGAAGTACCCTCATTACAAGCTCGGGCATTTCACTACACGAACACGCCTAAAAAACATCGTCGATAACCAAACATTCCCTAGCCAACCGAATGAATAAACTTGGGCTCTGTAACGGGCCATTACACGATACTGAAGCAGAAATTACATTACGCCCTGCTGTAACCTATCGGAATTTACGTACAGCACTTAAGCGCGATTGCCGACGCTCGCGAAACGCTTCTTTCGCTTTTAATCAACGCCACCCCTTGCGGATTGGGACCTCTTAGTGTCAATTTAATAAAGCTTTCGGATTGAGCGTCAAATCTCCGGCGTGAGGTGACGTTGTTCAACATATCTCCGGCTTGGCCTACTTATTGAAGATGGTAAAAAATACGAGATAATCTAGTGTTGATGAATATTCATGGTGTGAATTCAAACGCTAATTACAAAGTACACTTACAGATTTCTTTAAAGTATATAAGTTTTGAAATATACCATTATTTTGAATATGCTTTGACATGCCCTCGGTACCCTTAAATGTAAAACGCTTTTTAATCCATCAAATTTGGTTTTCATAAACTTAATTGCTGCAATTGAACATTTTCAATATGTGAACACACAGTAGGATAGAACTATCCGACTCGTTGCTCCATTTTGACCAGAAATGCGTGCAGTTTTTATCAGTTGCATAGATAAACAGCAAAGATAGTTTACGATCAAAAGCTTACGCCTCCCTCCTTACATTGTAGGATTTCACTCCAGCTTAGCCTTTGTTACTTAGTCTGCCTGCTGGGTTTAGATCAAGAGTCATTAAGTTTCTTAGGTAAAAGCGGCGTAAATAGGGTGTACGTGACAAAGCCATCTAGAACTACGATCTAGTGCGAGTTACAAGTTCCATTCAACTTTTTTCTTTGGGGAGCGCTTACCCATGGGATCTTACAGTGTTTTCTTTTACTATTCCTTTTTTAATGTCACAGAGAACGTAATCTGCTTGATATTAAATTTTTATTTTAAATATTTTTAATTTCACTCACGAACTAAATCATAAGTTTGGAATCATAAAAAAACTTTATTATTAAGGAAGCATGAAAGACTTTCTAATTATCGCAGATGTTAAATTCCCGCACGCTTTTAGCAATACGCGACAACTTCTAAACCACTTCGGTCACAAATTTCGCCACACGCAAATTCCCAATTTGGGTACGGAACAGCGAAAACACTTAAAAGTGCTATATCCAAAAGGACATTTAAATGAGTTGGAAGGTTCGCCGCGGGCCCGGCGCACCGCTCGCCACAATTACACCCATCCGCGCTTCCATTGTACGCGGTAAATCGACCGTAAAAATTATATATTTTTCTTTCACCATTGTTGGGGCTTGGCTGTTGTGCTCAACGTGGCTTTCCTCGACCCATGATTGTCGACTCGATTCATTATTCAGCAGCATCGGATGAGAATGCAGTCCCGGGAAATATGTGGGGAGTGATGTAGCTCTGAATATAAAGGCAGGTTATAGGAATCAAGGACATGGTAAAATTTAAAAATGGCAATCAAATTAGTTATTTGTAAACACGCCCGATATTGAATGGAGCTATTGGAATATAACAATAATTAGCTGATTACTTAAGAGAACACTTACTACATATTTTTATTACGAAATCAGAATTAAAGAGATGTTTCAGATGAGATGTCATCGGACCCAAGTTAACAATCCTCCGCACGCAAGCTCTTTTGTACATTTCTATTTAAGGATAATAATCCCACCAGATCTAGCCTAAGAATTCTTTAAGTTTAGAAAAAGTGCATAAAAATCGATTGAACTTTGGCATAACACGTCAGGGTCCACTTCGCCACAACACTACAAGCATGTAGCGATGATAATAATTTTAATTTTTGTTCTTTCATGCGATCCTGCATTATTCATTGGCATACTTCGAGGCGCATGATAATACTGCATGATAAATATGTAACAGAGAGGATGAAAGTGAAATATTGATATATTAGCACATTAATATGTATGTTATATTTCAATTTGAATAATTTAACAAGCTTCTGCCCACGACTTCCATTGCAGAGAAGTGTGTGTTAAATAAAAACACTTCTTTTGTGTGACAGCATAAATATACTTTGTAAACTTGTACGAGAGAATTTCTTAGTTCGATTCTAAGTTAGGACAAAATGTTATCAGATTAAAGCAGTATAGTTCTTAAACATAGCTGGTAATGTCATTTACGACCCAAATCCTGCCTACCCTTTTGTGGTTTAAGTTCGTAAAATGGAAGCAAAAATTCAAGCTATAGATGCCTGAGATTACAATATCTAGAAAGATCCGTCGCGGTAGGCCGCCATTTCCTTTACGAGCCGGATAGTCATCTACGCAGATATAAGATGGAAGGCTATGCTTCTATGTTATTCACATTCATAGCAAGTGCTTTGAAATTTAATAGACAGCATTCTATACTAAAAACCTAATGAAATGTAAATGACTAAGTCTCATAAAAATTACAAATCTAATAATAATCTGATCTGACTCCTCCGCACTCGAATGTCTTTTATAAGTCAATCCGCACTACGAGAAGCCCAGCGTAGTACGCGAAGGCCTAAATCCCCTCAGTTATAGACTTGTCTTGGACCCGTACCCAGCGGTCGAACGTACCTACATGTATATGGGCTTCTAATGAAGTCAAACTCAGAACTAATTTACGGAAACTATACTTCGCGGATTAATGGAAAAGAAGCAAATGGTTTTTGAATACTAAAAACTACTTCAACAAAACACGATCCAGAACTTCAACCTCAAAACCGTCAAATTCAAACTTAACGAACTCGGCAAAAGTTCACGGACAACAATCCGTATATAGGCAGGCATTCAGCACAAAAAGGGAGCAAGTAACGATCGTCCTGCACGGAAGAGGTGACTCACTCGCACCAACCGTCGCCGCGACCTTGCCGGGGACTTGAACCCAGAGGTGTCCCACGCGCCCGCGAGAGAAATTCAAACCAGTTTAACGTTCGCGATGTCAACTGCATAGTTGTTTAAAGTATTACTGGAAACGCAACAGACAATAGTATGCAGCAGCAGCCGGTTCGAAAACTATAGGTCATGGGTTCGATTCCCACTGAGCCAATGTTATGATTTTCCTGCCTGCAAATTTGCTCGTCAACTGACAATAAATTTATCATATGAAATGCAATTAAAATAAATCATGTATTTACATACAAATTGACAGACAGTAATTGATTAATAGAAGTAGGTTACACTAATTGCGAATTAAATTGCAATAACTAAAGTTTACGCACATGTAAGTGATGATTCATATAATTAAACCATGTCATAAATTATTTCATTCTAATCTGAATTTATTTATAAAATTAATATTTACGAGATGATTTTAGAGATCTTTTCATGTGCCGATATCACACAATGTTTTCATGAAATTATGGTAAATACCTATTTATTAAAAATACTGATAGATTTGCAAACTTGGAAACAAAATTAATAACATCAATTTTTTTTTTGGTAGCTATTTGTAGCCTTGGTACGTGAACACATCCAGTGTAGGCATAATATAATTTATCAATGACCGAAACCAAAATCTAATCTAGCAACATTACTAAAAGCCCTCCGATCCGGTATTCTCAGGTAGATTATATGTCAACAATAAATCACAAACGGCCACAAAATACGTTACGATGACCTAACTCTCAGCTGATTAAGACTTTAACGGACAAACTGCATGATGTCATATTCGCATCTGGGTGCTATCTATGCCTTTCTTACATAATATCTTGTTATTTATAGACTGGTAATAAAATGGGAGTAATATTAGAGGTCGCACAATTTCATTGGATGCAGAATGCTTCTGAAAGGAAGCTCTGGAAGTCCTCATCTGTTTTCTAGCTTATGATATTTGGACTTATGAAAATATACTTATTGTAGACTTAAGAAAGAAAATATAATTATCGTATTAGCTTATTGTACATTTTCTATAGCACCAAAAAAAAACAACCAGTAGTTTTAAGTTCACTTTTGAAATAGGGATTAATAAAGTTAGTAAACTTAAAAATTTTCATATTTCCTTTTCCTTTAAGATAAGATAAGATAAGATAAAAAACACTTTATTGTGCACCATCTAAACATAGAAACAAAAGACAAAAACAACTTAAATACAGTGGACAATTGGCGGTCTTATCGCTTAGAGCGATCTCTTCCAGACAACCAGGCGAGATGGAATATTTACCGAGTCATTAGCGAGATGTGGGGGTGCTTAAATGATATAATTTACACATAATATAATTAATATATACATAATACATAACCATACAAAGATAAATAATATATAAATAATAAATAAATATAATACAATAACAAAGATTACTTGGACTTCGAGAGGTAGTAAAACTTCAGTTTATTTTTAAAAATATTTATTGATGGAGCTTGTCGAATTGTCAACGGCAGTGCATTCCACAGGCGTATAGCCTGCACTGTGAAGGAGCCATCATAAAAAGCAGTGCGATGTACGGGAGTTTTTAATTTCAAATTTTCTGACGACCGCAAAGAAAGGAAGTGAGAAGAGTGAAGAAATTCAAAACTATTTTTGAGATACACCGGGGCAGTGGGACTAAATAGAATGTTGTAAAGGAGAGAGAGAATGTGAGTATTCCGACGAAGACGAATAGGAAGCCACTTGAGCTTATTTCGAAATTCGGAAACATGATCATATTTGCGTAGGCCAAATATAAATCTTATACAGAAATTTTGGAGTCGCTCAAGTTTATCAAGTTGCGCTTCAGTTAAGTCGAGGAAGCAAATGTCCGCATAATCAAGGACCGGAAGAAGTAAAGTTATCCCACTATCTTACGTAAAGGTCCTTAATACTTGTATTTAAAGTTAAAATTAAAAACGTTAGCATCCTTTCATCCCTATGTCTCGCAACACAATAGCTTTCCATCTAAAAGAAGCATCTAGAAAATACGAATCATTCTTCTAACTGAAAATGACAAGTTAATAGTCAATTCCGAGCCGAGATGGTTGACGGCGCAGTGAAAGTAATAGGAGGAAACAAACAGCGGCCCAATTGAATGATATCACTTCTCATTACTCCGGCCCACGTCCTCGTAGATCATGTAGGATGTACATTACCGGCGAAATGTACAACCAACTCGATTCCATCTAGCGGTTTCATTCTTAATGAGGACGAGTAATAACACATGGGTTTGCCTACAAATGTTGATTACGTGTTTCGTACAGACCTATATTGTATTATTTCTCTAACATTACAGGCAGTTCAATAAAATAAGATAAAAGATCCCTAAGCAAAAAAAGACGTCACGATTTTCACAAGTAAGGCTTTTATTATGTAATAAGACTGTTTCGTATCTGCAAAATCAAACCCTTTAATATATTTAAGGGCCTTGTGTGTGGCCTCTATTAACAGACCGATAAAAGAGGTCATAAAAAAAAATTAGTGATAATTGCATAAGTTTCTCGACACTAAAAACAAATGCTTATGCAATTACTTTGCAGTGTTAGTAAATCAATGAAGAAAAGAGGGCATGTATAAGTTTCTAATCCTAGGGTTATTTTTAAGAGGATTGAAGACGGTAAAGCCATCTTATTACACTAATGATCATAAAACAGCGCAATCGACGTGACGAAAAATTCAAAGCTATAAATGAAATACTATAAACACAACGACATCAAACATAAACAACTTCCAGTTGACTTATAAGTGACAATTAAAAAATGAATGAATCAGAAGCGAGATATCGGAAGACAAACGATGTTTTTCTCCAACGGTCGCGGTGCATGACATCACCGATCCTCAGCAGACGGGGTCACGTAGGTATAATCAGTGGTCCAAACAAATCACAATCAGCGCCCCAGCTTCGCAAACCATATGGTCACGGTAACGGTCGACATGTGACGTCATGCGCCAGACACCACGTAGGTGAAATGCCTGAACAATTGCAAATTGGCATGGAACTACTACTTTCGGGGAACGATTTTTGTATTAAAGATAATTGCGATATTCTTCTATTTGCCGGACAATCACCCACTCATTATATGTGTAGCAACACCGAACAATAGAGATAATTTCACATATTCAAACAGCGTAAGAAACAGTCTACTGAATATAATATTTGGGGTCATTAACTAATTTATATTTTTTTATTCTATTTAAATCAGTTTTATTAAAAGCCGAAGTATGTAGACAAAATATATAAAGAAGCATAAAAAGACTTATTAAAATGGTTTCCTCTTGCATCGTGGAAGTTTTTGCTTAATTTCGCGGCACAACTGTGCACCGAGCGATCTACAGTTCTTGGGTTTGATTACGGGATAAGATAAATAGATAAGGCCAGAAAATGTATCGAATAAACAAACACAGGCTCGCTTATTATTTGGGACCTATAGAAATACACCCGGCGGTAAAGACAATTAACCAACATAAGGCAAAATATAAATTCTTAGCCGTCTAAAAATCAAAATAAAAAACTATCCTATAACACTAAAAGAACTGGGTATAAAAACCTATAAAAGACATTACAACCATTACGACCCATACCAAAACAAACATTTGCGGACCACACAGACAATTTTTCAGCGTGGGGATCGAACCCGCGTCCTCTAGTTTCGCAAGCCGATATCTAGCCAATTTCGTCTAGGCTCTGTCAAGTCTTATGATTCACTAAGACTATGGCATCATCTAGAACATATAGAAATGTTCCATTGTTCTCACGTAACACAGAACCATCTGTATTGATACGGTCAGTGAACCGCGCGTATAGCAATTTTGATCATTCCTCATGCCAATTAAATAATTGAACAATCAGTACTCGTTGTACACAAAATTTTACACCAGTTAAATTTTAATTTTTGCAAGACTTCTGAATACCATAAAACAATCATTACAAATCGTTATGGCCTCCAATGCTAAGCACGAAGGCGAGAAAAAAAAAGATTAACAGATGAAGCAAAACATTATGTTGAAGCCTAAAAATATTCCGATTGAAATTGTCGCATGTGAAGTCCGCCAACAAACACTAGGCCAGCGGGGTGGACTAGGGCCTAACATCTGTCAGTTATAAAAGAGACCTGTGCGCAGCAATCCAACAAACTAATTTAAAAAGCATTTCGTATATTAAACAATAACGGTCTTATTAATAAAAATCGCTTATTCCTCTCTTACTCCATAGTTACACCGGGAATAGTTAAACCGAGTTTAGTGTCAGAATAGCTACGTGTCAAAAACGGTATTAATAAATACGAAGTAGGTTCGGAATAACAATACCATCCTTACACTGAGACTAAGGGGTATATTATGGCAGCCCACAGATATTAAAAGTAAAAAGAATGAACAAAATGACCGGGTCGAATAAAAAGACACATATACTTATAGTAAATTTTGACATTTGACTTTTTTTTGTCCATTACAATTCAAAACAATAGGCAGTGGACGGTGGACCTATCACAACTTACAAGCGAATGTTTATGTATTGATGCATGCGTGGATTTGTGGTATTTTTTATTAGTTAGCAGATTATTATGCGACTATAACAACACGCCAACTGAGATTTAATTTCTAATATTTACTTTGATTTGCATTTTAACTTTATTTAAACTTGCATTATTTTAATTCTTAGATGTGGCTGCAAACATTTAACCAGAAAACATCTGCGAGTCATAAAATGTATTACGGCAAGAATATCAGTACCGTATTGTTTAATACTGTATTCTTCATTCCATAATTGTTATTAACAAATGATGCCGGGGCAAAACAAGGAAAGGGAAATATTAGAAATAAGAAAGTCACAAGAGTTGAAAGAAATTTAAATCAATTAAAAATTATTTTGTGGTATCACCATATATTTTTTTAATTAAATAAAATACTAAAAATTATTCTTTTTTCTCAATTCTTTATTTTAGACCCACACTGAAGTATTATAAAATAAAAAAAATCATTAATAAATGCTGCCCTTGCAACATTTCCTCTGAGTGTATTATAAAATGCCTGTGTTACTGGAACATTCCGCTCTTCTGGTTCTGGGAGTAAATCTTGTTTCCGCATAGCAATATTACACATTACTGCTAATGCAACAATATACAATATAGTATTATCTAACTTGGTTGTGAACACTCTAATAAGACACTGGAATTGCTGCTTCCATACTCCAAAACAGTATTATGAGTATGTTTATGAGCTTGGTCGTTTCTTTGTTATTAGTTGGATGCAATATTGGAGTAAATAGGTAAGGAGTACAGGCATAACCTGAATCTCCCAATAGTCTTCCTTTAAATTCTCCTCCTTCAAATCTTTGTTTCAACTGAGACTCATTGAATATCCTGGAGTCATGTGTGCTGCCTTGCCAGTATGCTACTATATCCATAATCTCTAAATTTGCATTTGAGACAATCTGTAACAATGTACACAAAATCACTTTGGTATCATAAAATTCTACAAAATGTTGTGTGGTAGAAACCTTTCAATAGTAATATGCTTCTGGAGCAGAAACAAAAACTAACTTGCACATTTATTGAACTGTATCCTTTCCTGTATTGTCCAATATCTCCTGAAATTTTTGGGATGCGAGTATGTGTACAATCAATAGTCCCTATAACTTGTCTAAAGCCAGATATTACATAAAAATCAGCAATTACACTGTTTTGTTCACTGATGGAGGTAGACATTTTTATCCAATGACCCCTGTGTCCAATTATTTTTAAAGCAACTTGTTTGCACACAAGGGATATTGTTGGCTGACTATACCCACTCAGATTTCCTGCATCATCTTGAATCTGTAAAATAGATAAGTGGTATGGATTCAAAATTTACTAGACAACAAAGATTCTATTCTTAAATCTTTGTAACACAAAGCCAAGATAAAATTTTCTAAGCTGGTTGTACCTACTATCTATATCCATTTTTTTAAATAGGATAGAAGTTTTATGTATGAATATATAATTAAGTAGTATATTTAAATCTGTTAACACATTCACATGTAATAGTCTGATAGCATTATATTAAATATTTATTCAATTGAACTCAAACTTGGCTATTAACACACTTCAAGGAAGAAATTATTACCAATAGGGCAGGGATCAAGCCTTATAATAGTTTAGTTTACTTACCTCTTCACGAGCCCAAGTCCTTATTGCAGCTAAAACTTTCAAGTGAGGTGGTATAAAACCTCCTCTTGCATCTCCAGCCAAATCATTTTTCACCATTTCAATAATCGTCAATTTCTTCTATCATTCTCAAATCGTCAATAAAATAATTTCTATTAATTTTATCCCACAATAATTACAAAATCAGACACTAGGAAATACTCGAACGAACACTAAACAAACATGAAAATATGTTTACGTTAAATTTAATATATACCATTTCGTCATAAATGTCAATGGAAGTCGGAATAACAATACTAATCTATGCTTATTCCAGCGTTAAACCAGGGGCCTCCGCGGTGTAACTTTTACACCGGGAGTAAGTGTGGTTTAGTTAACACCATCCTTACTCCTAGTTTATTAATACCAAAATTGCCTAATCTATGCGTAAGTCTTGGAGTAAAGTTATTCCGACGCTATTCATAGTTTATTAATAAGGGGGTAAGTGTATTTTAATCTTCGTATAGTGTTAACGCCTATTTTAAAGGATAAGTGTTTCAAAGCACATTATATAAATTAATGTAAAGCATAATAATACTTGAGCCATTCCCTGCGTAAAGGAATGTTCGCCCACTACTATCTCACCTTCCTCAACCATAGTTACAATAAATACATAGGTTTTGAACAGCTGGAGTCGAACAGGTTTTGTGCGGATAGCTAGAATTTACAAATGGCAGCCCCGTGGCGCAATTGGCTAGACACCAGCTTGCGAAACGAGCGGCCGCGGGTTCGATCCCCGCACCGAGACAAATGTTTGTGTGATCCACAAATATTTGTTTCGGGTCTGGGCGTTTGTGAGACCAAAAAGTCTCTCGTAGTTTCTGATACCCACGGCACAAGACTCGTATCTTAGTGTAGGGTCAGGACTATGTGTATGACTGTTGGGTGTATTTATTTATTTATTTCATTTTACCATCATGTTACCTTGACTAACATTGGTATCGTATTTACGTCTTCAGGAATAAATGCTTTAAGATATTTAAATTAATTTTCTTCAACCACAAAATAATGAGTAGACTAGCACAATACGTACACCAAATAGCTGCCCCGATTTCATATGAAATTCGGTTTTCGATCTTTCAAGAGAATAACAGAAACCGTGTCAAAGTGCGGACATGATAATACAGACAAATCGATCGATCTTAATCGATGTATTCAAGGGATTTATACGCTATGGGGTATAAATAAAAACGAATAACTTAAATATCCACGAAAAATATTTAGATGCCATCTTAGTCAAAGAGAACCTAAATTCGTTCAGACGGCCAGCAGTACATAATCGCATTACCTAAAAAGTAAATCCAATTAACTGGTGATGTAATTAAAGTAAAAGTGAGAAAATACGAAATTAAACACAATGACTTAAGAAAATAGTTATTAATTAAATTTTAAAATGCGGGTTACAATTTTTTTGTAATAAATAGTTTTAAAATCTTATTGGAGTAAGTTATTTAACGCGTATTAATTAAATTCATTAACTTAGTTTACAAAGATAACTAAGGCCTTAATAAAATGAAATTTCCTAGAAACAAGTCGTCTTGTTTTGTAGATAAGTTTATTTGCCGACGACGTTAAATTTAAAGATCCTCAAGATACCGACGTTAAACATTGTTTTTTTTTTTCAAACGCAGTGAACGCACTGGCATATGGTGGTTAACACATCATCCAAATAAAAACAAAGAAGAAACGACATATTTTAACAATATTTTAGTTGTTCGAAATTATAAACAGACAAATAATATGAAATAATAATGAAGCGTATGTCGGAGCAATGTACGTAGTTATATTTTGTAAAAATGGTATTAATTGATGTTGAAAAAGAACAAGTATTTTTTTATTAATATTATTTAGTATATTTTCGACGTTACTGTTTGAACAAAAGTGCAACTTACATTCGCAACTAGAACGTAGGTGCACCGGCGATGCAAGCCGGCTGTTTCATACCGGTTTTATAAAGGGAACATCAGTTCAAATATCTTAGAAACAGTTCCCTTACACCACAAAAATAGTACATTGCTTATTATTTGAAAATAAAATTTATGCTATGTATAATTTATTTAAAAAGTTTCATATTATTTTTTTCGTCATCTCCCCAGCTGTAATTATATTTGCAAAAAAAAAACAGAAGACTAAGGCACGATGTCCCAAATATAAAGGCGGATATAAGATTAAAGTATTAACAAAGTTTACTTACATTTATTTTCAACTTCCATGGCTTCTTTCCACTAGCACCCGAACAAAGAGACTCCAAAATCAGCTGGTCGACGTCCGCCGAATACGAGGTACTGAGCGATTGTAAACTAAGATTTATCCACCACAAAGACTTCAACTTGTTTACACCGTTGGAACAGTTATTTTTTGAACCAAAGAAGGACAGGATGTGAGAAAATGAAGAACGTTTTCTTTCTGATCAAACTTTACGTCCTCCAGACAATTTGTTTGTCAAAACGGTTGAATGCGTCTTTCTGATTGGTTCAAATCAAACATACCGCCTTCGCGTTCGATTCTTCGACCAGTGATCTAGGAAGCTGCGTTCGGATAGTATTCAAAATAAATTTTGAATCTATAGGTAGCGTTGGGTTATGTTTCTTTTGAATAAAATACTTTTTATTTAGTATAAAATTTACAAAATAATTAATTTTAAAAAACCCGTAGAGAAATTCAATCTAAAATTCTCACTATGCATGTAACAGCGCCATCTATGGAAAAAATAAAAACTAAAATAGCACCATCTATTTTTTTCCATTGTTTTACAATGCTCATTTGCAAATCTAAGAGGATTCTATTCTAATAAGATATGTATTAATGCCACACACTATACACCAAGGTCTCAATATCCGCCACTACTATATTATAATAGCTTCTTTATCATAGTTTCTAATAATTGTGAAGATAAACATTTTTGTCTTTATACTAAGATATGTAAGATATGTACCAGTCTTGTGTTTTTGTATCAGAGTGCAGATGCTACGGGGGATTGTACCTGTGGTCCCTCATTTCACAAATTTATTGATGATGCATAATTTCCTCCTGTTTTAGTAATCTTCTTCTTCTTTATCATCAACCCACGTACGCCCCCTGCTGAGTACGGGTCTCCTCTACCATTGAGAGGGTTTTAGGCCATAGTCTACCACGCTGGCCTAGTGCGGGTTGGCAGACTACACACCTAAGAAATTCCTCAGAACTTTTAGGTGTGCAGGTTTCATCACGATGTTTTTCTTCACCGTTAGAGCAAGTGATGATTCAATGTGAATACACACATAACTTTGAAAAGTCAGAGGTGTGTGCCTGGGGTTCGAACCCGCGACCACCGAGATTCTCGACCGCGCGCTTAAACCACGAGGCCATCACTACTATTTATTACTAAAAAATGGACAATTATGGTATCATAAAAAAAACACTTGGTACTATGAATAATTTAATAAATTAACAATTATCTATTAGAATGTTACAAATCTCCGGTTACAAACATTTACCTAATAAACATAACTACTTATTGTAGTTAGCATATGTAAAATGTCATATGCGACACCGCATCAACAATATTATAAACACGCTCTAAATAGACATTAACTTCGTTTATTGGCCTCTTTAGAAAATTATTCGTTGGACTGACGACTAAAACTTACCGCCTAAGAAACGACACCGCGCAAAGTTTTTTAGTGGCTGTAGACAAACTTCTATTTCATAGACAATTTATTATTAATCATAAATCGTTAAAATTAACTCAGGTCCATACATAAATACTTATTGCTTTCTATTCTTACTACTATTCTCTTTTTAGTCCCTTATAATAGAGGGTGATAATTCCTCTACGTCTTCTCCAAGGCATGCTGCATGCCGCACAATTTATTCCGCGGAGTCAGGAATTCAAGTAACTCACAATAAATTGATAGATGTACCTTGATTTATTAATTGTCAAGGAAGGTTATATGGCAAATTATGCGCAGGGCGTTATTTCTTAAGCGAAGTTAATTAAAGGCATACCATTCTACAATTAAAAATAAGTTAAATCGCAAGGCATAAAAAATATACATATTATTCAAGAATTTATAAGGAAAGGTTACTTAAGACAAACCATAGGATTTTGTAATTGTTCTGGGACGACAAAGTTACATTAAAATTCCATTATGAGGACATCCCTTCCTTGTTCTTGGCAAAGGATGGGTGTTGCAAGCTTGATAATAAATCACAAAGATTAATGTGCCTTAACTAAGTTGCGAAAAGATGTGATGTTACCTACACAAAAGTGGATATAAGTGATAATTTAAAATATTTAGAGTAAATTTTGGAATAAATTGCTTTACATTGTTTACTTATAATGGAGGATAAACATTAAACAATATTTTTGAAATTTCAAGCTATAGTTTTCTAAACAAATCTACATGCAGATAGTTATTTTTTTATCTTAATAAGCTGTTAACTAATAAGTTATAATACTATTAAAGTAATACATGACATTGCAATGAATAATTAAAAAATAAGTAATTTTTTATAAAAAAATGTCTGAATAAATTGAAGAAACTAAAGGCAATTGGGGAAACTTAGTTAAAAGGTCACTTTTATAGTGTTCTGTTTTTAAAATACTAAAATGACGAAAATTAAAAAGCTAAAGAAAAAGTAAAAACATGAAGTCGAAGAGAGCTTCATAGAGATAAAAAAAAAATGTAAATGCAAATATACATAATACATAAAATCTTTTTTTTGATAAATAAAAACATATGCTTTCTATAAGCTAAGATATACTAATGGAAAAGTTGAGTATTCAAATAGACGCAACACAATGTTAAACTAACTTTAACCTATGTGGACAACCAGAAAAGAAGTACCATTTGGGGCATTTTTTGGTTTATGCAATAGTTTCTAATCTAGACCAAAGATTATATTTGTTGGTTTTGTTTATGTTTTTTATGGCATTGAAAATGGTATACAAGCATCATAACATTGCTAATCTAAAACCTTAAATCAAATTTTAAGTGGGTCATTCATTACAATATCAATGAAGTTAACAAATATTATCTCTGGTCCAGCTTTTACTTAAACATACATTACTAAAGGCAGTCATATTTTCTGGCTAATCTCCAAACCCAATCATTTGGAGAATATTAAATCACTATGGTCATTTACCAAAAAGTGGTAAACAAACTGGGCTTTCTTCTTGTCTATAACTTGTTTATTTATCCTGGATTGAGGTTCTTGGATCTGATTAGGGTTGTCCCTTAAAAATATGGCGCCAAATAAAGTGGACAAAGTCTTTGAGTCAAGACCATTCTCAGCACTGTGCTGCAAAGCTTCTTGTAAAAACTCACATAGGTACAGAAAAACATTTTTTCTGAACTCTGGTAATTCCATTATGATTTGCTTGCACTGAAGATAGTTAGCAGATGCCCTCAGACACACAGATTGGAGGTTGTAAGGAATGATTGGATCAGCAGTACTTTCTAATAAAAGCAACAATGCTTCAGCAACTGAATGAATACTTCCTGGTATAGGGTCCACAGAACCACTATCTAGCCAGTCCCTAATCTGCAATATCTCTGAGTGAAAACCTGGTTGCTCAAATAAATTGGGCTCTTTCAATCCATGTAAATAAATATGGTCAACTAAAAACCATATTTCTTTTGGTATGGAGTAAGTAGATTGACTGGGGCTACACTGGTGCCTTTTACCTTCAAGTTCAATCAATTTACCCATGCTTACTTCTTTTATGGGTTTATTTAAGTTTACCAAAACTTCTATGGAACATCCAAAGCAGCTTCTTTGATATGTGCCATTAACTGTGATGAATATGTCTTTGCCCCCATACAAATGTAATACAAGGATATCATACAATTTGTCTGCTCCTGCATTCATTCTGCATGCTGATGTTTTATTAATGAGAACTTTAAGTTGAATTTCACATGATTCATCAGCACAAATGCATTTTTTGTATGGTTCAACAATCAGCCATTCTTTACAAAAGCTTGTTTCGTCTAATTTCTTTATGAACTCAAATTCTACAGGAAGTTTTCCTGTGTTCTTTATTGTGATAGTTTGTACTTGTAATTCTAAGTACCTTACAGTGCCAAAATCAATTTCAGTCCTGTCAACCTTGACCTGTGGTATCAATTCATTTTCCAGTTTATCCAACTGCTTTATTACTTCTTCATACACTTTTCTGTATTTCTCTTCATCTATTATTTTGATTGAGGAACTAAATATAGCTGACACTGGTTTATGGTCACTTATATTGAGTGATGGGTGGCTTCTATAAGCCAATTGTGTGATGCTCTCCCCCTTCCAAAATATTCTATCACACCAAGCCGGTGCTCGGTTTTTCTCACTAGAATCCCAATTATCTGTACCAGGATCATATTTGTAGGTAGGCTTAAACATGATAGAGCCTTCCATATATCCAGAAAACACATTATTCAACTTGTGTTGCTGTTTTAGTTGGTCCCATTCAAGAACATATGCAAAATTATTGTCAGCAACCATTTTCTTCACAGTGGTTGGATCCATTTCTGTGATTCGGTAATTTAAATCTCCCAACCAATAAATATGGTCATGGTCATGAATACCTTTTGGCAGCTGATTTGGTTGGACAAACCTAGTTCTATTGCATATATCTCTGAAATCTTGATTACGTCTTTCATACTCTTCCACATGGGCTGCCAAATGAGAGTTGACAAAACATAAAGATGTGCTGTGTAAGTCAAATCTTATGGAAACTCCGCCTTTGTTACCCATTTTTCCCATGATACCTGTACCTACAGTATCAGACATAATATTGCGGACATGGGACATGTGTTTGGCCTTTATAAGAACTATCAGCATCATACCAACAAGCCTCACTTTCTCAATCTTAACATACTTGGCTCTTGGATCAACATAATTCAATACTGTATTGTACCATTCATCTTCTCTAAATGTTTGATCAAACAAGAATGTTTCCTTTGACAGATCCAGCTCTTGGAAACCAACTGCATATATATCAGGAGGTTCTTTGTCCACATTCAACCAGCCTTTAAGTGAAATTGATGGGGATTTATCATTTACATTCCAAGTGCCACAAAAAATTGTGAATCTTTTTTTAAATGTGTATTCAAGTTCTTTGTCAGACATTTTATGCTTAATGAGACTTTCTCTGATGGCAACAGGTGCAGAACTTTGAGTGTGGGCCACTCCACTCCTCGGGACTACCATACTGTGTGTTATAATGTCATCTTCACTTTTACCATTGTACTTTTTGAGCCACACAAATTCTGGTTGTGTTGGAACCTTGTTGACTGCGTCTATGCCTCTGAATAAGTCATCAACGAAGTTGTCCACTTGCGGAGTCATCTGAATTTCAAATTTGAACTTACTGTTACGAGATTGCAGGTTCAGGTACAAAACCGCCTCTGGGTCTGATGGCTTGTTGTCTATTTCACATTTAAATGTGTTGTCGATGGGCAATACTATCTCTATAGACAAGTCCGTGAAGGATTTGGGTGGGTAACATGAAGAGAATAAACAGAAAACAGCCTTTTCGTCTCCAAACTCGACGATCGCCAAAAGTCGATCTCTCATTATACGTTCAGGATACAGAACTTTTGCATCGCACAGGAATGCCGTTACCCGTTCGCTGGAGAGGAATTTTTCCTGTACAACGGACTTTATTTCCTCTTGATTCATTTTGTTATATTTATGGATATCCTACTAATTAGATCACTCTGAATATTCGCAACATTTTTTATCAATTCTTGTATGCGTTGACAGCACCGTCAACTTGACAAGTTTTTATTGTTGTGTAAAGTCGTTCAAAAACATTTAATGGCATTGCAATTATTATAGCTTAGTTTACATTAAATGATTAATGAGAGTGTTATTAATATAATGACAAAACAAGTGAGAAATTATATTAATTGTTAACATTTTATTAAATACAAAAATGTTTTAATGTTATTGTGTTCGATTAATTCAATTACTGATTCTGGACGCTAGATCAACGTCAGAACTTCAGATGTAAAGATTGCGTTTTTAAAGGTTGTCATAAACATTTAAAAATATATTTATATGTTTATAGGTCTTTAAAAAGTTCTATAAAGAATATGAACAAAATCCTTTATTAAACTACCTTAGCTGAATATTACATCTATTCAAAAGTGACATACGTTTAAACTATAATCCATTTCTAACATTGTAAATCTTATATAATATATAGGTAGCAGGCTCGGTGAACACACCATAAATGAATCAATGATTATTTTGGTGCAGCAATCTGTTTTGTTTTCATTGCAATTTTACTAAATTCCGCCGCTAGAAGTACTACTTTGAGACGACCAGTGGTTTATTGCATCCTTATATTTCCTAATAGATATGGCGGCGATGCCCAGTGACTGGCAGGCAGGGTGTATTAAAGTGAGACAGAGAGGTGCTTTTCTTTTACAGTCTGGACAATGGTCAGACTGTAGATTTCTTGTGGGAGTCGGGCCAAACCAGGTTCTAGTGTCTGGCCACAAATTGATTCTGGCCATGGCGTCGCCTGTATTCGAAGCTATGTTCTATGGGGGTATGGCTGAGAGGGATGAACCAATATCTATTTTGGATGTACAGCCTGACGCCTTTAAAGCTCTTATGGAGTAAGTATATTGTTTATAATGTCTGTAAGTATGTCGTAATTATGTTTTGGGTTCAAAACAAAACTGGAAGGTTGAAGTTTTAGATACTTAAATTATTGACAAAAACTTATAATAGAAGCTGGCTTACATTTAATACTTTTGAAACTGCTAGAAAACTTATATTTAATAGATGGTTTTATTCATCATGTATCAAGTATGTGTATTTTGTATAAACCTGTTGAAATTTCGAGAAAACAATTGTATTTTCCACTCATTTTATCATCTACTGTTGAAAATATTCTTTAGATTCTTTAAGAAGTTGTTTAATAATAGTCCACATGTCTAATACCACTGTTTAGTAATCACACATTCATTCTGCAATAGTAGAGTTATCACTGTGTTGAATTTATAGTTTTTGAAACAATAGGTAATAACGGTTTCTTTTGGAATTTGTTTCGGATCTGGGTGTTTGTGAGACTGAAGTCATGCCATAGTTTCTGATACCCATGATAAATTATTGCCAAATCTTTTTACAGGTACATTTATACAGATAACATAAACATCTCTTCATTTGATAAGGCGTGTGAGTTGTGCTATGGTGCCAAGAAATACATGCTACCGCATTTAGTGAAGGAGTGCACTAAATATCTATGGTCGGACCTATACCCACGTAATGCATGCAGAGCATATGAGTTTGCTGTACTGTTTGAGGAGAATGTTCTCATGGATAAATGTTTGCAGGTACTTAAAAATTTACCTTTATGAGAAGGGTTAGGCGTTACGTTTATAGTGCTGGCTTGTGTGCCACTATTCCGCAACCGCCTGATACACCTCTGAAACCAAAATATCTTAGTCGTCTCAGAGTTGTAGGGGGGCGCAGTTGCACCCCCACTAGCTCTGGTTTCTGCGCCCTGGTTTTGTGTGGGCGCCCGCGAAGGAGACAGGCCACACCGCCGCCGCCCTTCTCGCGGGCACTTTTAGTGAGGACGCACTGCCCCCGCAGCCCGCTTAGTGATACCAAGGGAAACTGTGGTGAGACTCTAATGCCGCTACACAACAGAACAGATAAGGCGTATGCCTTGGATTTAGACCTTTTTTAATCCCGGCTATAAAGAATAATAAAGATTTAAATGCATGTATATTAAAAAAGTTCTGTAACTTATTTACAGATAATAAGCACAAACACAAAAGAAGTACTGAACGACAGTAGCTTTGAAGATGTTGAGATCAACACAGTCATCACAGTTTTCTCGCTGGACCATCTGAATGTGGACAGTGAGTTGGATCTGTTTGAGGCAGCTGTGAGGTATGCAAAGGCTCAGGACAAGAGGATCTTGGAACGGAGCGTGAGCCCCCAAACTGACAATGGCCCACCGAACGAGAAGAGGTCCAAGAGTCCAGAGGCATCTACTTCCAAGAATAAGGTATGAGCTACATTATTAAAACGAGACTGGTAATGAAAGTACACGCGAGAAGACCAAGTATCGGTTTCCATTCCAATAAAATTACCAGGTTTCTCCATTACGAAATTCTTGATTGTAGCACATGAGTTTGGATATTTTTTCACGAGCGCAGTGTGGCTCAACTGTTCATCACTTATAGTTATATTTTTTTTAGTTCGATTATGTTAATAAAATTATAGCACCCAGGCGATTTCTGTAGAACAATGAATTGCTAAATTTGGTATCTTTTTCCCCACAGGTAGTTAACGTAGACAGCAGTGCGGAGAATAGTCCAGAAACTACGGAGTCCCAAAAGTCTGGGCAGACTGCATCTCGTACGTCAACAGACGATGGGCGGAAAAGCAAAGGTAATCAGTATTGGTACATAAAGAAACGCATATACAAGAATAATTGAAATTCCAAGGGGTTTCTTAGGTACAAAGAATATTAAGTCCATGAATCGGTTGTAGGATACCATAATGGATGAAAACCTAATCCCTCGTAGTAGTAAAAGAGCCCTGTACTTTGTAGTGAATGTATATAAGCAATAAGCTTCTCTATTATCAAATTATCAGAAGGAGCACACGGTATTTGCTAGGTAAACAGCAGTAGACCATCATTGCGTAGGACTTGTAGTCATTGCTCTATAAAGTAAAGCCATGCTACTTAAGCAGCAGGTTATTATAAAAGAAACACCCTTAATTCTGCAATGATATTTCATCTAGTGATTTGTTTCACCAACAGAAAGCAAAGACAAAAAACCGACGATCCGCAACGCGATCCAGAACATCCGTTTCCTCACGCTGACGCCGCAGCAGTTCGCTGAGGGCCCGGCGCGGTCGTCCCTCCTCACGGAGTCGGAGGCCTTCGCGGTCCTCATGAATATCCTCTCCAGCAACTCTGATGTTCCACTGCCCCAGGGTTTCTCCACCTGCAGGGTGCCCAGGAAACAGCTGATCGGCGGCGGACCCTCAGCTAATGTGAGTTAGTAATCCACTTTGTAAGTGACTTTCTGTACCTATTTAATTATGGGGGGTTTTTTATTAAGAAAGAGCTGCATAGAGGCTATGAAATTGTTTGACTATATGTACCAACTACCAACATCGTCATGAAGGGGGTTTGATGGGACGATTGGGGGGATGTTATAAAACTGGTGGAAGAATTCGTGAAACCACGGGGCTTTCGGTGCGTTGAAGAAAGATAGCTTTAAAAATGGTGTTAAAGTGACGATGTAATAGCACTTCTAAAAGTCAATTTGAATAAAGATGATTTCATTTTAGTATCAGCAGTAACTTAAGTAACAGTAAGTGTAGTCTTAAAATTTGGGTTACTGTTATAACGATTGCTACATAGTATAATGTTCAAACCAGGTCCGTATTGCGTGCCCCCAAATGCCGACGTTCACAGTGGACACGCCCAGTCCCGTGACGCTGGACCAAGTTTTTGTCAGCGAGTCCAACAGGCACTCGCTGGGCCAGCCTCCGCAGCCCTACGGACGACCTCCCAGACATGAAGGTAGCTCTTATACCCCCTTTTTACCCCATCTGTTATACCCTTTATACCCCAGCTTTTCTACATTCTGATAGTTAGCTCCCCATAAAGATTCGCAAAGAACAGAGCTTTAACTAGTAAATCTGGATGTAGAAATACACAGGGTGTATTCTGACCGTGATAGTAAACTGAGGCAGGTAATAGCTACGGTGATCGCAAACCCATTGGGACTAATAACATCCCGACAAAAAATAAAAAAATTGACGTTTCCCATACAACCATCGATAATAAAAGTACGTGGTTTGTATGGGAAACGTCAATTTTTTATTTTTTGCGATCACCGTAGCTATTACCTGCCTTAGTGTACTATCACGGTCAGAATACACTCTGTTTAAAACAAAGCCGTGAGTCCAAGATTACATACTATTAAAAATATGATAAATCGACTCATCTCAAAGTTTATATAGAAATCCTGAGTTCGATCCTCAGATAGCACTGATACTGGATTTTCCCATTAAATTCTCAGCACTTCCCCCAAATTCCCCCCACACTTCTGCCCATTCCTTACCCCAGTAGTAGAATGGCATAAAGGGCACGGCCCGTATTGAGATGTGTAATACAGCGTGTGGGGTGCACTGGGGTACACTAGGCGTGCGCATGTCGACCACGGTTCACATCCCGGTGGTGGAACACCTGGAGCGGCTGGAGCGGCAGCACGGCGACATCAACAAGGTGTACTGCCAGCGGCCCATCGTCCAGCACACCGACTGCCTCAATACCAGCGTCCTGGACTGCTCCGTCACCTTCATGGTCGACAAGAACATCTGCCTCCTGGGCGTGCAGGTGAGCTATTTATTTATTAGAAAATACTTCTGAGAAAATCAATAAAATATAGATTAAAGACTAAAAGTTGAGCGTCGATACTTAAAAAAGGTAACGCTGACTTTTGAGTATCAGCAACCTCAATAAACTTATTCTAGGGTGAAATTTATTAGATCAATGTATTGTTTGGAGGGGGGGGGGGGGAATAGGCGACTCTTTTCCAACTTCTGCTTTATATTGTCTTGATTAAGATCGTTGAGGGATTATGAGAGATACTTTAGAATCGCTGAGCTTCATACCTCGGTGTCATTACTGTGCGTGCTATTGATCCTGGAGCACAGGAGTTACAGTGGTGGGTGCGTGGTGGTATAAGGCTAATTGAAACTAAATCTAGTATGTGCCTAATATATTTATTTTTATTGTACACACTTCTACCCTCCCATCTATCACTTCTTATCCATCTAATGGTTGTCTCTAAAAAATTGTCTTGTGCGATAAGACCGCCAATTGTACTTCTTTCTCTTTGTATATTTGATTTGTATATTATTTCTTTGTGTGCAATAAAGAGTTTATAAATAAATAAATAAATAAATCTAATTTAAACAACTGCCTCGTGGTCTCGTGGCACGAGTATTTACCATGCATGGTCCCGGGATCCATTTACCGAATCGTGCCGACTGTTTCGGGTTTTTCCAATAGGGAATTCTCAATAGCAGCACTAAGTCTTATTGCGTGAAACTGACATGCCTTACGAAATTTGGATGTAGAAAAGTACCACTGCTTATTTCTTAAAATGTAATAGCAACATCTCAATTGGCCTGATTGTATAACGATCTATATAAACACAAATTACATCCAACACCCATTCACAGTGTTTTGATCCCCCACTAGGAAACTAATTGTGGTGGGGGCATCAGAAACTACAATAGACCTTACACCCTCCCAAATATTAATCGATCTCATTAACATTTGTCTCGGTTTGATCGCCCTGGTGTCACACCATGATATTGCAGGTCCCAACGCAAGCCCCGAGCGAGGAGAGTTCCCTGTCATCGTTCCCGGGGGGCGTGGGCGCGGGGGGCGTGTCGGGGGGCGGCGCGGGGGGCGCGGGGGGCTACTCGGAGCTGCTGTACGCGCACCTGCTGGACGCGGACGGCGCGCGGCTCACGTACACGCACTACACCAACCGCGTGCCCTACCGACACCTGCTCGACATCATGTTCAACCGGCCCGTCTTCATACAGAGGAGCAAGGTGAGTTACAACTCGTATATCGACCTATGCATAGAAAGAAAGAAAGAAAACAAGAAATAATCATTTATTGCTAGTAAATTTTTTATACAATGTTGCAAAAACGTAGAAATAGAAAAAGAAAAAAAATAAACAAATTAAACAAATTAAATTGCACCAGCAAAGGCATCTCCCATTCAGCTACATGCTGCAGTAACGCGTGAACGATACTGCAACGCTGATTTTCGATGGGAGGCCCAAGCGACGTACGGATGTTCAGTCGGAAGAACAAACTCTAATATAAATATAATTATGTTAATATGAACAATTTCTACAAATCATAATACAATACAAAATACAACAAAACAATAACAAAAGTAAATATAAAAACAATATAACAAAAGCGAAGCATAGAATAAAGTTACTTATATCTATAACACCAAAGTGCTTTTTATGTCTTAACAGAGTTTAACTTGTTTATATATTGCACTAGTGAATTAATAATAATCATGACTTTTGTTGTTCTTTAAAGAACAATAAATGTTACTGATAATTTTGTGCCCAATTAAGTTTAAATCACTGAGAAAGAGAAGTTGTGAAAAAGCACATATTACTTTATTCCATGCATAGGTCGCAATGAAAATACAAAATACCTGTTTGGCTATTACCTTCCTAATCCTATTCAGCTTTTAGAATTATTATTTATCAAAATAGGCCGCAAGTCTTGTATACACCTTGTTTTGTGCTTGGCATGATTGAAAGAAATATCTTAAGTTATATTTCTCAAGTCCACCATACTACCTTAATATTAATTACAAATATATTTTTATGTTCTCCAGGTGTACAAAGTGGGCATAGTGTTCAACAAAGTGGGCTGGTATCCGATGGGCACGTGCGCGCAGCAAGTGGCCGCCGAGTCAGTCTTCTTCAGCTTCGGCATCGGCCAGAGTAGCGACTCCGTACGGGACGGACTTATACGGTCCATCATCTTCACATATTGATACCAACACCGAGTGTACTTGGTGTAGTGGGACACACTAGGGGCCCAGACCCCCCGAACTATAAAAGTTAAGTTTCAAAAAGTCGTATACAGTTTAATCTATACAATGTTGCATAAGTGAACTTTTTTACCTGTCAAATATATTGGCGTTCAAATGTTTATATGTAAAGTGATGTTGGTTTGATACTAGCTAGAACAAAGCATTTCTTCTATTGATGTTGAGTGTTATCGTTTTTGTGATGCAGTTATTAATAGAAGATTCTTGGGTCATTCACGAGAAGCAAATATTATAATTAGAAAAAGAAACTAGAATTTGTTACACAAGCAATTTTCGCCCTTCCACTATAATACAAATGTACATGTTTGACAAAATAATATCCTATGCCAGGGGTTCCCAAACTTATTTACACTATGACGCCCTATAGAATTATTATTTTTCTTGCGACGCAAATCATCAAAAGTACCTACTTTACTGAAAATAAAAACAGCAGTAGTTAGCGTAATATGAGGTTGTCAGAAAAATACGGACAGCGAATGTTTGCCGATCGCCTCGCGACGCCCCTCGGATATTGCCGCGACGCCCCAGGGCGTCGCGACGCACAGTTTGGGAAGCCCTGTCCTATGCTAATGAATAGCAAAGTATCAGATATTTTGTTTTGTTCTGCTTCAACTTTATTCGGATATGGCCTAAGAATGGTATTATAAAGATTTCTGGGGTGCGAGTGATCGCTGCCAAAAGTCACTGAGTTAGCGAAAAATTCATTAAAATATTTTTTTTACACAAACATTGCGGCATTATTTTTAGATGTCACGCTTATATCTAATTTAAAAACGCAATGTAACACGTACAAATGTCAGTGATTTTGACGTAAGTACGCTTTACATTGCGCGGTCACATCTATATTGTAACTTATCAATTAATGCATGTGTCGGCAGTGTCCTCTTATTCCACATACAAAAGAACGAATCTTAATATAATAATTATAATTCCTCACCCATTTATCGGAGATCGTTTTGTTATTTTGTTTTGCAGTTTATAACAATTTACAACTACAAACTGCTGCAGCCTTTATTAAAATGTAATAAGAACATCAGAATTTTGTAGTTATTGAAATTGCTAATATCATTATTTTAAGAATAGGGTGGTTGTCTGTGAATTGACTAATATGTAGATTAGCGGAAACATAAAGCTATCTCTTTCAGCCGTGCACGCTTTAAAGGCGTTGAAGTCATTATCCACGTCTTGCATCCCTTTCTAGCTTAAATAACTAGCAATAAATTTAGTACTTACAGTATTAATGTCTAAATAGATTTGTAAAATTAGTGATATTTAGTAATTCGAGTGGGGTAAGTATTGATGTAAGTATTAAAAAAATCAAATCAGACAACTATCCTATTCGCTAATTTAATTGTATAAATGTGTTTGTGTGTGTAATGTTGAAATGTTTTTGTAACTATACTTTTAAAGTAAACGAATTATTCAAGGTTATATCCAGAGCCGTATTAAATGAAGTTGTGTTAATGTGTCGAAGAGAATCTACGATAACGAGATCAAGTAATTGATTGAATGTTACTGATTATAGTGAAGTTTTTATGTTATAAGCATGAAGTTTACATGAAACCGTATCGGAATGTACTGCCCTAAACAAGAAATAAACCACTGCGATATATGAACGAACGGAGAAAAAATTATAGTAGGATTTTGGAGATATTTTTGTGAATTGAGCTGCTAGCAATGTTATCGTAGAACCTCGGAATTTATTTATTGCAAAAATCAAATTATTTAGGTATTATTAAGCAGAAATTATTTAGGATTTTTTCCTTCGCGTTGTATAGAAACTATAAACCCATGTGCCTCTTTCTACGTTTATATAGCAGCTTATGAGCCTAGCAGAAGCATAAACCGGACGAAAAGATTAGGTACAACACACCTTAGGGCTTAGACGAGGTAAAATTCGACAATCGAAATGAAAAAAGATAAAAATTGTCGTAAAAAAATATAAAAAATGTATAAAAAAGTATGAAATTGTCGAAAAAGTATGAAAATGTATTTAATTAATAAAAATGTATTTAAATCACGTAAAAATGTATGAAATTGAGATAAATTATTTTTACTATATATTGCTGTTTTTTACTTTGTCTATGCCTTTTGAACCGTAATAAAATGTTGATAGGAAACATACAGCCAACGAGGAAATTTTGTAAGGTTTATGAATACTGCATTGTGCTAGCATTTTCATAATTTTATATATACCTAAGTACGGTATGTAATGTTATTAGAATGCATGTTTGATATTCTGATAAATGTTTAAATTAAAATAATTTATTGCCGTAATTTTGTTTCATTCAAACTTGGACTTTGTACGATGTGGTGGCAGCATTTGTCATAAAAAGGTCATCATTATCATATCAGCCTGTACCTACGGGCACGGGTCTCTTCATTAATGAGAGGGTTTAGGCCCTAGTCCACCACGCTCAGCGAGTGCGGGTTTGCGGACTACACACCTAAGAAATTCCTGAGAACTTTTAGGTCTGCAGGTTTTTTTTTCAGCGATAAAGTATGTGATAAGTTACTGTAAATACGCACATAACATAAAAAAGTCAGAGATGTGTGCATTCATGTATGTCAATAAAACATATTTACAAGTATCTCCACTCATGTCCGTATACCTAAAGAGGTTGGCAGAGGCGCTAAAGAAGGCGAGTCTATTATCGTATTACGGTCATTTTTCCAAACGCTGCTCTTACTGAGAATTTTCTAATGGGATCCAATTATAATTTTGCTAAATTCTAGCACATTTATATTACAAAGTAGGTACTTACTCAATTTTACCGTGAGACCAACAAGTCAGTCTAAAAATATACCTACTTAATGTTTATAAAATAAATCAAATATAATAATTGTTGAATTAGTTGTTACCATTCAGTATGCAAAACATTAAGAGTTCCGGAACATTCTTTTCCGGTGTTTGTCACATTTTCATTCCATTTGCAATAAAAAAATAAAGACTAGCTTTATAACTCAGTATAGATTAAGTTAAATTCATAACGAGATTATTTTAGTAATTTTAAATTAAATAAAAATAAATCGTTTTAAAACGTAATAATGATTTAATATTAATAGGTCTTGTTCTAAGACATTTTGCGTAAAAATCCTTTAACACAATCTTTACTCACATATCTTTATCCCATAAGCTATGCCCATAAGAAGAGATATGAAGCTATTTGTAAAGGTGACCTACTTTCGATATAATTTCCGCTTCAACATATTACAACGCGCATAAGTATGCGGCTGCGTGTTAACTTATAATGTATCTACAACGGAACAAAAGATAATGAGATTTTTGCGCACAAAATTATGGCTTTGCAACAGTTTCGTACAAGTAAATATTTTGCAATATTATCAATATTGTTTTAAGGGGGATTATATTTCGTAATGTATTTAAGTATGTAATTGTTAGAAAAATCAAGATAGAACTATAATTTGAAAATTAAATAATCGCATTCTTACGTCCAATTTAAAGTACTTATCTGAAGATATGTCCGGATTACATTAGCGTGAAATTGCAAATAAGAAATATATATTTACAATTACGTACCAGGCAACTATACGTGTATATATATATAGCGTTTACAAAGACTGATCTAAAATAATATTTTTTAAGAATATATTTAGTAATTATTACAAAGCCTATTGCATTAAATGAGGTAATTGTAATTTATTGTAATTGTTAGTAAGGTAATTACTTCCTTTCATGAAGCATCGTAAAATTATTAATTACTTTTGTATTGAAAGTGTTTATAGTAAGGTAGCCTCGTAAACAGCATGTGTCAATTTTGACTTTTGTCATGTTGGAAGTCGCGAATATTTCCAAAGTTTAAGTAGCAGAGATCTTGTTGTTTTATTCATATTACGGAAAATTTTGTATACTATAAACACAAAAACAGACTCATGTGGCTTTCTTTGGCACCCAGTTAGTGTTATCCGTAACGTGTACCTGTGTACATCAAGGTATTATTTATGATATAGTGCAAGATGTCCCCGAACAGGTGCGATGGGTTGCTGGCGAAGGTGGATTTTCCACTATACACGCTTCAGACGCTCACGAACCGTCATGTTCTTGTGGCCGGGGGCGGCGGGCGCTCGAACACAGGCGTCGCCAATGGATTTGTAAGTATTGACTCATTTAAAGTAAAGAGAAAAAAAATCTCGAAAAAATATTAAGTCTTGCTCGCGTCAGCTGATTTAAATTCAAGGGTAACTAATAGTTATGCATAAAGTCAGTAAAACAAACATTTAATTGCTTCATTATGTGATTTTTGTAGGAAATATTTGAGTTATCACACAATGGCAGTAGATTTGTGGCCGAAGAGGTGATGCGCCATGAAACAGGACCAAACGTTGTGATGACGTGCTCAGTGCGAAGCCTACAGAACCGAACGTACCTGACTGCGGGCCAGGAGAGCCATTGCCAGCTGTACAAAGTAAACATACGCATGGTGGACGCAGCAGAGATGCGAAGAGGCAGTTTCAGAGCTGAGAATGGACTTGTGAGGCGGAGACGTCGCACCGTCTCCGAGAACGACAATATATCAAAGAAAGACAACAACAGCAACACTACTGAGAAACGAATTTCATTTGAAATAAGGCCTTGTGATAGTGTACAAACAGATTTTGGGTAAATACTTTTTGGAATATTTACTTTTTATGAATAGTATTTTGGCAAAATGTGAGATATTTAGCATTATGAATGAGGTTTAAAAGTGGGTCATAATAGACTTTGAACATCAAGTTATAATAGTTTATTTCTCTTAAACAATATGACTCTTAAAGACATGACAATAAAACTACTGTTTTGTTTTACAATAAGGATAGTATTTTAGAAAAGTTTTTGATGGGAGTTTAAAAATGTCAAATTTTTTTAGGGCATAACATAAGAGGTAATCAAGAACAAAATGGATAATTGATTACAATAGTGGATGTAATTTCCTTATAAGTTTTTTTCATTTTATTGTATGATATAAAGCTCTATGTTATAAAGTTTCTGCTTATTGATTACAAAATCAGATTGAAGTAGTTATTACACTGGGAGTTATTACAATGTTGATTGAAAGAATCTTAGCCTGAGTAGATGTGTAAGAAATCACACAAAACACAAATAACAATATTTATTATAATTCCAGAAATGATCCCCTCCAGCGAATTGTAGTAATAAGCCACAACGGAAAAATGATGGCCACCGGCGGAATTGACACTAAGGTCCGAGTGTGGAGCTTCCCAAAAATGGAATTGCTTTATGTTCTAGAAAAACACACAAAGGAGGTAAATATTTTAGAAAGCATATTTTTGTTCCAATATTTTTTGATAATACATATACAATTGTTTCATTTGAAATTCTTTTAGTGAATTTTACATATTCATATGTATTATGTTTACTAAATGGGTAGGCAGTGGTGCATTTCTGCATCCAGTATTCGTCAGGTAGCAAGTGTAATAGGGTTATTATATTATAAATATAGAAATTAGTCTTTGGTTTTTAACTGAAACTATAAAAGATATAATTATAAAGTTATGTGGCTATTCTGTTGTACAGAAAAAGTATAGTTCACATTTTAATTTGCACAGAATTTGATAAATTTCATTTGATTTATTTATTTCAAGAGTAATTAAATGAGATAGGAATAATATTTATCATTATTGCCAAGCTTTAGCTAAAGATGATAAAATATGTCTTTAACAGTGTGGATTTGTGTATTAGTATTTATTTATTTTATCTTGTTTGGGAAATTTACAGAACAATTACACATTTAAAATAATTAACAAAAATATAACACTCGGTCCAAAAACAATTTCCACTTATAACTACATCGTAAAATAGAAGCAGTGAACATAAGAAAATAATGAAATAAATTATACAAAAATAAATAGTATAAATAGTAATAGTAATTTTTAAATACATTACAAAATTACATATTTATTATTTCAAAAATGTGGAAAGGTGTCAGTTATTAAAAGTGATTGACAGGTTTATTAGCTGTTAACTATTTATTAGTGCATTCAGAAATGTTTGTTGTGTGAACTAAAAACTATGTATGTATCTGTTGAGCCTATTCATAAGTATTATTTCAGTTGTGTGGTGTAAAGCACACTCATATTTTTTTATGTTTAATATTGTGTGTATTTTTAATGACTCCGTGATATAAATAAAAAAAAACATTGAATAAAGTGATGTAACTTTGATTTTGACTTTGAAACATTGCCTGCTTGTAGATAAATCATCACCCAAAGTGCAAGATAATTTTTTAAATTAAATTGCTAGTTGCTGCAATGGTTGCGGCAAAGGCTGATGATGATGATGAATGTTATTCAAATTTATTTCCATCGATGACATAATTATGTAATTTTATGCTGTTATTATTTAATCGCCATATCTAATTCCATTGATAAGAAATGTGTATAATATTTACTAAAATACAAATTTGTAACGTTTCAGCTAGACGACCTGGACTTCAGTCCGTGTGACAGCAAGCTAGTGAGTATAGGCAAGGACGGCCTGGCCTGCCTGTGGAGCACGAGCGCCAGCAGCAAGCACGAGCCACTGCTCACCCTCACGTGCCAGCCACCCAACGGCAACAAGTACCTCTTCAAACGGTGTAGGTCAGTATACATGAGGATTTGTTTGGCTTTGTGTGCTACATAAGAACTGCCAATTAGGCCAGTTTTGTGAATGCAGTACATGATACTACTCCATCTACTAGACTAGCGGTACGGGATTAAGGCGTAAACATATAGGACTTATGACATATATGGGCTGATGATGATATGTAACATAATGTTAGTTTACAAGGCACGTTTCCGGGTTCCGTGATGTTACTTAGAGTATTCATCAAAAAGCTATGAGTAATGCTATCTTATCTGGGTATCAGTCCTAATATCTGTAGATCGACATCTACATACATGTGCACATACGCGTCTCACGTCTGTATTTCGCGAAGAGGTAGGCGTAAGTGCATTTCTGCACCCACATTTCGCTAGGTATGTATCAGTCCCACGTAAAAGGGGGCGAGCCTTTTTTCCCTTTACTGTGCAAATTCCCGGACTTTGTGCTGCTTAGACCACTAAAACAGGCAATAAAGTATAAAGTTAGTATGTTTCTAATAATTTATGATGTGCGTTCATTAAAGCCGGTTGCGTAAATGAGTAGCATTCCCTCGGCCTGTTGTAAGACTTCCGCAAGTTGCGTGCATTATCACGAGTGTTACGACATTTTACGTCATGTGCTGTTGGGAATCAACTTGTTACGGTTGAATTAATTTTAACATTTACGTAACGACCTATGCATGACACTGGCCATCTTTAAAGATGTGTTTTTTTCGTAGAGCAGTTGATAAGATGAGAAAAGGAAATGTGAGACTTATAAACGTGTGTCAACCAATAGCCCAAATAGGACTTTTGCTGTGAATAAGAAATCTGATTATTTTTATTATAGAAATTAAACAAAGAGTAGTTTCGTGGCTCGAGTTTATGCCGGTCGATACAGAGATCCCAGGTTCGACTCTCAGGACGGGCGAATTAGAATGTCTCGGTTGCATCACGGAGTCAGAATTTATTCTTGAGGAACGGCAATACACTTCTTAATACCTGGTTTTGAAAAAAGACCGTGGGTGTAGAAATGCACCTTTGCCTAATTCTTGCTGTGTGTATGTCAATGGTTCGTCATAAGGCTATAATCTGGTTACATACCAGTACTATATCGAAGTGTTTGGGAGAGACCTATGTTCAGCAGTAGACGTCTTTCGGATGATCATGTTGACGATTATAGTAATGGTGTTCCTGATGGTGATAATGCTAATAATAACGATTTATTTATTATGGATTTGCTAATTATGATGATACAACACCAGGTTTGGAGTGATAGAAGAGGAGCAAGGTGGGTACCGGTTGTTCACGATCGCGAACCCCCTGACCCGGTCGGGCAAGCAGAAGGGGTTACTCCAGCAGTGGGACGCCAAGGAAGGCCGGGAGCGCCGCGCCGTGACGCTGGCGGAGTCCCTGTCGGCGCTGGCCGTGCGCGACGACGGCCGGTTCGTGGGCGTCGGCACCATGTTCAGCGGCTCCGTGCATATCTACATCGCGTATAGCTTGCAGGTGCGTATACTATGAGGATAAGGAACAGCTTCGTTGTATAGTCTGGATTAGTACCTCCAAATTTATGTGAAATTAGGGGGGTACAGATCATGAATAAATGAGTTTGTTTAAAATTTCCTATCCCTTTTTCTCCCACGATAAATGTTTTGAATTTATTTTTACTGTAGCTTTTTCGTTTCATCGACTTTTAAATCATAACTGCCTCATAATTTTGCGGCACAAGTATGTGTCATGATCTAGAGATCCTGGGTTCGATTCCCGTGTCGGGCAGAGTGTTATTGGGTTTTCCATTAGGAAATTCTCGGTAGGAGCACGGAATCTGTAATTGTGCCCGAAAAATGGTAATAGGCTCGTTCCCTATTACGTGGATTGATACATACCTGGCGAAATGTAGGTGCAGAAATATCTACCCCTTAAATCAAATTAATTATTGCTTTAAATATTTTCGTTATATTTTTTTTTATAATAATATGTATATTTTATGTTTTGTGAATAGTTATCAATGTATGGTAAACACCAGGGGTCACCAATTAGCTTCGCTTGGGGTCCGTTTTAAGAAATGAAATGACCATCTAGGTCCGCGCATTTTATTTATACGAAAAAATATTTATTAAACAAATGTAATTAAGGACATAGCAAGGGTATTTTGTTGCATTGTGTTCTCGTGGTCCGCACTAAACGGGTGTGTGTAACGTGAGCTAACAGGCTTATGTTGTACGTTTGAGTGTAAATGCTAGGTGGTGCTGTCGGTGGGCGGCGCGCACATGATGTTCGTGACGGGGCTGGAGTTCCTGCCGGTGCGCGGCTACGGGCCCGCCGTGACGTCCCGCAGCGAGGCCGCGCTGCTCTCCATCTCCGTCGACAACAAGCTCTGCGTGCACAGCCTGCCCTACCCCAGTCAGTACCGCTCTCTTATTTATTTATTTATTATTCTTCATTATACACCACAATAATACAACATTGATACAAGTAATACTAAATAACGTAGTGTCACAATTGGCGGCCTTATCGCTGTCAGCGATTTCTTCCAGGCAACCGTCTTATTACTATCATCATCATCAACCCCTTGACGTCCTTCTCCTGGGCATGGCTGCCCTCTCTACCCTCTCTATCATTGAGAGGGTTTCGGCCTTAGTCCACCTCGCTTGTCTATCTTATGTTTCCTTAGAAACATGCCTATGCATCATTGTCTTCATCATTATCAACCTTTTATGTACGTCACACTGCTGGGACCGCGTCTACCATTGAGTATAGTGTCCACCAAATTGGCCTAGTGCGCGTTGAAGTGAAAGATTCTATTATGATGTTTTCCCACGCCATTAAATTCCGTGATGATTCGACATACATAACTTTAGACCTACGAACGCAGAAAGCCTGAACCGCGCGCCTAAACTCAAGGTCATCACTACTTTTAGAGAGTATATACCTTGTGAAATATTTTTCCATTCACACAAAATTATTTCATCGTAATAATAGATCATACGATACCATGAATGTACGTACTGGACTCAATATACGCGTCGCTAATAATGTTTGTTTGTTGCAGGCACGGTGCCGGTGTGGGTCGCCATCGTTCTCATAATCTTCGTACTGTTCTGTACCTTCACGTTCTGTTCGTATATGGGCATTTAACGACCGCATATATTTATATTTAATTTCAATTATGCATTATAAATAAAGTTTCCTATGTAAGTAATTCCGGGGATATGTTAGTTTAATGTTATTTTAATAGGCAATTTATGGACACGCTCACATACATCGCAATGTATAAATACAATTTGATTAAATGAAGTGCAATGTTGCAACATTCCGCCATTATATTTATTTAAATCCCGACCGACTTGCAAGTGCAATTAATGGAAATTTGATATACCTCATGTAAATTAATTAAATTATGACAACTGTTCATGTATCGAGGAATAAAATTGGAGTTTCATTGAATGATGTCGATTTTGTTACCGTACCTTTATAGATACTATGTCACGGCATATGGGTGGATTTTAGAAATATTAAGGAGATTATACTTAAGGGAATACGAAATGGGAGATATCTACTTACCCTCTGGTGCGACAATTATAAAAAAATTAAAAATTTAAACCTACCTACGCCAAAAAAATGAGGCTAAAAAGTATGGAACAAGATTTTCCAAGAAGTGAGGAAACCTGCGCACCTAAAAGTTCTTGAAAATTTACTCAGATTTATCGTCCGCCTATCCGCACTAGGCCAGCGTGGTGGACTAAGGTCTTGTCCCTTGCAGTAGTCAAGAAGACCCGTGCCCAACAGTGGTCTTTCATGGTTACTTTCGGTGAGGGCTCATCACGCCCACAGGCCGCCCAGCACCTAAAACTGCATGCGTTCGAGACAAACTTACACTCTCAATATACTTACATATATCATTAATCATTCGATCAATCATTCATCTCTTTAACAATCATAACATTCTTTCACCGAAAAGTCTCTCGTAGTTTCTGATACCCATGACACAAGACTCGTATCTTAGTGTGGGGTCAGGACTATGTATGTGGCTGTTGGGTGTATTTGTTTATTTCACTGCACATATTTACAAATAAAACTAAAATAAAAAGAAACAGCTATGTTTTTCATAACATTTAATTAATTACATCAAAACAAATAACATACAATTGATCATCGCGACACATCGGCAAGTTGCATCAATGATTTAGACCGACTAGAGATCTACGCCACATCTTATCACCCCTAGTTGTGTACATTCCACATCTCATACATGTGCACCTTCGATTACTCTCAATACTCATAAAACTGATTCCGACTATAGACTCAAGCTACATCCAACTCCTACCAACTTTAAAACTCGACGATTCAATATATAACAGTCCATTAAGTTTCGTCTGTAAGTACAGCAGAAGTCAGAATAGAATCGAATATACACAACTAGAAATCTCTACTACGTTTATATTTAACAGTAGGGTTTATAATACATATTTAAATAAAACCAGTGGAAGGGGAAGAGTTGCTTTAACATTAGTAGAGAGGGAATTTCGTTGTAACTAATATTGAACACATGAATCGATTGTAAAATCGATATATCGATCTAACAATCATGATTTTAAAATTCCATAAATTTTATCGGGTTGTAAGAATAGGCAAGTGAACCTACCCCTTCCACTGTATAGAAAAATCTTGGTAGAATAAAAAAAATGGAAGACAAAAAATTACTTTTAACACAAGATAGTGTGATGAATTTCATAAAGTTACGTAACATTATTATAATATACAAAATGCTTTAAAATCAACACATATACTCAACGTCGGAAGAGAAACCGAAATTTCAATAAAAAAGGAAGACTTAACTGAAGAGATTCAGTACAATGATTTGTTTACGAAATGCACCGCGTCAAGCCTCGCGCGGATTTTTGGGATTCATCGATACATAGCGAGTTTTAATAACTACCACGAAACAGTACATTATCAAAATAGTAGCGGTTAAGCCAAATAGTTTATAGTTATTATTAAGTTAAAATCGGTATTTTTAATTTAAAATCAACTTTGCAAGTCGCCATTTCACTTTAAGTAAATCGACTAACGTCTTATTTTGAAGAACTCACTGTGTTCCTACGTTTTTGACACCCTGTGTTTTTACTGTCAACGATAAAATGTCAAATCGACTATATATTTTTTTTCAAGATTAATTCAATAGTTAATCTTTTGTCAATAATCTATATTTTTTATGAAATTACAAATTTTTATTTTAATAATGTGGTCCCCAGATTGAAATACTGCGTAGTGAATTTGTACGTGTCAATTCAGCGAGCCAATTAAACTTGTCCCAAATATATAGACTATTGCATTAAATTCCGAACGGTTAATGCATATGTACCTATGTATATATAAAACATTGTGAATAAAGAATGATAAAAAGATTTTTTTTAAATATTTCATAGAAACCCTGATAGAAGACTTGTTTAAATGGCTCTTGAAAATTGACAACGCCGGTGTCTATGTCGACTAATACATCAAGATTCGGGCTACCTGGTATTTAGAGAAAATTTAACGAACAGATATAATTCTCTGAGAACTAATCATTACATTTATACACCAATAAAGATCAGTGTGACCCGCACAAAAATTATTCCACAAATTTTAGATATTTTTTATATTCGTAGAATTGTTAGGGCCACATAGTTTTCAGTAAGTGATCGCAAACATTTCCAATATCGCCAGTAACCCGTATTTGTCACGCCGGATATGCTCTCCACATGTCAACTAAGCTAAGGTTACACATACAATGGCACAGTTATGTAGCATTCGATTTGTTACAAAACATATCGTAATATAAACGTTTAACATATATTCTCTTTGCTCTAACATCACATCAGTACATTTCTTATGTGTACACATATAAAAACATAATTATCTAATTTTGTTAACAAAAAACGCTTCTTCACCATTTTGTGTAGCAAAATTATTACGGTGTTGTGCTGTCCTCATTTATTTTATGTAATAGCATCCATTTTTTAAAACATTAGTTATGAGACAGAACATAGTTGTAAATAAAGAAAGACTTAAATAGATTACAAAATAAATGAATCAACTTTTATTTTGTTGGTCTTATTTAGAACGTTTATTTTAAGAAAATAGAAGCAAAAACCAGACTTCTTTGATCAGCACTTTTTGCCATTACATTGTTAAATGACAGAGATAAATAAGAAACGCTTAATATTCGAAAAGTATCTCGAAGGAACTATACACCGAATGAGACCTCTTATGAAGCACATTCATAATCTAAAATGGAAATATTTAATATTGGCGTAAATAAAATATTAGCACAACACCGCAATTTTTATACCGATTAAAATAGTAGGCGCGGCCTTTTTGTCACCATATTACTTCACGTAATTTCTTTTCTAACTTTTTAGTAATTTTTCAAAAGTCACAATGACCCTTGATAAGGTAATTTCTTCTAAATTTGTGGTAGAAATTTACGTTTAATAACATGGCAACACTGACTCCATATTGTTACTTTTAAAGCGCAATATGTGTGACAATTTATTTTTTTACACATCTATCAAAACTTCAAGACCTAATCCGGTCGTAAACTTATGTTTTTGGCCAGTACATTGGCAAAATTTTGTGTGATAACTACTTATTGTTAAAATATTTTTTTTCCATAAAATAGTGTATATTTTTTAAAAATTCATTATATCAATTATATATTTTTATTACAAAATTTTAAACATTCATCGATGATTTAAAAGTCGATGGATCAAAATGTTACTGAGTTATTTCATGTCTACGCCGTACTAAAGATCTCATAATTTAGAGAAGTACACGAACCAAAAAGCTTAGCAACGCGGTTTTAAATCAGCCATTTTTGCTTTTCTGAGTCTAATCGAGTTCCACATCTCATCATAATTTTAAATAAAATACCTTTTTGTTCGTCGGCACCGCGTCTATAACTAACATAAATACAAAGCTATCGACTATTTACAAGAAAAAAAAATCAAAATCAATAATCGTTCACACATCGCACGCATTCATTTTAGAATTGGTATAATTATATCATTTAAAATACATACATTTGTTTTGCACACGATGTTTGGAAATCACTGCACGTTGTAGCACATTGTCGATATCGACAACAGCAACAATTTTATCGATAAAAAAGCAAAAAGTCGCCTCAAATGTTGTCGCTTTTTCGTAGTTTCGAATCGATTCGATACGACAACTTAGTGTGATTTCCATACACGGTGTGCAATATAAATATTTCAAAAATGTTATTAGCCCTGTAATACTGAGTCACATGATGTAGTAATTGACGTTTCCAACACTTTAGTCGCCATTACAAAACAAAATACATAAAATAAAGTTGAGAATCATCGTACAACATCTGAGCACATCGGACACTCCACACGGCGCGCACTCGTGCAAACGTCTCATTATATCGAGATTATAAATGTTCTACAACACGTAACTACGTAACTATAGTGACATCCATTAAAAATTCACATAAAAACTGCATTTGAGCCCTCAACACGTCACCTAGAAATGCATTCAATGCAGGCGTAACGAGTCTCTTGTGGACATTAGAATCGCGCGAGAAACCAACGACCGGCCGCCTTACACTGCAAGAAACAATAACACATCACATTAGTTGCGTCTGCGTTCACTCGGCGACACTCGTCCGCGCACCTCGAGTCCGACCAAGCAGTTATTATAAGAATCATTAACAAATGAAGCCATTATAGCTAGCTGTAGTATATGTCCATGTACTCACCCTGGTCGAAGGTGCTGGGGTTGATGTAGGAGAGCAGGTCCTGGTCGCTCATGTCGGTGAGGCCCTGCACGGGCGCCGTCATCTCCTGCGACACGGCCTGCGAGACGGCCTGCGACACGGCCTGCGACACGGCCTGCGTGACGGCCTGCGACACGGCCTGCGACATGGCGGCCAGCGGCTCCCCGGCCGGCTCGGCGGGAGGCTGCGCGTCCGCCGCCGCCATGCCGCCGCTGCCGCTCTCCGTCGTCAGGATGTTGGCCGTGTTGATGGCCGACGTCACCAGCGCGTTCATCGTCGTGTCCGACGTGAGGATCTCGGCCGCCGCGTTCAGGATCATCGACTTGACGGCGGCCGGCGGCGTCTTCACCGACGTCATCTGCACCTGCTCCGGCAACATCATCAGCTCGTCCTGCGCCGCGCCCGGCGGCATCACTATCCGCTGGTTGTTGTCGCACAGCAGGCTCGGCGACACCTGCGGGTTCAGGATCACGTCCGGCGAGATGGCGGACGTCGGCATGGGCGTGAGCAGGTCGGCCGTGGAGTTGCGGTTGACCATGGCGGCGTTGGGGCTGAGCAGCACGTCGGACGCGTGCGAGCCGGTGGAGGGCGAGGTGGCGGAGCCCGACAGGTGGTCGTCCACGCGGGAGTTCACGAGCTCGTCCAGCTTGGCGGCGTCGGACGGCAGGATGGCGGCCGTGGCCTTCATGGCGTCCTCCACCAGCGCGTCCATGTGCGCCGTCTGTTGCGCCAGCCGCTGCTCGATCTGCGCGGGGCCCATCTCCAGCTTGGTGATGGTGCTGAACGGGTTGTAGCTGTCGTCCGGCCTGCTCTGCGGCATCTGGTTGTACACCATCAGTCGCTGCTCGTTGGTGCTCTGCAGCACGCTCGTCTGCATGCTCGTCTCGGTGATCATCAGCTCGGGGTTCATCACCTTTATGTCCGTCTCCAGCGGGTCCATGTTCGTTTTGGCCGAGATCAGTTGCCTCATGGGGTCCATGCCGGACATGGGCATTATTGGTGGGTATATTTGGCCGGAGTTGTCGTCGGAGTTGAATATCGCCGCGGTCACAGATTCCACCATTTTGTCCGTCTGAACCTGGTTCTGGATGGCTTGCAGTTGTTGTGTGAACGACACCAGAGACGATGGTGATTCGCTCTGCGTAGGAGTTGTGGGCGACAGTTTCATCGTGTCGTAGCTGCTCACGAAGCCGACCTGTATGGGACACATAATGTTTATTAGAATGGTGTTGCAACAGTGGTTTTATTATTGAAAGTGTGGTCGTGCAGTGAGTGTTAGAACCAGTGATATGAGCCGTGTGACGCACCTGTCCCTGCGAGTCCCGCGTGATGGTCTCCGACTTGAGCCTGAGGTCGACGACGCTGAGTTCGTCCGGCATCATGCCCTGCGAGAGGGGCGACTTCTTGTCGGGCCCGTCCGGCCCACACGACGTGTCCATGTGGTCCACCAGAGAATGTTGGCTTGTGTCGTCCGTCACCTATTACAAAATTTCGTATATAACTATACTAATTATGTAAATAGGGTTATCTTTTGTACGTAATGAGTAATCTCTGAAAATACTGAACCAGTTATTTCTCCAGTAGCAGAAAGTACCACTATCTCTGAATAATATTAGTTGTATGTTCTTGTTGCTGTGTTTTCATCGAAGTCATGCAGAAACTCTAGTATATTGTTTAAAAAAATGTTGTATGGTACAAAATTTATAGGTTCCAAAGTTTGTGTAAATATATAGATATCGCACGTAATAAATATACAAAGTCATGTAATGATATAAAATTAAACGGAAAATTCAAATTTATTTCATATCGATAAAAATATCAGCATAATTTAGTTTTATTGATTGATTTGTAATTATAAATCCAAGGTCGCTGATAACTTAAATTTTGCCGACAGATAGAGATTATCTGTTACATTCATAAAGGTATTTTTCAATATTACATTAAAGTAGCTTTTATTTTTGCCAAAATCGATAAGAGTCGATATATCGATGCCTCTGTATCAGTAAAAACTGTCGATAAGATTTGACTAGTGTTAGCTATGGAAAACATCGTTTTTCTAAATAAGTAACTTTTCAATAAAGACATTTAAAACTTTCAATAAAGAGCAAAGTGAATTCGATAAAGAATATAATACTAGTGGTATTTGATACACAATAATATATTACCTCGCTTTTGAGTCCAATGGGCGAGTGCGGGTCCGGCACGATGATGGAGGGCCGGCGCACGGGCAGCGCGGGGGGCGGCATCATGCCCCCCCACATGAGCACGGGCCGCGCCTCGTCCGCACCTGCGCACACAACCTGTCACTACGGGCCCGGGCGCGCGCCCTGCTCGCCGCCCCACATGCGTGCCTCCACACCACCTGCCTGGCCCACACTAGCCCAGGCCAGCCAGGCCAGGCGACACCTTGCACCTAACCGGTCTACTATCAGACCTTGGTCAACCTACTGACTGCTTTATAGGCTTTGGAGACATGTAGGCGATTCGTGGCATTAGTAGCGGTACACATGAGAGAAGCTGTGCTAATATATATTCGATTGTCGATATTTTTATCATTAAAAGCGATTTATGCATTTTACATTGAATCTCACATAAGCATTTATATTGCGACTAATTGTATCTCTTATTATCTAACGTAAATCTAACTGATGTAATTTTTGGCGCCATCTGGTAACGATAATAGACAACACCGAGAACAATTGGTATAGATATTTTCATTCATTCGATCATTTCTAGTGAGCGGAAGATATAGAATGGGCAAGTCGGCCGTAAGATTTGTGTATTGGTTCGACGGTTGGCGCCGACAACCGGGACCGACAAATCCACGTGCTATCCGAGGCACGAGCAGCTTCTCCTCATGTCATTCTTGAACATCGAAATATCGATAAGTCTTCGAAACAGCAGTCTTGTATTGTTCATGTTTTCGTTGCATAGAGACAAGTGAAATGGAGGTACGCATAGTTAAGGGCATACTAGATGGTAACTCTGTCGGGCACGAACTCAACTAGCTATGTGATGGGAGGGGGTTGTGGATCTGTGCCAAGTGTGTCACTGAGGAGTCAACTCTGTAAAATGTGGGTATTATTTATATTTTATAATTTTTTTCATCATACATTTTACTTTCCAACATTATGGCTGAGATTTATCCTTATACTATTTATCGATAAAAAGTTTAACGTCACTATTAAAAAAAACTTCAAATTTCATCTAACAATAAAATATATTGGCAAAGGCAGTGCTGCGTGAAAATCATATTTTTTCGCCTAGTTGCAAAATAAAAAGCTTCCATGGTAATATCGATAAAAGCTAATAAAATATCGGCCATTGTGAAGCAAAAATATCGTATCAATCTAACCATAAAAAAAATTGCCTGTGTATTCATATCTTACGTTAACAAAGGCAGCGAGTGCACACAAAATCTATAAAAAAGAAGCTCCATGTTATATCGCAAACTATTGAAGTTAACCGAATCGAAAATAAAATCAAATCAGCTTGAAAGCAGGTCGAGAAAAAATCTAATAAGTACGGGGTGCGATCTCGGTGTTGAGTATAGACCAGTAAGTGTATTTGTTTGTGTGTGCGTGTGCGTGCGGGTATGTCTGTGTGTGTGTGTGTGTGCGGCGTCAGTACCGTGGCGGCGGCGCGGCGGGCGGCGGCGGCCGGGGCTGCTCGCTAGACAGACCTAGACAGACCTAGCTTGAACAGAGGGAAACAAACAGACGCCGGTTCGCATCAGTCACATCTTCATTGTTCTCAATACACACAACTATATATACCTAGATTATGTGCCAAACCGCAACCACATACAAGCAATGGTTTATTCTCTAGTTTATATTTAAAGCGTGTATGCGTCGATGTGGGATGAATGCATGCCATGATGTGTTGTGCTGTCGATCATGATTCATGAATGTAGACTCTAAATGTGAGTGTTCTTTGTTAATTGTTATTAGTATGTAATTAGATAAAGAAGTTGTTTCATTAATATTTTTCTAAAAATAATCTTATATTTTGTTAAAATTTTTTAGAGAGAATTGTAATAAGTAATATATTTTTATTTAACATTTTTTGGGTATCGTGCACTAATAATACATCATTACGTATCATCATTTTAAATTTTCAATAATAATTTTTAATGTATAAAATACAAAATAAAATAGTAGTTTGTAAATCTCGTATTTTCATCGAATTTTATCAATATGAGAATGATGATAACATTGCATATAATTACTATAAGCAATAAATGATTCTACAATCAAGCACTAATTTATCGATACTTTCATTTACTAAATTCGACAAAAAATGATGGTGAATGATTAATGACAATGTTATTGTGTGAAGCGATATTATAATACAAATTCATCCATAGACAAAATTGAAAAACGCATAGTAAAGGTTAGTTCTAAAATTATAACATTTCATCAGTTAAAATTGAAATACAAATTGCAGAAAGTCTTTTTCAATCACCGTATAATTTTGTCTATGGTTGTGTAACATCACAAATTAGACGAACGTGATTAGTACGACAAATCAACAGCAATTTTGTACATATTTGTATACATGGATAAGCGAGACGCGTGCAAAGTCCATGCCAACTATACTAATGAATGTACAATGGACTGAGATCGTCACATTTGACACCGCGTGTATGCTTTTAACAATTTCATCGATGTCGATTTTAAGTGACGACTCCACGAATGGTGTTCTGGATGTAATTGTATCATGGCTGGCACATTTTTTGCTCACAAACGTATCGAGTATTGCTACTGATATTTCATCGATACAAACAGCGATATTTAAAAACTTATCGATATTTCTGCGATTTATCGACAATCTCCCCTTAAATTTCATCGACACTGAACTTGATAATTTAACTTCTTACACAGCAGATACTCGACAGGTGTGAGCAGAAAGTGTGTTGGTACACTGGGAGCGTGTGGCGTGGTGGTGGTACCTTGCGAGTGGTGGCGCGAGCAGTGCAGCGGGCCGGTGTCGAGCGCGGGCGGCGTGTAGGTGAAGGCGTGCGGCTCGGACGCCTTGCCGCCCGAGCGCACGAACAGCTGCACCGTCACCGCGTCCGCCACCTCGCCGCACCCGTACGGGGGCACGCAGCACACCAGGTGCGTCTGCGGGGATAGGTGCCTTACTGTACATTTACTATGCGAGGTAAGTAGACCGGGATCGAAAACTGATATAGATATGGTAAGGACAAAGTATTTTTAACGTCAATGGCTTTTGTGATCACCATACTTGTCTTAGTTATCAATCACGGGCTGATAACTTTCTGAGTGTATATTGGACTGTCAGTGGGATAGAAGACCAAATGAATGAGGTGGTTGCCATATTCAGCAAAGCCTTCCACTTATTGTTGGGATCTTAGTATCCATATACATATATCTTTTAAAACAACATACAGGACAATGTTTGTTTCTAGGGACCTATATTTCTCGAGTGAGTTCCACTCGAGGTGCCAGACGTCTTTTGTTGACCTGATGGTAGATACCATGGGGTTTTTAGCCAGTAGAAGCCCAGCATACTCAATTTGCCCTCCCTAATACTGATGGGGAGGCAAGAGGACTTTTCCCATGACAAAAATCAATGATCAAAAACATTAAAAAATTAGGGCCAATTAATCCTAAAAACTTTCCGTCTTTCTACAAGCAGAAGGTGTTCAGAAACATACCTGCTGTAAAAACTCTTTATCCGGCGTGACTTCCTCCTCCCACGTGGTGCGTCCGTCCTGGCGCTGGCAGAACACCACCTTGGTCTCCTTGAGGAAGTTCTTCCCGAGGAGGTACAGCTCCAGGCCCCCGGTGGCCGGACACGATACTAGGGACTTTCGACATACTTCTGGCACGCCGGGCGGTTGTGCTGGGAAAAGATGAAAGAATGGGTTTCAATTTGTGTTTGAAGATTGTATTTTGATATTGGACTATGGTGACGAAAGATTTTTTTAAATAGTAAGCTATTGTTGACATCGCCCAATTAATGTTTCTGCCGCATTATTGACTTTGCAATAGTTTGCCAGTTTTTCTTTCAACTTCTTAAAATTCAAATGTGCATCTTATGTAATCTTTATGCATGGTGATAAGATATCAATCAAATCGATGATGATAGGTGCAATACCTATTATTAACCTTGATGACATATTTAGTCACTTTCGATGCCAATTAATTATTATTAATAAATTTTATTGTTTTTGTTCTTTATCACTAAAGGGTCCCCCCCTTAGATAAATAATCTTTATCCACAAGCTCTAATAATAAATCTAGTTATAAATAAATAAAACAATATTCAAAAATGCATATACTCACTGCATATGATCTGTGTGGAGCAGACCTGCAGCGTCTCCCTGTGTCCGGCGGCGTTGACGATGTCGGTGCGGAACACCATGCGGCAGCGCGTGGACTTCTTCTTGCCGCGGGAGACGTGGCCCGCGCCCGCGCCCACGCCCACGCCGCCGCCCAGCGCCTCGCCGAACCGGTGCTCTACGTCTACGTTGCGTTCCTGATGACAAAGCATCAACATATCATCATCATCAACATCATCACCACTATCATCGTCGTCGTTATCATCATCTTCAGCCAAAAGACGCTCACTGCTGGAAATAGGCCCCACCCAAAAACTTTCAAAGTATTCTGTCAGAACCGCCCTGCATCCAGGAGCTTTCCGAGAATATCACCATATCAAATTCTGCTATTTTGAAGTCGTTGCCCTGAGGTTTAGCAGCCCGGTAGAGCCAAATCTCGGTGGTTAACTTTACCAACCCCAAGCTCATACCTCTGACTTTTTTGAGTTACTTGTGGTATAAATCAGATATTCCTATTTTTCATGACCAGAAAAAAGATTTATTTAAGTTGGTAAACTTATAGAGACTAAATTTTGGTTTCTCATTGACCAATTGTTGAAACTCATCTAAATCCATCCATCCTATTTCACCCTCTTCTATTATGTTACTATTAAAAAAAAAATGTACAGATCTTTATTGTAGATCTTCATTACTCTATATCAGATCATTTTTAGACAGTCCTCTTCCACTAACTACACTCATCATCAAATCATCGGACCGTTTAGACCATATAGGTGTTGAACGACCAGTGCACATAGGTAGGTTTTTAGGTTTTATGCGGCCAAAATTGAAAATTTTAAACTAGTTACAAATGCAAAATGGAATATTTTTCTACGTTAACAATAGAACAAGTGATAATTAGCCGGTCTTCTCGGCTTAAATACCCGCGTGGGGGACGTGTGCAGGTGGTGGAATCTTGTTAGTCTCCCACTGCGCCCGCGCTTTCGCTGTTTACGTGGTTAAAGTGACTTGTTTTCGTCGTTAATATTTTTGATTTGAAGAGAGTTATTAATGTAAACAATGTGGATTCGAGTGCTTCAGGTACATACCATTATTTATTATAGAAATTGTCAACCTAGTATAATAAAAAATACTTTATTTTAAACCTCTAAAACATACAACGTTTTCTTGAAAAAATATTCTTGATTTTTCAATTTAAACGTAATTTAGTTATATTATCGCTTCCTATCGCCTCAAAATTATTTTTTATTATAATACTCAATACTCTTTTCTTATGATTTTGATAAAAATCAGCTGCAGGTAGGTGCAGGTAGGGTAAAAAAAGTTATGTTGAAAAATGTTCCAAATCATTTTAATTTTCATTTTCGTCGTAGGTTTTCCTGGCTCATCCGGAATAAAATTAGTCACCCGTCAATTTCTCTACGATAAAATGCAAAGCCAAAGTAATTTTAGAAACGATTTCAAGTGGATAAATTATTGATGTCAAGAAATATGATGAATACCCACTAGATACCGCCAAATTATACGTGAAGCACTATAGGTGGCACCCGATGACCCCTACTTTGCACAAAGTGCTCATACATGGTCCTGCCATAATAAAGAATTCCATCCTTCCAATAGGCCCATTCCCGGAGGAGGCTCAAGAGGCCCGAAATAAGCACTTTCGCATGTATAGAGAAAATTACGCAAGAAAATTTTCCCGCAAACAGTGCAACCGCGACATTTACAATCGACTATTATTGAGCTCTGATCCGCCCATTAGCAGTATTAGTATAAAACAAAGAAGGAGAAAAAAAATGTCTAATTCCTTTTCTCCGTAGACTTTCGACATGCTTTTACCCACCAAACCAGATTCCGCTTCACCAGAATCCTCGGGCGATGAGGATCTGGAGTAACGAATTGGCATGGAGTATATGACGACTGTCCATTCATTACTCACTAACGTTTAAAATGTACGTTTATGATATATATTTTTTAATATATGTCACGTTAGGTTTTTGACATTTTTTTTCATAAATATTATATTTTCTTGAATTAAAATAAAAAAAATCAACAGAAAATTGTTTTACATTATCAATTATGTCATTTAGAATAGTTTTAGCAAGTAAAATAATTTTGGCCGCATAAAACCTAAAAACCTACCTATGTGCAGTGTTTAACACTCTAATGGACGAAGACAGGCTAAACAAACCTTGAGTATTCCAACGCAGTCGCAGGTCACCTGCCAGTTCTTGGCGGGCTCCAGGTCTATCTCTATAATGACTGTGCCGTCCTCCTTCCTCTCCTTGCACGGCGTGGAGTTCTTGCCGGACACCCGACACGCCTGGTAGAACATGTGCGGGGCAACACGACCCGTGTCCGTGCCTATGAACACCTGAAATAACATTTTGTTGTAAGATCTGAATTAAGAATTTCAATGGTAGAAACTTTAGCAGTGGGACTTCATCATCATCAACAACCTTTATTTCGTCAACTGTTGGACATAGGCCTCTCCTATGGCACGCCACTGGGTTCGATCTTCGGCTACCCTCATCCAACCGTTGCCAGCCACCTTGAGGATATCTTCACCCCACCTAGCCAGAGGGCGTACTACACGAGTCGTACATTATAGTAGGGCTTATTAACTGAAGTGAAACTATTACCAGAATAATAAAAAAGGTTATAATAAAACATATATTACCTGTAAAACGGCCGGTTTGTCGTAGCCGACGAGCTTGACTATCGGGAATCCGTTCCCTGAATTGTCTTTCACTGCACCGCGGCTACCTTCAGTCTGATACCTGTAATTAGAATTGAAGATTTGTTAGAAGAGAAATTTCCTATTAAACTTTTATATGTTGTTGAAGATCTTGTAAAGAACTGTTCAGCTTTAACTGCAACCATCATGTCGCTTTAAGGTGACAATTATAACAGTAGGGAGGATACAAAACAAATGTTATATTTTAAAGCTCAATTCATATCTAACCTCGCTCTGTGCTGAGTCTCCGGCTGGCACAGTATCTGCAACTCAACAGTACCGTCTCTGGATTTACTGGTCAGTGGTGCTGCTAAGCCTGGCGCACCAGTCTGCGTCATTGCTGCGTGGGCGCGCCGCCTGGCCATCGCTTGTGCTAACTTGCCTCCGTACTTGCCAGCCAACTTGCCGCCCAACTTGCCGCCCCCGCTGGGCAGCTTGCCTCCCCCACTAGGTAGTTTTCCCCCACCGGGATACTTGTTGGCGAGTTTGCCTCCACTCCCCAGTTTCCCGCAAGATCTGTAAGGGTCTTGGAACCTCTTTCCAGGCGATTCTGTGATGTTTGGACTAGATATACTGCAGCCCGCTCTTATTCTGCAAATAAATCGAATCAAATCTTAAGTATGGATATTTGTGCGAATTATGTATGTTTGTGCTCGTATGAGGAGGAATGACGAGTCGGCGTCTGAATCTATTACCACGTTGTTGATAATGTTTGTTATTGAATGATATACAAATGTGTGATAAGTTAGTTGTATTTAATCACAATGAAGTTTTACTTTTTTATATAATAGTACCTAACTCAAATCGTAAAAAATCGTGCAGGAGCGCATTGTCATTAATATTTGCAAGGTCAAACAATAATTGTATTAATCACTTTACTTTCTTACAAATGCCAAATATACATAGCAACATTGTAGCAACGAGCAATAACAAAAGATAGCGAGGGGTAAAAAGTTAAAATGGCGACAATTACGTGCAATGAACGTGCGGAGTTCAACAATGATGAGTGATGAGTGACGATTGACGACTGATGATCATGATTCACTCGGCAAAAAAGGCAGTTATACGAGTAGACCATTTAAATATCGTCTCAGATAAAATATGTTGCAATTGTTTTAAAACGAAAATTTGTTATAAAAAATTGTTTGTTTCGTTTTTCGTAAGCAAGAGGGAAAATTGACATTAATCTTAACTAGGCTCTCTTTTAGGCTAGTTTTTCATTTAGTTGTTTGTTCTTCGCCAACATAGAGAAATGTTTTAATTAAAGTTTTTCATTTAATGTTGCATTATTTAAATATGAAACTTAAACATAATTAAAAACGAAGATCTTTAACTTAAATCAAAGGGTTGGGGGAATTAAAACAATCCCAGCAGTGTTCGTTTTAATTTGTGAAATTGTTTCGTAAAGTAAAGATGGACGTACACAGGCATGGGCAGGAGAGGCGTGGGCGCAAGTGCGGCGGGCGGAGCGTCGGGCGGAGCGGGAGCGGGCGCGCTCGGCGGCGCGAACGCATACGCATCGGTAGCGTTGTCGCACTCTATCTTTACTGCCGTCTCGCTCTCCCCGCGCTGTCTTTTCGACTCCAGCTGTTCCCAATCCTCCAACGTGTCTGACAATCTGTACACCATCGTATATCCATACGTTAATAATTTCGAACCACCCACAATTAAATATATGAAACCAATGTCAATCACTTTCACTGCACTTGAAACCAGTAATGGCATAACAAAATGGGAATATATACATAAACATGTTGCACGTGAAACCGGACTTATAAAGCATGATTTAGAACAAGATCCTGTATTTTATTGGGAGATGTGCCCACGATATATTACAGCGAATAAGATACGAATTCCGATTGCGGGAGATAGAGCGGAGATAGTTGTGTCACGATGCTCGGTCCATTCGTCGCCTCTTTACGCACATGGCACGAGGTGTATGGGCGAGAGATGTGCCAAAAATAACAATTAGCACATATGGCATTGCGTGGCGACTGTGCGCACTTCAACCGCGTTAAATAATTTAATTCATACAGATTTTCAATTAACGAATAACATGTAATGAGTAAAAAGATGTGGCATGTTCGCAAGTTTGTTTTTCGACAGATCGAGACGTGAATCAGATGATGTGAGAAGCCATGATTATTACCGATGTGTGTTCTATTTCGTGATTCCCATACAAGACTGTAGATTTTAAAGAACAGTAAAATATTATTTTTATGTTCCACATAAAACTTGTTAGGTTTCGTCACGCTCAGTATATGAAACGGATTTCCCGATATAACCACTCATTCATCTCGCAACAAAAAAGATAAAACTATTAGCTTAATTATAACATCGCTCGGTGTAAAAAAGAAGACTTAATAACAACAACCCACGCTACCAAAAACTGTTTAAAACCCATTGCATCCGTATTGGTAGCACTAATCCTACCTGTTTACACTATTCTTTAGCGAGTAACTAGTAAAATAAATTGTGTAAACAGTAAAGTACGTATTTTGCGAGCATATAATGACAAGAAAAAAATTCTGAATATGTATTTAGAGACAAATTATTTTCATTTAAGTACGTCATGTCTAAGCAGAGACATGTCAGTTTCCACTTAATAAGCTTGCATAATGGCATCCATCGTAAAAAAAAAATTAAAACTGCCATAGTTACCTACGGAAGTAAAATCTAAGATCAGTCTATGGTCTCTATGTTAATCTGTTTAATAAGAAACCTATGTATATAATTATGTCGATTGTCGATGGAAGGTTAACTCGTTTTTAGTATTCAAGAATAGCACATATCCCTATTCCCTACATTGTGGACTTCTGTCTGGCGACTAACAAAAATTCATTTTCAAATTAAACGTATTTTGAATTGATTCATCGGGTTATTTAATAGGATTTAGAATTATTACTAAACGCAATAAAATTTACGTATAATTTAAATATTAGTTAATAGTAATTTCTTACCTTTTATTTATTTTATGTTTATATATAAGATAATTTAAAAATTACAAAAGATTATCAATTTAGCACTAAAATTAGTATCTTATATACAGATAATATCAGTGTTTCAAGATAGGCATTATGTCTCCGACAATATAATTAATTTATCACAGTTTTGCCAGGGTACATATTTCTCCGATATCAGGATACCCACAAAACTATTTTGAATGTTGTTGAAAGTGAAATTTGATTGCTTATTTTGATTTTATGTTTGCACTATCATAGGTTTTGATGATATTCGTACCATCCCGATCTATAACCACTGTAGTTATTTCTGAATAAGTCGACAAAATACGTTAAATGAAATGATCTAAGATTTTTGGACAGCAATTGCATAAATGTGATGATTACAACACGAAAATCAGCAACCATTCTAATCGAGTATTTTAGAACATTATTAAAATTTACTGGTTGATAGATTTATGTGAATATTATATCAATTCATTTTTTGTGCGCATAATGAAACGTTTAAAGTTTATAAATATCTTCATGTGATATTTGTAAAGTTGTTACCAGCAATAATAACGAAATATGAATTCTTATTTTGCACTTTGTGATACTATTAATTTTAGAGCGATTTGTGATATCGTCGTTTCCGGTTGTATAAGAGAAATAATATTTTGATATTTTTAATACTAAAAATTTCAAAACGCTTGACTCCCATGCCTTGAATGCAATTGAAAAGAAATTGTAGGAAAGCTATTGACTAATTGTTCATCAACTTTTAAATTTAGAATATTATAATGATAAAAACTTTTCATTTAATCTTTTAATTTCTTGTTGATATTATGTTTTGCTTGTTCCTCCTATCTTATGAGAAATCTTCTGTAATTATATTGTATTCTAAATATCTTATTCAGGAGGCCTGTGTCCAGAAGCTGGTCGTACCTATATGGGCTGATAATGTGGAATGGATCTGCAGACATCCGCCATTCCTAAAAATGTTTCGTGACGAATCGTCTACTACTTGACCTTTGACTAGCCGACGTCTAACGCGTATTGTTTACAAGCGTTACGCTATTTGTGCACTCAGCAAAACGGCTCATACGTCAATCGATACGAGCCACATACTTGTGGTGTTGTACCGGCGTTATCTCTCGTGGTAATACGTGATCTGATATTCCTTTCGGGTTGTTCTATCTGTTGAGTAGACTAGTCAGCGTTATTGATGTCTTTATACCTTAAGGCATTATGTTTCATGTAACGGACGATGAAGAGATCGCCTATGATGATGAAAATGAATGGAAATGTGACCATTACTACGATTACTCTATCATATGTTGTATTTCGGGAAGCGTGTAATAGCCATTAATTTTTGTTTAAATATTTTATCATTGGTCGTTTCATTGTAGTAGAATGTATTGGTCACAGACAAGTAATGACACTCGTCCCCATACAAAAACTGTTTTTTTTTCCTTCTAATCTTATGCACCTGTTCTGTAGGCCAATGTATTTCTTTCATACGGCATAATATGAGTTATTGATTTTTTGACAATTGTCACAAACTACACATCTACTTTTGGATAGTACTCTCATAAGACTTTTTCAAGTTAAGCTTTTGGGGAGTCGCTAGTTATTGTTATAAATTGTAATATTTTTAACTCGTAGTGTATGGATAGGAATAGCATGTTTATGCGTGCGCCACCTGACGAGCGTATGTATTTGCGAACTAATAATCTACAATGTTCACCATATAATATGTATTTTACGACGATAATGCACAGATGGATTAAAATATTCTGATGTTAACAGCCCGTAATTTCGTGTTGTTTTCATGGATCATGTTAAAAATATGGGTTAAATAAAGCTACGCTTACAACTAGGCCTAGATGTTTGGAAGAAAGTTAATACTCTTAGTAATGTTCAGTTTTTAAAACAATATCACATTTTACTGAAATAGGTTAAATATTTTGTTCAAAACCTGGTTAAAAATTGAAAAGTAATTAATTTAAGTACCGATTGTAAGAATCATTGAATACATAACGTAAAACGATAATAACTATTAAATAGTTTAATCAGATGCTCTAAATCCTAACTTTTCGTACTAGCCTATCTCAAACAAGACCTATAACAACTAATAAATTATTTTATATAACTACAAATTCCGTGCAAAAATTAATGAGTGTAATGAGGCTTTCATTCAGCGCTGACATGTGCAAGTAGGTTCATTGTTAGCGCACAGATAAGATCTAGATAAGGCCTGTACAGATGTGTGAGCTGGCGAGATAACGGCGACGTGTGCCCCATGTCGTCTCTTGTTACTGCGCTATGTTATATTAACATATGAATGCTATATTTTTTACTTGGAAATACCATCATTAGTCAAGAGACGTCCACCGCTGGGCATAGGCCTCCCCTAGAGACTTTCAAAGTGGCATTAGAAATATCATTTATTGTATTACGTATTCGTTTTCGTTAAAATTTTATTTTTAAAAGCTTTAAATTACGTTTACTATAAGTATCAGCTTGTGGATATTCGGCGAAGACCCAGGCTTCAGTCATACTCGTCTATCGCTAGTCTACAGCACTTTTAGACAAATCTGTACTTACCATCAGGTGCCAATGCGGCCGCATCACTGTTCTATATCATCCTATGCAAGTTTCGTTGATAATGGTTCCTCTACAATTGTGAGGGATTATGCCAAATACTTAGACTACTAAGTCTACTAAGATTTTGTTATCACGAACATCATTATCTAAAGCTAAAGGACGTCACTGTTGGACATATAGGCCTTCACTAAATATTCTTAGTGGTAGTTTTTAAAAACGGCTTGTGTTCAGATGCTTTCGTTTTTTTTTCTTTTTGGTTATATGTTGTTTTTCCTTGTTATGTGGACTTGTAAAGTTGTTATTTTTGCTTCCGAATATTATTATTTTCTTAATTAACTTTTCCACTTAACATGATTAACAGGAAGTTACTATTTTTTCAATTTAACACCTCACTAGATCTGCTGTGTCATTCTAAAATTATAGCTTTTTGTAAATGAATGTTCCATTAACAAATTTGACCATTTATAATTGTAGGGGCCGAGTGTAGGCAAAAAAATTACATAACAATTTTATTTACTCGGGTTTTTATCAGATTAGTAATGTGAGGGTTTGTTTAAACATAAAATATTTCCTCAATTTCCTCTTTTAAATATTTTTTCACTCACAGCGTAACTGTGTGGAGTGTAATTGTTTCTTTCTATTTTTCTTATATTATCGGTATTTAATGAGTCGTTAGAAATATTAATAAAATCTTACCACCTCTCAGCGTCGTTTTGCTGAAGAGGAAAGAAATTCATTTATTATTTTTTAATTTACGTAACGACTGTTGTAGGTACTATTTATAGATTGTAACAATTTCGTGTTTAAAGTTTGTTAAATATAATGTTATTAAAAAGTGCATTATTTTAGTTGCTTTGAAATCAGTGCTATTGAGATACAAGAGCCAACAACTTGACCTAAAATATATTTCCGAAAATGAATATTATTAACGCTGCTTTCAAAACAAAAGATCTACTTTCTTCTATTTCTAGGTTATTGTCTCACTCATTTAGAGTAAACCAAGTGCTGGAACATTCTAATTGGTTTATTATCTGTATGAGACGGACTCCACATGTTAGTTCGTGCAATGACACAAGCGATTATTGCGACTTAATACAACAGTGCGTAGGTTATATACAAGTGTGCGAAAGCTTTCGACGGTGTGATGACCCGTTAAACCCCTTTGAGACCTGAGGACTAGTAGATAAGGTTCAATTTTCATCAAACACTATTATGCTTCTGACTAAGTAGCGAAAAAGTAAGGAGTTCGTCTAACAACATTTTTGTCTTTCTGTAAGTGCAATGTCATTTAAATTAAGATCTACATCTGTTAAAATTATAATCAAAAATATTAAACATGTGTAACAAGATACTTAATGTTTTTGCTAGTAATTGATTGTATAAAAGTTGAAGTAAGCATGACTTTATCTTATAGACTAATTCTTCTCGAAAAGAATTATACCTGTTTCAATATTAACTAAACCATCAAAGACTTTAGTGCCTCAAATCAAGTGATATACCAAAAATTACGAAAAAAAAACACTTTCTACGTGTCAAGCAAATAATATCAATGCTACGAACTATAAACTCTAACTACAATCAAACTTTGAGCAGTAGGCCTATAACTAATAATATTCTAGCAAAATTGATAGACTATACGTGGACTATCAACTTGTGTTGCAGCGCGGTCTCAAACGGGTCGGTGAAGCGTATAAACGTGCTGGTTTACCTGTTTACAGCGTCGGGGCCGAGGCCGCTGTCGTTACTGTTCTCGCACGGCTCCGGCGGGCGCAGCGAGTGCGTGTGCGCGTAATGGGCCAACTTGCCGAATTTGCCCAAGTGCGCCAGTTTGCCCGGGTGGTGGGCCATCTTGCCCGCGTGTACCATTTTGCCGGAGAACTGTGTTTTGCCCGGGTGCGCGCGTTTATGCGGCGCTCGCATGACTTTCCTGTGAACGCGCGCGCTCATCGTCGGTGCCGTGGACATAGTCATTTTCATGCCTGCAGACAAACAAAGAATAAACTTTATTGTTGTTTATTATTATGGTCTGTTTGGAGGTTCATGAACTACTGAATCTAATTCAACTTACTCAAATCAACTGTTTGAAGTTCATTGCTTGTTGAATATGGTGTCGTGAACCAACTAGCCTAACTGAATTTTATGTGAGGATGCTAAATATTGTTTAAAACTGTGCTTACGAAGGTCGCAGCCCTAATTCAAACACTGGATGTGTTTGAAAAGTAGTAGCTTAATGTGTGATTTATGTCATCATTATAGCCTGTGGTTTATTGCGACGAGATAGTTACCTGAAAATTAAAAGGTGTTAGTTCCTGTTTCCCCATCTCTGGGTAATTATTTTATTGGTTAAGTTATATGATAAATATAAAATTACTCTTCAACAACACAACGTAGGAACGACTGCATGTTGAACGTCTTAACGTTTCAGCTTTGAACATAAGTCTCTAATACTATGACGGGTTGGGTCTAAGGCCACCGCGCTGACCATTATTGGAGCTTTTAATAATCGTCGTGAACTGAGACCTAAACCTACATTGTAGAGAAGGCCCGTGCCAAGCCGTCCCACATGTGCTGATAATGAACACACAACTCCTTAAAGACTGTACCTGAGAGTTCTAGCGAGTGGCGAGACGTCGTCTCGTCCGAAGACGCGCTTATCCTCGAGGCCGTCAATTGTCGAAGAGTCATGTATCATGCGACGTGTATTACGCAATATGTTACGGAAGCGCTTGTGACTCGCGAAGTCGGTGAGTCAGGCGCCGGCCGGCACAGAGATTACAATCTCCGTTTTAACAGCCCATAACGTGCGCGCTCGTAAAGTGATACGCTTTGCCGAATACATAAACACTTAATGCGATTCCCTTCGTTATGATAATTGGGGATTGCTGGGAATGTCGATGTTATGTGCTATGGATAGAAGACTATGGGACTATGGATATTTTATGTGTAATGTTCTGTAAATGTATATTTTGGTATTATAAACTAAATCTACCAAAATCGTAGTGTGAAAAAACACAAAAAATCGCAATAGATAGAAGTCACAAATTAAAAATTTTGCAAACCATTGTAACGTCGAAATTCAGTATTCCCTTCTTTCTAAATGAAAAAAGGTATTAAACTTTTATTTCAGTGTAACATCCACACCTAAAACCGTTAAGATCACAATGTAAGAAATGCAGGCACAGAGACCAATTCTTTGAGCTAGAGATCCTACATAGCATTTTTCTATAACATACAATCATTTGCCGAATTGACCAATAGGTAGAGCAATATGACATAATACACATATAAATCTCGTATATAACGTTTGTTCGTGGTAAACGTATTTGCAATGCGTACACGGTCCTAAACGGCAAGCCATAAAATAGTAATGAAATAATAATTTGACTAGTAGTAGACGGTAACGTCTTAAATAATTGATGGCGGCGATGAATCATAAAAGTATAAAATCAAATTTCAAGGAGTTGAATTATGTTTAACAATTTATCGAATGCCCATAAATGAAAACGTAATTTTTATAACTAGATAGACGTATTATTGGTTAAGTATTTAATCTATATAGGTACCATAAAATAAAGTTGAAAGCCCTGTGGCGCAGTTAGCTAGATACAAGTTTGCGAAACTAGAGGGTGCGGGTTTGATCTCAGCACAAATGTTTGTGTGATCCATTCATATTTGATTCGGGTCTGGGTGTTTGTGAGACCGAAAAAGTCTCTCGTAGTCTTGGATACGCACGACACATGACTTGTAACCTAGCGTGGGGTCAGAATTATGTACCATTATGTCTGTTGGGTGTATTTTTTTTTTTTTTTTAATAAGCAAACTTGCCTGAAATTATTTCAATTTGATTGTGGTACACGGCGTGTATTAGAGTTATAAGCCCCTCAACAAGGTACGCAGAGAGGTAGGCTCGCAAACACTTACACTGATAAGATAACGAACGGCAAAATTCGCGTTTTCTTCAACAGTTTCACTTATCGACACGTATGTGGAGCCGATAATTCTCGAGCTTGGCATTGAATAACATATAAATAATAGCCATATAGTTCTAGCCGGACACTACGATTCAACTTTTATGTCGCCGGTATAACAGACCTACTCAATTTTCGGTTGATCGGTGAAGCCATTAAACTAGTATTTGAGTTAAATTATTAATAATCGAAGTGAGTACTAAAACCGACTTTCTCTTTTCCGCAGCCCAAACTGACTAAAACTACCATTTTCTCTGCGTTCGATATTGTTATTGACAGGGATATTCGTCAGCCCATATACATTCCACAGTTGGGGACGGGCCTCCACTTTAACTGAAAGGGTTTTAAGACTTAGTCAACCACACTGGCCTAGTACAAGTTGGCGGACGTACGAAATTAAAAAGCATCATATACCTATATTTGTAGAACAGTCACCGTCCGCGGCGCATAAACAAAACACCTCGTGCTGACATTGAATATATCGCCGATACTAGCAAATTTACAACGGGGAATATATTAATTTTATGTAGTTTGGCAGTAATCGGACGATGGCGGGCGCAATGTGCCCACATTCGCACGATTCACATATTCGACACTAAATCTATATTTGTTCAATCGCCTTTACTTTGCTGGTGGTTGGTTACGTCTGGATAGCAAGAAAAGAGTACATATATTTTTTTAAGAAAGTGTAGTCTGCCAGATTGAAGCTAAATCCCTTTGAGTAAAGGAAGGTCATGGCCAAAATGGGAAGTAGATATTAATCTATCAGCACGTCTGGGATTATATAATTTTAATCTCATTGGCAATCGACCGTTGACCGTCGACCGTTCCTTTAAGAATTCTTCCCCGTAAACTTATCCATTGGAGTAAATTGTGACATTTCTTGCCAATTTGTTCAATACCTGTTACCTTTCGAGCTACTCTAAATACCAAAACATACAAACTTTAATGTATTTCTCGGTTTCAAACCGTGACCATTTAGCAATCCTCGCCGCTAAACAATCACGCATCATCCCGTCACATCCTTACACAATCATAAATCATATAATTCTTTCCCTGTTGTCAGGAAACAATAAAATAGTTTTAAAATTTGACCTTGCGCGCGCGACCGATCTCTATACGCGACCGTTTTATATTCCTTTTGAATATATAGTAGGTGAGCTGGGCATGGCAACGCTTTGCTGTGCCAACGATACATTGTATGCCGAGTGGACCAGTTCCTTGTTTCTAAGCTCATAAACATTACAAATGTGTTACATAATATGTGCATACATGTATACATCTGAAAGCGATCACGTATGGAGGAGATAGAGAAATGTTTCTAACCTACATTTTAACATTTAATGTATACCGTTTTTTTAGTATAAAGATAGATTATTGACGGTGGATACGGTAATAAAACTATTTTATTTATAACAATGTTAACTGTAGCAGAAAAAAACATCTTCAAAGTAACCATTCATGACATTTATCATTCATGACTCCTCTATTTCTTGCCATATCCACCTTCTCTCAATAATAACACATTCAAAAACTGTATACTAAGCTATAAACCCTAAACAATTGTCAAACATCTGCAAACCAAACCAACATTTGTCCAAAAGTTGGCGATCATATCGTAACACCATAAAATCCCAAAATAACAAGTAATTAACATACAAGCTGATGTGAAACACTCACCTGTACAAATGGAAATGCTATAATTAAACGTCCTTGCGAATGAACGGTTCCGAACTGGCACATATTGGGCCAGAAAGAATTCCGCGTGGAATGAAAAAAAAAATTACTTCCAAAAATTGCGTGTACAAGTTTTGTAATCAGAACGTGCCGCATTCTTATGTAAGTCATAAAATGTTAAAAATAACCATTTCGAAGTTTAAAGCTCAAGTCAAATTCATTTTGAAGTCAAAAATACCTTCACCGATACCCCTTTTGAAATCTCAATACATATTTTTTTCATAATTTTAAATATGCTTACGTAATCTTTTATTTTAAATCCTTCAAGTTGTAATGTAAAATACGAGTCAGAGGTGTGCGTCTGGCATTTGAACCAGCGACTGCCAAGACATTGTTTCAGCAGATTGAGTTTGACGAGGCCAAGTGTTTTAGAGTATTGAAAAGGATCGCAGAGCTAATATTACCGTTAAACTCAATAATCATATAGTAGGCCAGAAGTAGCACCTTAGGAATTCAGGCACGGGCCTTCTCTACCATTGAGAGGATTTTAGGCCTTAGTCCACTCAGCGCAGGTCGCCAGTTAATGTTCTGGATAGCAGCGTATACACCAGAAGTACTCCCTTATTACATAACCGCCCAAGCATGTACAAAACAGGCAACAAACAAGGCTCGTTGTGTCCCCAATATGAACCCTGTGTCGGGGTTAACGAAGCATCGGCGCTCCATCACAAGCGACGTGAGTGATTGCATCGGGTGTCCGGCGCTCGCCACACTAACTATTTCAATTATTATAAATTGTACGTCGCTCTGTCGCCGCGCTTCGTAAATATCTCAATCGGGAGCTGCCTGATTGACAGACCGAATGGCTGCCGAGTTCGTGCTGGGTGTATTTTGGAATTATTTAACTGGATAAAATGTTAACGGCTTAAGAGAAACTGTCTGTTAGATAATAATCAAAATAGATGCTAGAGAATTTAAAGGGAAAATATGAAACTATGTATTCAAAACCAACTCTCGGCTAGAAGTAACATAAGAGTTATTCAATATTTAAAGACTAAGATTTTAGTTTTAGTATTTATCACAAAGACTCATTCAAATAATTTTCAGTAACCAAACTCCAGCATGACTCTTTATGTTTAGAAATAGATATTACGTAAAACTACATGACAATAACACGTACCGATTTAACATGAGAGCTTACATAAACGGTGACAATATATGATCAGGCCACATCATGCAAAACAATGCATCGAGAGTAGCCGTGACCGGTACCGAAATAATACGTTTGCACCAAAATAAGGGATCGCTTATTTATTCAGATGTTTTAAATATGAGTAACTGGATGACGTCAGAGATTAATTTCTCACCTATTTGCGTTTTTATTATTTATCTGGAGTGTTGCTGGAACAAATCAACATGAGGAAGGAATAATAAAAGATTGAACGCTGATTTGGATATAGGACTTCGTTTTGAATTTTAGTAGACTTAAGAGGTGTATCTTAGAAAGCAGTTAATTAATTGAGTTACATTTCCCTCAGATTTGCCATTTCGTACATAGCAACAAGGATATTGTTAAGATATTGAAAAGTCTGAAATTTTAAGTCTTCTTATAATGAAATAAGATAAGTCATATACTCAAAGGGGAGCCGTTTATTGCCGAGATCTGGGCAGACCACGTACCTAAAACGAAGATTTATTAAGTCTACAATAAATCGATCTATAAATATGTAACACACGAGTTGGAACTAAATATACTCGTACCAGCAGCTTGAACTAACAAAGTGACAGCTCATTAGGCGCTATAACTTATCTTGTACTACGGAGCATTAGTGGATTCGCAAACGCGTAAGTTTACTGACAATATCGCACGTGGTAGTAACTGCTATCCAAGGAAAATAATTTGAGTTTTGTACTTCTAAGCCCTCTCTCACAAGCTATTAAATCCTTTAAAATAAGAGGAGATTTGGACTTCCACCCGAGAATTGAACAGACGATGTACTTAAAATCAACTTTGAATGCATGCCCCTTATAAGAAGACTGCAGGGAAATAATTGGGGAAGAGCTTATGGAAGTCTATTCAGATAATGATAACGACGAGGCGAACGCAGTGACACTGTAGTCGTTAAAATAAAAAACAAGTACTATCCTTCGAGCGCTAACTCATGCCGATAGATTAACGAACCAGTCCAAATTCCCTAAATCCAACTGTAGAAGTCCGATCCCAAGGAAAGCTGTAATTTACATAGCTTTAGAAGTTGGTACATTATTATTCCAATACTAGTTGTAGCTAAATGGCAATGCAGCCAGTGTACGTCAAACTTAATAGACAGATAGAGGGCAGAGTCCGCAGGGCCGGGTTCGTTAGCCCGCGCGACACGACGACCCCGGCTATCGGCGGCTATCGGTCGCCCATCGCCATCCTAATGACGGAGAAAGTCCGCCCACCTGCTTTCTTCATATTCAGAAATTCAGTCGACAATGAATAAGGCTTGTTCGGTTGCTTTGTATTTGGGTGACGTTGAAGTTAATCAAAAATGACTTCAAGAAATTAAGACTTAATTAATGTGAGGGTTGAATAGAGACAATGGTAAATCTTTTGACTGATTTTTTCTGGCTAAAAGAACGTTCGGCTTAGATTGTTTTTTGTTTCCGTGTACATATTTTCAAACCAACGGAGGCAACTCGTTCTATATTCAAAAAAATAAATAAACATAACGCACCATTAGACACGAAAGATCCACACCGAACAGTGCAGTGACATTAATGAAATATTTATCGCCGCCGGCCTAACATCATGTGTCAACATTACGCAACAGATTTTGATAACAGTAGGTCACATTGGACGCGTGTCATATAAAAAACTACATACAAACATAATACATACGTCGCACCACGGCATCGTGGCGATCCACGTGAGTTCCGCGGCTCTAGTTTCTTGACACGAATTCGTTTGGCTTTTTTGTTCACACTGGGTCATTACATTTGCGCGTGTTGTTTATCAATTTGGACATAAACGAGATCAGACCGTATTTGATTTATTCAAATATTAATTTATTATTAAATTGCACCGGAAATTACGACAAGTACCAATTAATTATGTAGAGAGAAATACGGCTTTTGATTCTCACAAAATTCCAGTTCGCAACGACTGTTTTTTAAACGTTCTTGGCTAAAAATATTATTTAAAATGTAGCATATTATTTATTATATTTAGTTCCGTACTTTACGGGCCTTAGTCGTGCATGATCTATAACTGAATACCAGAGATCCTAGTTTTATTTTCGAGTGAGACAAAATGTTATTAGATTTTAACATTGAGAAAACGTGAGAAATGACTTCACCCTCTATTACGTTTGAGTTAAACACTCGGGAATGTAACTTTAAATAAGAAAATTTGTCTACCTCTTCTAAATACATAGATTTAAGACCGTAACAAAAAACGTTACAAATGTTTACTATTGAAAATTAGTTTCTCTAACGTGAACGATTAATAGTTAAATTATGTTTAGAAGTAACTACTTTAATATGAAAGGTGGCATTAATAAACAGACACAAATAGCTGTAAATGCAAGTACAAAGTAAGTTATGTACATCTGTTAGGAGTGATACATTATAGATGAGTATAAAATTATAGTGTACCTATAATGTGGCATGTTGTGGCGACGCGGAGTGAAATTTACATCGGGATTATGTAACAGTTTGTGGGACACGATCGGGAATCGATATGTGGAGCCCTCGACATTATTGTAATCGGCTTATTTTCGTATTCAATATTGTGATTCAATCTTCCCAAAGAGTTGGTAATTGAATGTATTTACGTAACTTCTCACATAAAGATACAATATACATGCGATGTATAACAAGGATAGATTAATGCATTAAATTAGGGGGTTTGTAATGACCTTAGATATTACCTGCCTAAAATTCCAATCACGGTCTGAATACATCCTGTGTAATGAATATTATCAGGACAATCAAAAATCGAGCCCAGTGGCGTGCCGTAGAAGAGGCCTATATCTAGAAGTGGACGTGGCATAGCCTGTCGATGAAATGGATTACAAGTTGGACTCTTTTACGTCTTTCTTTCTTTCTCTTTAAGTCGTAATATACAAAACTCAACAACACATAACATACCAAAGGAGACGTTCCAAGGAATAATTACTTAATTAATTGAATCATAACAATTAGGGGCGCATAATGGCCGGCACTGCTGTGAAATTATCGCAGCGATAGTAACAAGGCTCGGTTACTGACCGACCGACAGATAAACACTGGCGCGAGATGTTTGTTCGCGTTAATAAGTTTCACTTGATACTGCGCCACGGCAAATATCGAAAACTTTCCTGGATTATTGTTTTCATTTTAGCCAAGGTGAATGGCCACGTTAAGATACTACTCGCATGTAAGAATATGCGTAACCTATATAAATTCATGTATCTTATGAAGAGTAGTAAATATTTACTTATACGGAACAATCTTACGTATCCTGAATACTTAAAATTAAATAGTGACCATGCCAGGAAACTACACTACAATTGTGGCTCTAGCAGGCATAATCTGCTGCTGTTGCTGTACGAGTGGAGAACTGACTCTTTTTGGTCTAAAGCAATGGTGTGCTACGTGGTCTTCTTCTACCCCCATAAGTTAGGAGAGTAATTTTAAATTGCGAAGAAGTAATAAACAATGATAATGTATTTTTTAATCAACATTTTCGGGACATCAATCTCTTCAGTGGTAATAAATGGTAAATCCAATCTAAACAATTTTGACCACGAATAATAAAGAAAATTATATTCATTGTCTCTGAATGCAGTAATAATATGCGTGTTATTATCGCCTAATTGTGTGTATTGGCCTCCATTCTTGCTGTCATTTCCTTCTGGCCCAAATATATTAATTGACCCTCTCACTGCAAAGAGTTATGCATTACGTTCGTTACTAAGTGTTTATTGACATTCCATGAGTTTGACTATACCTGTGTTAATATTACTTTTAATATTTTATTTAGGGGGCTTAAAAAAGGGTAGTCAGTTTTATGGTTAGGCAATGTAGCCACGATTTTAACGTTAGGTAATTTAGCGCTTACTCAAAAATTTAGCTCTTCTTCTTCTTCAACAACCCATATACGCCCACTGCTGAGCAGGGGTCTCCTCTACCATTGAGAGGGTTTAAAAATTTAGCTAAATAACTAATATTGAAATCGGGTTTCGTTATCGTCATCAGCCCATTTACGTTCCACTGCTTGGCACTGGCCTACATCTGAGAGAGTTTTGGCTTTAATCCACCACGCTGGCCTTGTGCAAGTTGGTGGATTACACGCTCAAGAAATTCCTAAGAACTTTTAAGTATGTAGGTTTCATCCCGATGTTTTGCTTCAAATAAATTTATCGACTATCTAAATTTTTGTTAATATAACTACTATTACTACGATTTGGCCTCATCTATTGATTGACGTTATAATGAGACAAGTTATTTATTTCATTTTTCCTGAAAAGTCACAATGACTCGAGGTTACGGCACAACTTCCGAAATTCTGAATGTTTCACACATATGTAAACAATCGGTATACATTTACATATTTATCACTAGACGTGACAAAAATTTTTATGTTTTTCCCGAATAATATTATTGCGTAATGTTTGTGTAACGGCCATAGAATTATGTATTTTAAGAAAGTGAATTTCTGATATCAAAATGTTATAGATCTTTTAATAAGAATTTTTAAGGGGGAATCATGTTTCCTTTTTGTTTTCTGTGACATAATTAAATGAATAAAAGATGTTAAGTAATGATTTCAGTTCGTAATTTTTGAAATTTAGATTTTTATCTACGCCTAACACAAATTTCAGAGAATGAACAAAAATTTTGATTGAAGGAAAACACATATATTCCTACGAGGAATACAATAAAATATCTAAAACCAGGAAGCTATATAAAGGCCGTTGCCACAGTTAAACATCTAATGATTGAGGTCAACGCGAGGACCCCAACATTTCGTAATCATTTTTTCCGTAACCATTATGTATCCCGAGATTTTAACAGCTTAATCACATATATTTTTGATTTAAACTAATAAATAAATAAACCATCATAAAATATATTTATCCCATAGGTATCGTAGGGAAGTTTCAGAACATAAATTGGTAAAACTGAGTTTGCTACCAAACAGAGATTTTTGTTTAAGAAATGTATGTCTATATTATCACAAGATTCTGAATCCCTGCGTTGTTGTTGCACTAATATTTGTTTCGGGTAAAGGCACAGGATTATTTGAGAAACATATGAATAGTAACTTTTAACACTTATGACACAAGACAAGTATTTGATTGTGGGTCTAGAGTCTAAACTGTGACTTAAGTAGGAAATTATATCTGACATAAGCCCGATGTGGTGGCGAACCATTTAGTTAAAGATCCTGTTACTGCTTTTCGCGAAAGTCTTCACATTTCTTCCCACACTTTAAAAATATCACATCTCTTACAGTTTATACTTGGTGAATGAAAAAGCGCAAATTCATCTAGCAACACAATCGATCGCAATTTAATAGATATATTGATACATTGCTGATATGGAGCACTACTTCTGTTTTATCAATCTCTATAGTACATTGTTATCAATAAGGAAAATAAACAGAAAAATGTAAAGATATCTCCTACGTTACGCATACCTGACGAACTTTGGATCGTGGATTATGTGATATAGACCTTGTGAAGATCTTACATGACTAAGCGAAAATTGTCGGTGCCATCTGTCAGACCATTTGAATACTACGAATTTTAAGTAGTAGGTAATAAACTCAGTCTGGGTTTGAGATTTTGTTTAGACTAAAGAAGACTTTGCTCAAACACATCTACATAGTAAAATAGTAGTAGGCTTATTTTACGCTCACGTTTTGCTGCGTCTTGTAAGCAGCAAGTAATAGATAGAGGAATCAGTTATCAGTTTTCGGTTACATTTTTAGAATCCGTGCTGCTGAGAATTTGTTAATGAATTAAACTAAAAGAAGTCTCGGAAGCCAGACCTTTATAACACCGCTTTTAGAACCCTTTAATCTTCTTGTATACAAACGTAGCTTCAAACTTCATAGTCACCTGACATTTGAACTTGCGACTGGCGAAATGGTGTCATAGCTTTCCGTGCACACAATAACACTATTACTGCGCACGTAAATATTACGATAGAAGAAAAAACAGATTCTTCGCAGATGTATCTACACGCGTGTTAAACGTTACGTTTTACTATGCCATTCACGGACAAAGACCTATAGAAATGTAATTACTCGTTGAAAAAATACGACATTGTCTTCTTTATAGGCATGCCGGCATTGAGTTTTATGCCGCAATAGAAAGAGGAATTTCGCGTCTTTGATCTTTGCTAAACATATTTTTAGAACATATTTTGTGTACACGAATATTGGGTGAAATTATGTAGTTCGTTAGTCACTTTATGTTTTTCTTGGTAATCCTTCCCCTGGTTTCCCAAGATTTTCATGAAAATTCATAATTTAACGTAAGTTCTGCCACAGAACAATTGAATAAGACAAGAAAGGAAATGTCAGCATGCCGAGCGTGCCGAACCCACGATTATGCTATTATCGGATAGCATGTATCAAGACTTTTATAAATGAGTGACAAACAATATCAGTCCTTCATCTTTTTTCAAATTTTTATCATTGGTCGTGTGATCGTAGTAGAATGAACAGGTGACAGACAAGCAGCGACACTTGTCCGTATACAAAATATTGTATATGACCCTTCTTATCATATTTAGCTGTTCTGTATTGTCTACCGTTAGAAATATGGGACAAATATAAAATACAATTCACTAAAATAACAATACAAAACAAACGAGCCAAGTGAGATTCGTATCTACATACTTATTATAATTACAAGTGATCAAGGAGATGTGGAAGCATTAAAATATATTTAGCAAATAAAAATATATATTAAGAGTGTAAAAGAACATGAAAATCGGAATTTGCCTTCAAAATAAGATGATAATCTCAAGAGAAAATATTAAATTGCGTAACCATACGGAACTTGGTATTTTGGGTATCGTCGAACTTTGAAACGCGGTGAAACTTTCACTCAACACCGCTCACTATTAATTGTTACTATTAAAATGCAAGTACTTTTCATCACGATATAGCTACCTTCACGGATAAAGTAACAACTATGATAGGTCACAAGACAATGAGGTATCAAAGTGCAGAAGCATTTTTAGCTTGTTGCTTTTAGAAATATCTATAACATATTTTGGAATCATACTAATAAGAAAAAGTATCATAATGGAAATCGACTAGTATTTCAGATTTTATATTTGGGAGGGTGTATTTTCTAAGCAAGCTTAAGTAAGTTTTTTTATGATTCCAAGTTTTACTTTGGTACTCAGGCTTATTATCCTGAGCAGCTTGTAAATAATGTTGAAACAAAAAAATCATACATAATTTTTACTATTTTTATTTGAAGGTAAAAAGTATCCAGGGTAGGATTACAGACCCTTCAGTAAGAGACAGCTACAATTTTTTTTCAACATGACTCCAAGATTCTAGCAACACGTTCTTTTTGACTAAAATTTAACAAGTTTTTTTCTCCATAAAAAGTATCAAACATTTCTCGACATGACTATCACTATCAATGAAGAATCTCTTCTTACAACCACTACAACAATTCAACCATTGGCAATACAACAAACGTATAATGAATCAAAGTCCAGCCAGCCAGCAGCGTGATGGTAAAAATGTCATAGCCAGTGGGCGATGTTCGGTCGCGTTCCGTGGCCCGTGCCTCGAGACGGACCTTGGTCTCTCCGTGACCCAGTTACTGCTAATAATGTTTACACAAGCCACACCGGCTCCACTGGATAATGTCACCAATCGCTTGTTTACCTTTTGTTATCTTTTATCGTGAACAAACGCAGCGCCGTCTGGCTACTGGCCGAATGATAGCCTGCGATTATTGCTCTGTAGTAGGAGGATAACTTTTAGATCGCCATTGCAACAACTGGATTGATGTGGATAGTTTTTTAAGTAGCATATAATCAGACTTTGCATCAGATCTCAAACGCAATATTCAGAAGTAAAGAAAGAATCCCATACGATAATCGACAATTTAATTATGACGATTTGTTAAAATATTTTTTAACTAAACATTACGACTATGAAGAGTAATGAGATACATTTGGGTAATATGTTGGTATTATACTTGTACATTCCACCACAATGGTCCACAAAAATGTCTATCGATTTTTTTTTTGCCTTAAGTCATAAAAATGGATGCGTATTTCTTAAGTCTCCGGTTTCACTTAGTACCTTAACAAGACCATCCTTAACTCTCTTGTATAAATAACGCGCAACAATTACATCTCGTTAGCACCATCATAAATTCACAAGAAATAACGATGTTTAACTTAATAAATGTTTCCTTGAATCAAACAACTGTTGACATCCTTTTAATGATATAAAGACATCAATTATCTACCGGCAAAACTAGTTTCACTATTGTCACAGATCCTCATGTACGTCATAAGAGATGTGGCGATGTTTACCTCTGTCTGGTAAGCTTATGTATGCCTAGTATATAATCATCTTTGCAAACTGCTCAAAAATAGCATCCTGGTTCAATTGTTTTTTTTTTTTGGGTGTATGAGTTGATATCACGTGATTATTGTTGGTTATGCATTGTGTATATGGTCTCCTTGTTTTTATGTCTTTTTAATAGGCAAAGCAATAATACACACGTGAGTGCAGTGCGGTTTAAATCGTGTCAACTAGCAAACTTTTACTATTATCTATCGCTTTTTAACATAAATATGGCTTAAGAGCCAATATGGTGGATTCAGATCTAAACAAAAATGTATAGAGGAGGTCCGTGTCCAGCAGTGGAATGTACATAGGCCGGTGTAGGCAAACAAAAAATAAGAACTGAATTAAATAAATAATGTATTGCGTCGTTTTTACTAAATTAAAACACTATTGCTATTATAGGTAATATAAGATATTTAATATAATAACATTTAATTTTATTTTATTTAAAATTGAACCTAAGTCCAGACGACCGCTATTAACTGCTATTATACTCGTTTATTGCTAAAGAATTTTAAAACTACTTACATCCGGATGTCCTTTTATTTACGCAATTCAGCTTGGTTGGTTAGACCTTATTCGTATCAAATGACGTCCCTTAAGTTATATAAAAAATAACCTTCTTAATTAAATCGCTCTATTTATAAACTGTGTATCACGCAAAAATTTCGCATTCACAAAAAAAAGATTAACAAACAACATGAGTTCAGAGTTCTGGAACGCTTTTTGCGTCAAACGGAACGTAAAACCCCAAAACGTAAATGCGATCATATAAAAACATTCACAAAATAAAAAAGTTAAGAAAAAGGTCCAAGCATAAAAGACCTGTGGCACCAAATAAAAAAAAAGACTACTATACTGCGTTGTTTGTAATCAAACTGATATTATGCGTCACGCGTTGACCGCGTGTCAGTCGCGGTTGAGGCGCCGCGCGGAATAGACGTGCCGTCATGTTTACATTTAAAATTAAGTTGTTGAATGAGTTGCACATTTAGTACAACTAATTATGGTAGTAGTAGTAATATGAGTAATATATAACTCAAGTATATTATGACAACAAATGTTTATTATTATGCTTTTGTGTACTTTGTACTTTTCGCTTTACATTTTCTTTTCAGTTGGTGGCGACGCTTTTACCTAGACGTAGACTTTGGTGGACGTGACATAGAAAGAGAGATTTAAATAAAGAACTGGTCTTACATTTTATCTTTGGTGTAAATAAGCAATTTTGACAATGCTAATCAAATCATCTTAACGCAAATTTTTGTTACTATTTATTTACTCTACCAAGCGCCATGTTTTTAGTTACAAAGAGCAGGTTTCTCTCGGAAAAACTTTAAAGAACAATAGTTTGGTTATTGGGGCACCTGGAGCTTTGTCAAATTGTGGTCTCTTTTCATACGTCTATCGTAATTATTTCCTCAACATTTCAACTACCCAAACACAGTCAACACACCGCGACTTTCTAATTAGATTCATGTCGTGAGAGTCCACAATTTTTTCCCATACCGGCCAGCTAAGAAATGGGGGAGCCGTAGTTCCACAGCACGAGTCTCGGGGTGGTGACAAGACATCGATAAAGGCGGGCACCTCAGCTTATCAACCGTCCACGTGTACCGCGTTGCGCAACCCGTTAATCCGTCTGCAACATTTCACTACCGTCTGCGAGCTTATTGTCGTATTCAGGCGACATTCGTCGACGGTTACATTCGTCTCAATTCGAGAATAGCGGCCTTTAGAAGGACGTTGTCAAGCCACGTGTCTCAGGTCTTAGTGAGGGAATAAGAATGAAATGGGAAAGCTTTTGAATGATTTGTCAGTGTTTGCCTTGCGGAAACTTATTTGAGATAATTAGTTTAAAACATGCAGCCGTAAGTAAAACAGTAAGTTTCTAAAAACTTGCTATGCTGTAAGATATGTTCTACTAAGCGACACGCTGGTTTAATGTAGGTCACATAACCTCAAATCATTGAGAATGAGTTTCGTAACTAGATTCAGAGATTCCTATTCTTATGTGCTTGTCAGGAGATTCTGACCGCCCGTATTATTCTTAATCTTGTCCTCATCATGTAATAGATGCCCTAGAAAGCACCGATCGATTATACATGGATCATATGAGAATGATTGGCTTTGCGGCGCGGTACACTAGCCAGGTGTAGTCCATCGTTAACCCGAGGCGATTATTATGCGATTAGTTGGTCGTTACACCGGCATTACCGTCGACGATAACAATGCGCTATTAAAAGTGTATTAATTTATCTACAAGTGACCGATAGCGCCTCGCGAGCCGCGCCGAATAACAACACACCGAGCCAACGTACGCCGCGCGTGATCTATTTATTAATTCGGTTGTTCAAGGACGACAAATTATGTGGCCAAATGAACCAGATGTATCATCTTAATATCGAGCACTGCATCTACTATTAGAAGGTCATAAAACAGTTGCACAGATTGACCAGAAGGGTAATATGTAGAACTCACTGCGCTTCATAGCTTGGTCTCAAAGATACAGATTGTTTTTTGTGGTACTTTACGGTACACAGTTACCGCAACTAAAATTGGTGAATCCTTTGTAAAGCTCAACCAATATACAAGTTTCGTATTTAACTTGCGGTTGTCAGTAACAAAAACAACGTTCAAAGTTTTATCGATGAAGCTCTATTTTTATTTGTTTTATTAATTTATTAACAGCAATATTTACTAATGCTTCTTTACATGAAACTAAAGTCTTAACACCTTATTTCAGAAAAAAATCTCGACATAAATATTCATTCAACATCAGCCCACAAACGTTCCATTGCTAGACACAGGCCTTACGTAAATGTAGGAGGGATTTGGCCTTAGTCCACAACGCTAACATTGTTTACTACACCTGCAAAATTTCTAAGAAAAAAAAAATTAATCGCCAAACATATTAAGGAAGGGATAATGTCGTATTTTCATTTTTTTCTGGTGTTATTTTGGGGTCCGTGCAATATAATTTAAATGGATACGTGTTGCAAATTTACTTTGAAAATAATTTTACGGCCAATCGCCTTCTCTGACGTCAATCCTTTCGGGAAAATAAATATATATTAACCATGGCCTTGAAACCCTTTCATACCTCGTAAATACGGTTCAATCAGAATTGATTGGAGAAATTTTAATGAGTCGAGCAGTTCGGGTATTATTTTAACCATGGTGTATAACCGCATTGGTTGGATGCCAAATGATTAAAATAGAAAAATAATTAAAATAAAAACTTCGACAACACCGAAAATTTTATCACGCATTCGTGCCAATATATGGGACAAAAAAAATAATCAATTGTCTATGCTAAACAAAAAAATAACTTTCCAAATGCTTTCTTTTTATTATGGAAAAAAATCCAAGCTAGAAGTAAAAAAGTACAAAAAAAAATGTCGCCCAACGTGGGGCTCGAACCCACGACCCTGAGATTAAGAGTCTCATGCTCTACCGACTGAGCTAGCCGGGCTGTGAGACACGTTCCGAAAATACGATAGCATATCAGCTATAACAGTAACCCGTTTTTCTTATCAGTTTTTTTAATACGCAGATTTAACTGATTCTTAGTAGGCTCGAACATTGTGTAAACTCGTTTAAAATTCTATTTTTATACCAACGCACTACGGGTTATGTCAGCGGTCTTAAGACACGTGGTTTAGTCATGACGGTGACAAATTGTTACTTATCCATATAATAATATCAGATAGTGAATTGATGTGGCGTATTTTACGCAACTGAGGGTATCAGTGATCGAATGTTACTTTGTTTAATTACAAGCCTTTTTCTCTACAGGCATGGCGGGTTACTCAGACATATTCTTTCCAGCCATTGAAAGGTAGCTAAAAACTAGATTGACGCTATGAATTTTCCTTTTTTCGATGATCTCGCCACTCTTAGCTATCAAACAATTACCAGTCTACATAAAGCTATTATGCGCCTATATCTGTCACAGCTAAACACTTTGAAAGACTGAATTCCGAAAACCGATCAATGCAATCTGTCAATCAATACTATTGGGCGGCGGGCCATATATCAAACCCCAGCCAGCTTGTCGCGATCACGCCACGTAAGCTCAATAAATTATGCTACGTCCTTGGCGATAGTACCAGTAACACAATACAAGGAAACATTAGAATTATGGACAAAAATCAAGTCACACACATCTTGATAAGAGCTGCGTGTATTTGCATATTGTTTAACTCGCAAGTGCTATGTGCGCTGTTACGTGGACGGACAACTAATGTGCCAGTACTAGGGATGTGCACAGTCTGCTTGCTGGATAGAGGACTATTGGTATAAATGTTTTTTTTAAACAGAAGCAGAAAAGTCATTGGGGGGTTAATATTCAGATGGCCGATAGTCTCCGATTCTTACTATACAAGACTTGAATCCTAGTTTGGGGTGAGAACTATGTATGTTACTGTAGGCTGTATTGATATTTTATTTACTTTGTGAATTCAATCATTTTTACGCCTACATAAAAATTGTTTTCATACACAAATATGCAACATTGGTTTCTGTTTTACATAGTGTATTTCCCACTTCTTTGGTTGATCTGGATTTCACAAGGTATCATAGAATTTTAAACACCCTTCTTTAATTATCAAACGGTCCGCTGTTTAGTGATCCTTTAATCACTTGAGTCGTGTTACAAAGTCCGGCCAATTACCTAGTGTATGCACAAAAAATGTACAGCGGTTGTTTTGTGTTGTATATGTATCAGTTTGGCAGTAGCTTATCGCGATCAACATTCTTCATTCGGACTTTTTGCTGTTTCATTATTTCAATGATGGACAGGTTTCGTGACAGTTTGCGTCAATGTTTTCGCCATTACTACTGTCCTACTTACGAGTATGTATCCATCTACACTTGGATATCTCTGGGTTAAGCCTTGTTTGTTCTGGGTCCAGACCAATAGTTCACTTTCTTTTGGCAGCACAATGCAATTATTAAATCATTTTACTGTAATTCTATAAGGCCCAATAACCAATACTTTATCTATATCAAGTAAATTTATTTTGTTAAAATCGAAATTATTTGAAACAAAATTGCTCTGAGTCCAAAAATAGCATCACTTCCTACTTTCGCAACGTTGTTTACATTAAAAGCTATATCCTGTTTATGTCGTGACAAGTTAATATTCTTTACATTTTGTATTCATTAATAAGAAAGTTAAATATCAGCTCGAGATGCAAGGTGCTTTCTGTCTACACCTAACAATCTTTACCCGCTTCCTTTTTATCCGTAAATTGTATAATATCCCCATCGCTTCAATCGATGATTCAAAAGCAAGGCATACAGCACTAATTGACAATCTAAACTTAATTTTGTATACAGATTTTTTTAAAGCAATTGATTTATTTGAAACAAATATATTGTCAAGGAATTACTCGTGCAATTCTACTAAGTTACAATTATGAACAAATATTTCTTTTGGCAAGATCTAGTTGGGTTAGGTCGTCCATAGTAGGACAGACTAACCGAGGGACCTAGTACAGAAACCGTATAGAAAATACAATGAGCTGATAAATGATATAGAGGATTATTCAGCGGTTTATTAATATTAAAATTATAAGTCCTTAGTTCGTGATTTGCATAGCACACCCCTGAAGCGCGCTACCGCCGCGCCGATGTTAACAGACGAATGATTTTAACGATCGTCTATACTGACTTTAAGTAATAAAACGCCTCGTAAAATGTTAACGAGATCCTTTTTATGTGTTTAACGGTGTCACTATTAATGTCTCCATTGATACGATGCGCTGTGCCGATTGTTGCCGTGCTCCACGGACGAAAGTAGGCCGCCAATGCAAATTGAAAACATTGTTTTTACAAGATTTCTGATAGTACGCGACATAAATTATATTATACGAGAGCTTGATATTAATGTTTAAAATCACTTAAATCAATTTTATTGGATAGAGATATATTTCAATGCATCTGTCACTAATATAAGGTCCAAAGAGTTTATCATCTTCCGACGTTCCTCGACATAGATCTCTCACATGAAACGATACCTAGTAATATAGAATCACAAATCACACTACAAGAAACTGCTATACGATAATAAACTCTATTACACCGCGTTTGCAAAATTAGCCTTATTTCAGCTTCAATTACAAAATATATGAGGTAATCCGACGTAATAAATACTTAACATAGAAACACGAAAGAAAACAATGAAATGTCGATAAGGCGGGCAGCACAACAAACAGCTGATTGCTTATGTAAACTTATGTACGCATCGACGGACAAAGGAACACGACATAACTACAGTATTATGTGCTCCATTGTGTGGCCATTCAATCGTTGTCAACTTGAATATTAGTTGTAGCTCATTGAAAACTTGCATACGAGTACTTGCACACATTCTCCTAACATCTGAATCCTTTAGAGGTAGGAGCATGGGAACCATGGTTGATATCTAAATCTAGTCCAAGTCTTTTGGATTACCTTTTGCTTTATGTATTTATAGAAATATGTTTCCGTGATTCTGTATTCTATTATTCCATGATCCTAATAAACGGTGCAGTAGTCAAAATAATAAATTGAACATTCATTCTTTTGACTCATCGATATTTTGTTCGTGTACATTATAAATTACCAAGATATAACGTTGCGGGGAAACCCACATAATTGAGACTCCTAGAAAAAATCTGACGAGTAGAGGTCCACCAATCCGAACTCTTGACCATTAATTTTACCGAAGTTTCATCAAGAGACTAAAACAATACATAATTCTACCGATTGAATAAATATTCTTCTAATTTCTGTCAGATTTCAGACAATCATCTATCAGTATATTCACTATACTTAAATTCAGATAACAGTACCAAAAAAAATACATCACTACACGATCCTACGATCGTATCAACTAGCAACTAAACATATCTACATAATAAATAAATAATAGTTCAGGGTTCAACAGACGCATACGGCAAATTGCACCCGTCCTGCGGTTCGTCTCGTGACGCACTCGGGGCCAGTACATCGAGTACCCCTCCCACCACGTCCCACATCCCCCCTCATCGCCTGGGGCAGGCGTGGGTGCGGTCGGATCCAAGATGTACGTATGTAATTGAAATATATAGTTGTATAACTATATATTTCAATTGGACACTTGACGTTTTCGATCGATACTTGTCACTATGCGAGATGTTCAATGGATTCTGTTTGAAATAATAATGAGTTATGGCTATGTAAGTGGACCACAATGGTAAACTTTAGTTGTAGGTTGAAGTCCCAAATTTGCGATTTTTTTAAGTGAGGGTTTCATGCATTGAATACCGATATCTATATCGCTTGTATGGGGGCAAAGGTGCATTTATGCATCCAATTATCGCTCTGTCCTCGTACTAAAAAAATCTCTATAATATACAGGGTGTCCGTCCTGTATAGACGTTGGAATCGAACCAACGAGGCGATACTGTAACAACTGCAAATTACCTTACGTAACATGCCGATATGACGATATGAAACCACATAAATACCGAATATAAATATTGAAATAAGTGCGGTTAATTTGACCATTGAATCTAAACGCAAGCAAATTATGTGATTCGTATGTACGAATACAAACACACGTCTCGGCGAGCATTGTCTCGAGGCCTTGAGTGTTGCGATTAAAAAGGGCATTGATCTCTAGTTTGATAAACGTTATCAATGGGCATCTGGCTACTATATATCTGAGGATGCAATTGTAACTTATAACTATACAATTACGACCAAGCGAATAATTGACTATTGTAGGTATATAATTTAACCCCTCGTTTCTCGTTGCGCAGGTGGCTAAAGACAGGCTTTGAAACAAGACGCCGTAGGTTCGATTCCTGCACTGATAGAAATTTTGTACGACCCGCGGTATTTGTTTTGCGTCAGTGTCACATACAACTAATAACTATATGTGTTAGTAATCTTAAATATTATCTTTAGGTTATTTGCGATACTTAATATGGTAGCAGCTAGTAACTTTCTGTCTGAAAAAACATACCGATTCAAAACAAATATTTTTATCAGACGAACTGTCACCTCATATCCTATTATTCTATTGCGCTGCAAAGTCTATCTTAATAACTGTCAGACAAAAAGCTAGATGTAAATGATTATTATTCAAGCCTTAAAATCTTTACGAGTCTAATTACAACGATTATTTTCATTTCATTCATATTTATTTGAGACATTAAATTTAGATGCCATGTTTTTCAAAGGGCACAAAGCTCGCATCTCATTATATGAGACTTAAAGTCAAGTGGCGTGTGTGTTGTAACACCTACTACTTCGAGGTAACAAATGAGTATATATCAATGCTTTAACAGGTATCCGTTTGATGGAATTAGGATTTATATATAGAATAACAATTCATACAAGAAACACGGTATATTATTTAGCTGCGAGTCTTTGCGTTTAAATTGTTCTTGTTACGTTCCATTAAAGTTATGCCGTCTTTCACTCCCTACTCTCACACAATTTGTTTACCACAACGCAAGTCGACGAACCGACACAGAAATCACTTTAATTGCTTCAAATCTTAATTTCTAATGTGCATACATCAGTTAGTTTCTCACCAAACTTGTCCGGGTTAAACTAACGGCCGGATTTTGTTATTGCAAAATGGCATCTAATGCTTTAGTATTAAGGTATAAGAAGTTTTGACTGGGGGGGAGTAAAGGTAGGACCGCTATGCAAGCGACCGGGCCAGAATGGGTGAAAGGAGAATTTCCTCCGCTCGACTTGACATGTGGGCGAATGGACGAGTGGCCACTGCGTTACCAACTATGTTTATTATATGTCATATAATATATGAAGCCATTCGTGATAAGTAGGTACTGATTATTAATTTTGTCGCCCGATGATTCTTGTAACATTAACCTAATATAAGGAGACTTTTGCACAAAGAATTTTGAGCAGTTTTGTATCGGAATTCCATATCAAAATTAATGCATCTAAGTGAAATGTGAACACTAGCAAACCGCCCTAGGCAAGCGTAGTTAAGCAAGGCTTAATCCTATTAAACGGTAGAAAGGCACGATCCTAATCAAGTTCAGCGTAAATTAAAGATGTGAGAATTGATTGTCTATAGCGTACTTTTTGACTCAGATGTTTTAGCAGAATGCACGCAAATAACTGATTATAAAAATAACAACAGTCCTAAAAGCACTATGAGTGAAACCCTTTTTTCATAGGAGTTTGATTTGTGTTTTTTGAGTTTGCCTCGTGATCTTGCGGTACAATTATGTGCCGTGCGATCTAGAGGTCCTGGGTTCGATTCACGGGTCGGGAAAAGTGTTATTGGGTTTTTCCATTAGGAAATTCTCAGTGCTGCTGAGTCTGGAAATGTGCCCGAAAAACGGCAATAGGCTCGCCCCCTATAACGTAGGACTGAATACATACAGAAATGCACCTCTGTCTACCCCGTCAGGGAGTATAGGCGTGATTTATGTATGTATGTATGTATATTTCATAAATTTGGATTAATTTCGGCCAAGGAGACTTCATTAGTTTACGATAAGCTCGACAAGTAATTGGTTTATAGTTTGCGCGACGATCGAGTATATTTATAGTGATTAATTAATAATTTAATAAACTACGATTGTCATACAACAAAATATTTAATCGAGCCGAATTAATTAATCTACGCGCGACTTCCCGACTCGTGGTTTGCAGATACTTGCGTTAATTAACATACATTATTTTGCACAAACACGCATTGTTCCAAGTATTTCGCGTCAATTAACTAAAAATCCATGCGGACACGTGCAAAATATGACAAACAGGATAAATGAGATTCTTGAGAGTGAAATCAACGCCGGCCTTGACATACGAATTATTGGCGCAGGATAATTGTGTCACACGATATTTACCCATTAATTGCAATAAATTTACATTCGTTAGCTCTGATTTGATTTTTGAATTAAAAAATTGCCTCTGAGTACGGGTTTGGAAATTAATTTCCTTTGACGGTATTTACTGAAAGTTTTCAAGAACTGTATGGAAATAGATTATTATGCAATTTAAAAACCTAAATAAGATAACAGTTTTGGTTCTACAGTTCGATTATTAAATTTAACAAAAATCAATGCGGGAAACAAATATATATGCATACCAACATTTCTCACGTTGTGGAGATCAAACCCGCGGCGTCGTTTCACAGGTATGTATTTGAATAATAATTCATAATAACGAGCTTTCAAAATATCCACATAACCCGATCTCATAAAATTATACGTGAAAACACATAAATACGGAATCAACTACTTAGTAAATTAATTTATATAATAATTTCCGCAAGACTGCAACATTTAATTTATGCAATCATAAAATTTATTTAACACCTTAATTATACAAGCCCTCATTAAGAATACTTGCATCATTAAAGTATAACGGGTCATAAAATAAATAAAATAGTCACGAAATCTTTTTTTTTTAATCGCTTGGCTTATGTGTAATGGATCGTTGTGGGTTAGAATTTCTGAATATTGTATAAGTATTTTAATCTAATTTATTTAATTTGTAAACCCATTAAGTCGTTCCTTTGAATTCAATAAATTGATATGACGATATGGAAAGTTAAAAGTGAAGTTGGTGCAAAACAGAAAAAAATGGTTGTTTACATGTAAACTTTTAATGCACATAGAGTCATACAGGACAACATAAACATGAATTTATATCAATTGCCAAACGAGCATTCCATGCAATTTCATAAGATACAATGCGTGCTAATAATACATGCAACTATTTCGGCTCCACTGAGAATACTCAAGAATTCCGTTTTGAGATCAAGCTGGACGGGCTGATAGTTGTGATGTCGGGAACTTTCCCCGACTGCGCCAGATGAAACATTTAATCAAATGTGGGTCGCAGAATATCGTCTCACTGCGCCCGAGCTGACGTGACAGGGCTGCGAGTGGTTGGACGATGCTCGCGGGGGGCCGAAATATTCCTACGTGTCTTTGGTATTTTAAATAGTCTATTCGGGCTTTGTTATCGGCAATTTTGTATATCGTGGCTAATGGGATCAATCTCTGTTATGTCGACATGCTTATGCCTACTCTAATTTTTCGGATATTTTTTGGTTTTACGAATAAGAATAAGCATCCAGAGGCTTTTAATAAAACATAAAAGAAAATAATTACGCAATTGATTTAAATTCTATCGTGCTCAACAGCAGTAGAACAAAGAAATTTCGGTAGGCGCAAGAAATTATGCTTCTTTACACAAAATGTATATCCTGCATCCAGAATGGATGCAGGCTGCTTTCAAAGGAGCGCTTTAGAAGTCTTAGGAAGCTGAGTCAAGCAGTGGACGACTTTTGGCTGATGACGTTAATTGTCTATCCAGAAAAAAAGTGCTCTAGAAGCTTCATGAAAATTCAATTAAACTGTAGAGATATAACATCAACCCATATAGTTCCACTGCTAGGCACGGGTTTCCTCTACCATTGAGAGAGTTTAGGCCATAGTCCACCACCCTGGTCTAGTGCGGGTTGGGAGTAGAGATATATAATTAATCTGTTGAAACTGTCGTGAGATAACCCTGTATGTGTATGTGTGGAGGATGTGTGCACGAAGCGGGCCGAGTGCCAACCCACGCGAGATCAAATGGGGGATGAGGTGCACGCATTGATGGATGTTAGTAAGTGTGTCAATAATGTTCGCTATTAAATGTTATTGCCTCAAGTAAGGGACACCGTGGTAGGGCTGCCATATATACTCAAAATACAAAAGTTATCGAATGTATCAAAGATGGAATAATCTTTTTCATCTTGGCTCTGATCGAAATGGGATCAGTGACTATAACGATAATTGAAAAGTCCTATATTACACTTCAGCCCACGGAAGAAGTCTTGTGTGGTGGTACTGACAGTCGAAAAGACATTTGTTTCAGATAAATCTAGAGCCGAAACAAATATTTATAACTACAATATTTTGCAGCCTGGTACCTGATCTAACGTCGAAAACTAAAATAACTACATCTACTGCACCTACAACATAGATATTGACACAAAGTTTAAACTGTTCTATCAACCATACGCGGTGCAATAGTATTCGAACTGATAACAGCATATTTGTGGACCGGTTCCCTCATTATGCACGCCGCAGCACCTGCGGGACCGTGTCGCAACACTGTATGCTGGTACACTGTTTCTAAATTATCGTATAGACAATACAACATACATTGACGTTAATTAAAGAGATATTCCGCTTGTGGTAGGGCGCGAGAGAGCTTTGTAAAGCAAACAATTTTTTCTCAACGAGGTTCGGTAAATTCGGTAGAATACATGGATGTGTAGAACCTGACACTATGGAAAATTTTAAATTGGAGTGTACATCGCTCTATGGACGTGAAAAGAAATAGAACTGAAAATTCGCCAAAGATTTCTGTAGAAACCAAGGCTATTTGGAAAGGAAGAAATTGATCGGAGAGTCAGATTGTTGAGCTACGTCTTTATATTTTTTAATCTTTATCCGTTGCCTAGTAATGGCGATGTTAACATTAAATCCTTTTTGGTTTACAGCAAAAAAAAGAAAAGAAACGAACCCTTTGAATCTGATAAGAAAGATGACCATCACAAACGGAATCCCAAAGGCTTCCAATCTTTTTACACGGAGTATATTTCAGTGAACTCCCTCCCCCGCTTCTTCCCCTCCCCGCCCACCTGTTGCCGGGCACGTCTCCCGAGGGATTTCCAGAATTGTTACGTAGTGTAAACAACTTCTGGAATTTTCGGCTCCCTTCGAACTGAGGGTAAGTAATACGCTTTGATACAGTCGAGTGCCCTCGATGTGCGTCCCAAAATATTTTGTTGTTTCTATAGCATTTTTGTAAATATTATACTTGGGATGTTTACCGCTTTATTATTGAGAGAAACAGTATAGTTTCAATATACAGTAATATTGTATAATATTTGAGAAATAAGTAAAATTTTAAAGAGTGTGTGCTATCGATAGAAGCTAGGATTTTGATGAAGAATTTTTTTTTTTCAGAAAGAGGTCAAATACTGGCGTACTTCATCGTATTAGAAAGAAGCACATAAACCCTAACATGGACTAGAAATGTAATAAATTCCGCGACTCGACAGCGAACCGGCACCGATTTTCCGTTCGGGTCCGGTTGACACGTGACTTTAACCGGATCACGCGAACGCGTTACACACCGGAATCTAGTCGTGCAGTCGTGCTACTATCGACAAGTACCATGCATTACTACAGTTGCAGTTACTACTGTACGGTGTCGAAAAAAGTTTCCCTGATTATAAACATTCAGTAAATTTACTCATGAATCTTTTATATACAAAATGTAATGAGTAAATTCTAGTATGTTCAACCAAGAGAAAAATCGAGAGGGAACCTATCGAATTGTTCTTCTCAAGTTGTTAGTGTTACTAACTACGGCTTAATCCCAATCTTAGCAAAACCCTTTGTCAATGGTCAGACGAGAATGCGCGTAAAATCCTATAGTAGAAACATAGGATGGTAAAGATAGACACATCGGAATTCTAGACAACAAAGCTGTTGATTGGAAATCGCAGCCCCGCGTCATGCGTAAATCCATAACAACATTCGCATCGCCAGCCGAGCCGGTGACTAAGAGCCGGACAAAAATCTACGTCAATACCGAACGCGACGAAAATCGATAGAACGAAAATAGAAACGCGAAGGCGCCTCGTAAATCTGCAATGTTGCGGGGAACGTTCCAAGAAGGACGTGGATGCAGCTCGGCTTGTTTGTCCAATCGATTGGCCGACCGATTGCGCGACACACAACGGGTGCAATGAACCGGCGCGCCACCGCCTCTCACTGCGTCACAAGAAAACCCCGCCGTTACCTTCGCCATACTTCTTTTTTCTGTCTACACCCGAATTGCGTCCAAGTTTACTCCCTCCACGCGTCGACGAATCGCCGGACGGGTGAAAATGAAATCGATAATGTGCAATTTAATTATCATGTTTTTGTATCGATTTTATTTATAAACTTATACTAACGTCACTACTCGAGTAATAACAGGACCAGTTTTGTTCTTATTTTTATACTAAATGATATGGCGTTATATATAATAAGCGTATAAGGAGTTCTGTCTGTTAAAATATATTCCTTATTTACATCTTATAGGAACTAACCGAAGGACTTTAGTTTAAAGAAATTAAAACAAGAAAATGAGGAAGGATATAATCATGTTACATTAAAACCGCGGCCCTCTGGTTTTCAAGCTGATGTCTAGTCAACTGCGCCACGGAGCTATCTAAACTGCTGTTGGGGCCGCTAGTTTTAGCTTCAAATTATTTTACATTCATGAAAGACGTTTTCATAAACAAAAGCTCAATTAAATTACATCGGTTCTAAGACAGTTCCCTTCAGAATATCCCAAGGATGTCTTGGCGTAATAATTGTATATTAGCCTAAACATTCGAAAGTAGAGTTCATGTTTATTTTCTTGCCTATATAAGAAGTCTATTTTAATGTATAAACGGATGTATAAGCCTACTTTATCAAGTATTACATGATACCACGCGAGCCTCCTACGACCTATATGGGCGGAATCATTACCGAGATATTTCAGCGCGGCCCTCATAATACCAAATATAGACGAGCTCCTTAATAGACTGTCCACACACGCAAAAACAAAATAAACAGAGCACTTGTATCTATTACGTATGCTAAAAATAACTCTAATATTGTTACATAACGCGTTAAAGTTTTGTGTTGCCAAGTAGATAGGTAGAGCAAGGCTTGTCTAATACTTCTAGCCCTAAAATCTATTTTATTTAATGTTTATGTACATTGTGTAAATAAATAATAATAATTCAAGGTGCCTTCAACTTTAATGATACAAAGACAATAAATATATAGAGTTATATGGCTGTGATCGAAAACTGACACAAGTAAGAGTTACGGTGATAAGAAACACGCTGACCTTAACAAAAATCCCGACAAAAATTAGAATTTTGACGTTCCTATACACCACCTACATTAAAAACAATCGGATTTTATAAACTATAAACTATTACAAACTATTACACAATATATCTAATCGGGCAATAAAACATTATTATCTTGTCACTAGGGCCAAATAGTTTGCTATTATGTAGGGGATATAGATAAAAATATGTGTAGTATCATAATGTCATGGTTGAATCTACGTATTTCTATTAAGAAATCTACCTCTATTGTATATTCGTGTAATAAAACGTCTCAATAACTTTATATCGTGTGTTTTTCTATGGCGCTGTATAATTAAATAATGTACGGAATGAAACATCGCAATTCTATAATAGCGCCTGTACTCCCGAAGGAGCAGATGGAGGTACCCACGTTTCCCCAGTTGTATTTTACATCCAAAACAAAAAGAGGGATAGCTTATTGTCGTTCAACACGTGCATTGCTAGTATGCTACTGAGATTCTTAAGTGAAAAAAGGCGATAAAACATTACCCGTCGCGAGACACATTCTCGGAGTTTTTAGATACACTACATTCGTGCTGCTTAAATAACGAGAAAGTAAGGAGAAATACTACTACCGAAATATAAAAGAAAACCTTATAGTCTAGTTCCTCAATTTAAAAAAATAGATATATCAGAACTTATTTTTCTTCCAAATGTAAAATGATTTTCCGAGGGCCCCTGTGACTAAGCCTGATAGCTTGCAAGACGACTCGCTTTATGCAAATCCAATAGACTGAGAAAAATATGTTTACCTTTTAAAATCTCAAGATCCTATTGAATCATTCGATAATGTCAAACACGAAGTAAGAAAAATCAACGAAATTCGTCCTTATTATAACATGGAATTTTTAACATGATTAACTAACTGACCATCCTTTCAAGATTCGATAGAGTAAATGAAGACAGTCCTCTTTCTTATTCTATTTCTTCTTCTTCATCAACCCATATTCGCCCACTGCTGAGCACGGGTCTCCTCTACCATTGAGAGGGTTTAGGCCATAGTCCACCACGCTGGCCTAGTGCGGGTTGGCGGACTACACACCTAAGAAATTCCTAAGAACTCTTAGGTGTGCAGGTTTCATCACGATGTTTTCCTTCCACCGTTAAAGCAAGTGAGTATTCAATCTGAATACACACATAACTTCGAAAAGTCAGAGGTGTGTGCCTGGGGTTCGAACCCGCGACCGTCGAAATTCTCGACCGCGCGCCCAAACCTCGAGGCCATCACTGCTTATTCTATTTATACAGCGTATAATAATATTATTCTATTTCTATGCTTTCCATAGCAAACATAGGTATTTAAATATGCTTATATTAGATACCGTCTTCAATGTTTAGTTACCGAGTATCGTACGTGTGTAGAAATTGCCTATACATTTTTAGTTTTAAGACTCTATTAGGTTACATTGAACTCTTTGACGCCATATCTAAGTACTCACCTATTTAGGTGTTTGATAGTTTAGTTTGTTCAACACTATATGCGATGGATTCAAGTACAGATCTAAAGCAACAAAATGAAGTTTTTGGTGTAGAGGTGGGCTAAGAATTGAGATATTGTTTTCTTTTAGTATTAGATTATTACGCAAAACATGTATCTACATCTCATGTAAAACACAATCGATCTGAACGCATAATTAATCATTTGAAATCTAATTAGGTAGAGTTGCAAACTATTCAGTGGGCAAATATGAACATGATAAATTACCAGACATCAGATTTATACTCAAAATCTTATTTCAAGCACATCTTTTCTCCATATTGCTACATTTATATCAACAGTTTTATTTTTTCGAGTTCAAAAATACAGCACTAATATGGTATCGGGGCTGGATGAAGTGAGGCGAAGTTTTGTAAAAGTTTTGAGTGAGCAGTGAAAACCAACAAGTTCTTTAACCTTAAGACTATAGCAGGGAGGAAAAAAGCAGCAGGGGCGCACGTTTTAAGGGTTGGTAACTTTTATTACTAGCTAAGATTAATATTTTGCTTATTTATGAGACCATAGGCACCTAATATTAGAAAGTTAAGGTTGATGTTTAGTTTTATTTTGTTGTGAAAAAGCACACCCAATGTAAACGTTATGAACTGTAAGCATTTTTTTAAATATCTTTTTTATATAACATTCACGTCAATGTCGAGGTATCATAACACATGAACAATAGCGCCACAAAACCCTTATACGAAAAAAAAACTGGATTCCGACAATAAAAAGATTCATACACGAAAATTCTAAGTTTAAACTACACAAACACGTATCGGCTACCATGTTTTGCGATAGTAATTATGTTTTTACAATCTAAAAATAACTTTTGTACGACGGACGGCCAGATTCACGGGCGTGTATGGACGAGGCATTATACTCCATACACCGCTGTCAATACAGTTTATGTGAAGTCTCGTGAACTCCACAGATATGTTTGCGTGTTTTCCAACGTACGGCGGGCCGAGACGAGATTAGAAACAACGTGGCGATTTAAAAATAGCGTTTCGGCAACGATTTACATATAAAAATATAAAAAAAAGAGTCAAACACGCGGAATAATTATGCCGTTTTACTTAATGTGTTTTTTAAATACGAAATTTGAAGGTACACGTTAGTTGTTTGGTGCGGACGTGTGAACCGATTGGCGGAATTGCAGAGAGAAAGGTGTTATGAGGCGGGATTTCTGCGTTCTTTCGCGTTGATTGGACAAGTGTCCGAGGTGATTATAGACAAGGACCACTTGCGAATGCATTCCGTGTTTAATTTGGCCCGCGATTTTAATATTTAATATGGAATGTGTAACTGCGAGTAGTCACTAAAATAAATAGGTTTTTACAGTAGGTACAATCATATAATTTATATTGTATGTTAACAAGTACCTTTTTTAAATGACAGCAAATGGCCCATATTGGATCCCGAAGGAATATGCTATTTTTGCAGTTCCAAACAAGTAGATACACTGATTAATAACAGAACACAATACAACTACCCAACTCAATAAATACTTGAATACAGAGGATGCACACGACAATCGCATTTCAAATCATTTACCTCTTAAGATTCCAAGAAACTGTCATTAGAAACAAAATTTATAAATCAAAAGATCAGCACGAGACCAGCAAAAAACAGAAAATGACGAATAAAGATTACGCGCAAAAGGACTAGCGGAGAACACAGTAATGAATCCGACGGCGATTTATTAAAAAGCAATGTGATTGAACTCTCGCATTAGTAAACACTATTGAACTAAACGATTATATATTAATAACCTAGGATTGGATTAAGGTTACTTTTGTATTTTGATGTTTAACAGCGGCTCCGTATGAAAAGAGAATTTGATACGTACTAAAACATTACGTTATGCTAAAAGACGGATTAAAATTAAAAAAAAACATCCGACCTATAAAATAGTATAAATATTTATTTTGTGAACGCAATATCTTGGTAATTTTGACACATACGAAAGTTCTATTACCGTTGAATAAGAATTATTAGAGCAGAAAATATATATTCTTATGAGTGGCGAGATTGTCGTCTTTCAATACTAATGTGCGAGCAACTATTGTTGGAATTCATTCATTCTTAAAACGGATCTTATGCCTAAGGCGTTAAAGCTACGGTTATTCACACAAATATATATATCCGGTTACAAGCAGGCCGGCATAACAGTGCCAACTGCTTACTTTGCCTTGTTGGTACTGGTGACGTAGAACGCACCACGCTAGATCACATGCAGCAGGCATGGGCGGCCACGTGCCAAGAAACTTGTGCTTACACAACTGTCGTAACTCGCGAAAATGATGAGAATAGCACATTAACCGACAATGAATTGAGACACTTTCATTACTGTTACATAATTACGTCACTTATATACTGAATCATTTTTATTATCATTATTTGAATTATACATACTCAATAGGCAATGCTTAAGGTATATTTTGACATACATGTTCGTTAATGTTTTAAACCCGCGTGTTAAAAACCTTTTATACACTTCTGAAAATGATTATTGAGGTTTCATCAAAATCTACAAGACGTCATAGAATCCAATAAAATTCAGAGCGATTGTTTATAACAGCCTACATACCTATAAATCCAGGCTAAACAGATGGGCTTTCTAACTATCAAATCCAATTTATCCCAATATCTTTAGAGAATTGTACGGGTGGTCTTTTGAGACACCATCATAACAGTTTTAGGTAATATCGTAGGTACAGTTAAGTTTTTCATATTTTTTGTGTATTCAACTGATCTTGCTGATCTAACACGGATGACACAGAATTTTTGGGATAAGTTAATTTCAATGTTCACTAGACAATTGTAATAGACTACACCTAAGCCGCAAAGAAGACGCCTACGCGTGGTTTGATTTTATTATGTCCCTTAGTCAATTTTCGTGTAGCATTGTTAAATTTTATCTGTACAAGTTTACGGCTATCTAATTTTATCTCACTTAAGACTGAAAATGCGTTGGACTGAAGCCCAAAACACCGTTCCTATGAATTAGACCACAGACAAAAAAACAGCCGTTCTCAATCTAACAAACGGTTTTTACATAACATTACGACATTTCAGCTTTAGACGAAATTCTCTGGTAGAAAATACACCCTGCCTCAAGACTAAAGCCTCTTAAAAATTTGTCAATGGAACTCGCGATTTCTCTATACAGGTGTATATAGAAGCGCTACTGGGCATGTCACTAGCTGCGGCTGTAGTACTTAAAATCGACTTTTTCTCTCAATATTACATTGAATTGAACTATACACTATATTACCCAGTAAAGATAAAGTAGGATGTGGTCAAACTCCAAACAGACCCGCCGAAGCGTGACACACACAGAAACATGAGTGTGTGCCCAGGAGCGCCATTACAAATAAAATTATTATAAAATAGAAGGGTAACGCATTGTATTAAATGCAGTGACGCACGCGGTCCCCGATCACCTTCGAGTCTTGAGGAAAACCCACCTAAACTTGCATCACGCAACAATAAACTTTATTGTGTACGCATTAAAATCCCATTTCCAATCGTTTCGCACCGATCATTCCTTCCGACAATTAAGAACGTAGTGATGTGTTACCGGTGACTCGATGCTTCTATTTATTTTTTTTATATCAAACTGAATTATTAACGTTTTCTGTGTAAATACAAGTTGTGGATAATTATGTATAATAGTTCCGGAAATTGTCTTGATTATGTCGGTATTGGCGACCTTTGGCATTGAATTTTATCGGGTGTTAACTTAAACGGCAACTAATTTGTTAAGTTTTAAACCGATTATGTATGATTGAATTGCGAAGGACATAATGGTATTTACATTGTGATTTATGAATTTACTATTGCATATTATTGAAATGTTTGTAGAGTCCGCAAACTAGCTTACAAACTGCTAAAGATATACTTAATCAGAAAAAGTTCAGTATTTAGTTGTTATAATTAAACAATGCTAAAGATTATTTCACCGTTTCTTCTCCAACGTAGGTAGATACTATTTACATAACATTTCAAAAAATATTATTAAAATCGCACGAACGCAGTTAATTTAATTAATCCTAACATTATTTTGAATAATGCTTGATTTGTGATTTTGAAATAATAAAAAATCCTATATCTTTAGTCGCGTTCAGAATTATCGATAAACAAATCGTCGCTAACATCACTACACAGTGCGTCAACAGTGCCTTACATAAAACGAACTTTTATCTAGCTCGCATCTGGACCGAGGTGTCTACTGCTCGCATATAAAATGTTCTAGACTGGCAGCCAATAAAATTCTATTATGCAGACGTACACATTACAACCGGCATTCTTGTGTATATCATTATGTTATTATAAATATGTATGCATTTATAATCGACGAGTACGATTTAAAGTTTCAGTGTGATGATGCTGCGAGCGAAATTGGTTTGATAGAGTATTTTGACTGAAGAATTCTCATTAGTTTTTCCATATTTCGCGATAATTTGGGGTTGTGAAACATTCTCTTATGTGGACTCTATATGAGTTGCACTTATTAATTACTACTTACTTAGTTATCTCTTGATCCTTAATGCTATATAGCATAATAAAAGCAGTTTGGGTCAGATTTGCAAGACCGCATTTTTTTAACCAAGTCTAAGGTTCCTACGTTTAACAAATGTTACACAAATCGGTCCAAGAGTCTTGAATTTATTCATCATCATCAACCCACATCCTTCCTAATCCTGGGCACTGATATTTTCTACAACTGAGGGGGTTGCCTTAGTCCATCATTATAGCAATATTAATATTATCACAGAAATAATATATTTATTATATTGGCCATAATCGATAGTTATCCAATATGATGTTTTGGGTAACGCAATCTGTTGATTAGATGGTATATTTCTAGCGAATTCCCGCTAATGATCTGTAGGAGGGATCCGATCGCAATGCTTACTTCCCCCGGGATATGGAAGAACCTTCGATACGGACTTGTAATTAGGTATTGGTAACTACAGTTATATTTGGACTAGTGTAATGTTACACATAGCTCAATAATCATAATCAAACTTTATTTGGGGGTAAAGTCACAAAAAGCTCTTCATCAATCTTTGCACTACCTTTTCTATGAATTTTAGTGGTCCATACATTCATTATCTATCTCCATCAGCTTCAACTTCTAGTTTTAGCTTTAGTTTAGGCAAATAAGAAGTCGATATCACCTTTTAAGAAGTCTAGTTTACCTAATAATCAAAATTGCTCGCAAAATTTTAGATTATCTATCTAGCATTATTTTAAAGACTATGTGAACTGTACGATAGAAATTTAAGCAGATTTTTAGGTCCCACATTATGCTATGAATTTTTTAAGTATAAACTGCATCCTTCTATCTCTCATTAATCTGTTTGTAACACGTTTACAACACATTTGCAGAAAGATTTTGATTATAATTTTACGAGCGACTGCCTGGCGTCAACCTTAATTAGATATTGTGGAAGACAAGCTCAATGCAACACTAGGTTAACATACCACTACTTTATAACCGAGTGATTAATCTGAGATACTGACAATATTACAATAACTAACTGAGTATATCACTTTTACCTATTAAACTCTAAAGCTCAAATTGAAGAAGTCATAGAAATGTGATGAAAATCCTGACTCCTATCCCACCACACACCCGCCACTGCAACTCCTGTATTCCAGGATCAACAGCGGCACGCACAGTATAGGCGCCGAGCAATGAAGCTCAGCGAATCTAAGGGGACCTAAATTGTCAAAATCCCGCAACGAAGTTAATCAGAAAAGCAATGTAAAGGAGGAGTTGGAAAACAAAGAGTTGTCCACTTCCCTCCACAGCAAAGCGGGTGACAAAATATTGAGCTATGAGGTTTAACCTCACTTAAATAAAGACAATTACAATTACCAAAAATTTGCTGCAATTAACGCACCACGGATAAATAACTATTGCTTAAATTGGACCTAACGTGCGAACTGTTATACAGACTTCCAATAATAGGTATGGCAAAATCGCTGAAAGGCACGGAAATTCCTCCTAGATTCAACGAGGTCTGTATAATAAACAACACCAGACGTTACGTGCATACTATTGAGCATACTGTTACGCTCATCCGACCAAAGATTGCACTCCCAAAGGATATGATGTGCGGACTGTTCATACTCGCAATCATGTGTTGAGCATTGGCACATAGGAGAATCAACCAACTTAAATGAGAATAATTTGCTACGAAAATTGCCGTGACCCGTTAGAAATTGCGACACGTAATGATCAATCTCAAGCCAGGTTTTTGCCAAGCGATCGCTAACCGAAGGAAAATATTGATAGAGATGACGTCCCTTTACAGACAGCTTCCAACGGTTTTGCCATTCTTCTATTAATTCCGAGTAAGTCTCGGCGTATGGTTTAAATAATCGAGTTATTTTTGAAAAGTCGCGCGATGGAAGGAAATCCCTATCAATACTTTGCTTGTTGGCAAAATATAACGCGGCGCGACGCTGTACTTCCAGGTCGACTGGAAGCACACCCGCAAGAACAGGTAAAGCCTCAGTACTAACGGTTCTGTACGCCTTACACAAAAATATCAACGCCAAACGCTGACTCTGGAGCAATTTCCTTCTGACTGCGCCGACAGTTGCCCTATCGGCCCACACAGGGGAAGCGTAACAAATACAACCCAAATATGTAGCTCCATAAATTACTTTTAAGGTATTAAACGACAGACCCCAGGTTGACTTTGATATCCTCGTTAAGGCATAAAAGTTGTTTTTAGATTTTTCACCGACGCTTTTTATGTGTTCAATAAAAGAGAAATTTCGTTCTAGAACAAGCCCTAGGTAACAAACCGATTGTTTACTTTTGATAAGGACGTTATTAAATTTTATACGCGGCGGGGTTTTCAAGTTGCCTTTCAGCAGCAAATGAAATGATTTTTGAGGAGCGAACGAGAGACGGTTTCTTTCACCCCAGTGAGTAATTAAACGTAGACACGTGTCTGCTAACTTTTCTAGACCGGACCTACTATTCGCGTGTATGAGTAAGAGTCCGTCATCCGCATATCCTATTAAAGAACAACACGGTGGTAAAGGAATCGCGAGAAAGTCATCAAAGCCTAGATTCCATAAGTAAGGGCCGACAACAGAGCCCTGGGGGCAACCCATTGTCAGTGACTTCGACACTGCGTGGTGACCTAAGCGCAATTTAGTTGATCCATAGATAAAATAAAAGTTGATCATAGAATATATATTCCTTGGGCAACCGCGAGATTTTAATTTCAAAAGTAACATAGGCCACCAGGCATTATCGAATGCACCAGAGATATCTAAAAATATCCCTAACACATACTTATGTTCCGATTTGTTAACCGCTCTTCTAACCGATAAAGCTGCGTCCACGGTTGATTTACCAATCGTAAAACCGAATTGATTATCGTGGAATTTCGGTCCGCCTGGTAGTAAGCGAGGCACAATAAGGCGTTCAAGTAGCTTGCCTAACGATGGTAATAACGTTATAGGACGATAGGATTTTGGGTCTTCAGGAGGCTTATTGCCTCCTTTTGGTATAAGTTTAATGAGACCACACCGCCAAATTCGCGGAAAAACACCCTCAGCTATGCATCGATTAAAAACGCGCATTATGGCGACACTGGACAGTTTACACGCTTCCTTTATCATCTTGTTGGATATTTTGTCCTCTCCAGAAGCTTTATTAAGCGGGAGGGAGCTGACTACTTCAAGAAATTCGCGAAGAGATGGGCTATCCGAGTCCGGAGTAGATGGTGAAACGGAGGCCCATAGTCTTACTTGACTATGATATGCGGAATCGTTTTCAAGGCTATCGTCCGGGATAAGTGAGTTTAGTAAGGTTTCCGTGGTCTCCTCAATACCAGTAGTGTATGTTCCATTAACCTTTATGTTTTCAATGTATGCTGAATCAATTGACTTATTAGCTTTAAACTCATGGTAAAGGGGGGACCAGGGACCCTCAGCATTAAGACGGTCAACTACTCTTCGCAACAAATCGCCTTTTGCTTTAATAATCGCGGCTCTATAACGCGATCTGGCTATCTTTAGAGAGTTAAAAGCACTTTCAAGTAAATCACTATTAATACACTTTTTCTTAAGCGAATTGAATCTCCTACGCGCTCGACGAAATAGTTGACGAAGGTGGACTAAGGTATTGTTCCACCAATCACATCTGCGAGTATTAGTAACAAATGCACGACCGAAAGTCATATCCGCACAATATGTAAACGTATCGGTCATGATTTCAGCGCAAGCTTCGGCTGAAAGCTCATTGCGAGTGAAATCTCTGGTATGAATTGCAAAAAGCGAGCCAAAAGACTCCCAATTAGCCCCTCTTAATTTATACCTATAGTTGTAATAATTAATAGGATGCCCTCGTGTAAATCCAGGTAAAAACTCGTACACTATCAGGCGGTGATCACTACAAGACGCGTCAGGTATAACACGCCATTTGTCGAGATGGACGTCTCCACAGGAAAGTGTAACGTCGATTGAAGATTCGCCCATAGGACTGCTATATGTAGGTGGTGCGTCGGGTGTATTATGAATTACTAAATTTAATTCTGCAATGAAGTCTTCGACGGCACAGCGTCGCTCCGAGTCAGTCGATCTACATTTGCCATACCAAAGAGGGGAAGACGCATTGACATCTGCGCCAACAACTATTTTATTTCCCGAAAGAGACCTAAGGACATGTCGCAAATGATGTAAATGTGGACCCACGGGGTCCGAGTATTGAAAATAACAGCTCACAACGTATAATTTAGTTGAGGGAGTAGTAACCTCCGCGACCGCACAGTGTGACGTCATAAGATTACGCACTGATGTGACTGTAAACACAGAACTCGACACGTAAATGCCAGCTCGCGACCTGTTATCCAGTTGTATTAATCTAGTACGTAACCGAGCGTGTTGGTACTGCTCTTGGACGAGGACAATGTCGAGCTTATATTCGTTAATTAAGATATTTAACTCCGACGTTGCTGCCCTATCATTGTGTAAGTTTAGCTGTCCGATCGTGAGACTATCCATTTACAATCAGTAATTGGTTGAAAGTAATAAAATCTGCAATTTATGTTTGTACGATGGACATTCCTGAGACCCGCACCGGTGGTCGTGCGGTTTGTTAAACTTTTTGCACGTCGCGCAAATAGGTTTGAACGCGTTATCACTCTTATGTGGACACGATCTTGAATCGTGTTCACCGGCACACAGAGCGCAAGTTGGGGATTTTATCGTGCAGAACTTATGCACATGTCCGTACTGCTGACAGTTAAGGCACCGAACTAACTCTATGTCATCAAAGAATCTACATGTCGCCCAGTCAATAAATAATTTGTCTTTAGTGGACATAAGATGATTCCGAACTTCCGAGTCCACTTCAATTCCGACCCATTTGCGACCGTTGTCTAAGACACGCCTGCGGACCACCCTAACTGACTTAACAAAATCCTCCTCTTTAATAGGGAGCTCGCCCTTAATATTTTGCTTGTATAAAGCACTGATGAAGACGCGATCTTCCATTGACGCCGGTACATCCTTGACTAAAACACGTGGTCGACGGCCTTTCGGTTTTTCTAAGCGTAAACCGGCTGATTTTATTGCGTCTACCGATTGGAGTTTCCTAATTTGAGACTCGTTCGCGACACGAAGTACAACTCCAGATTTCGCGGTCTTTTTGACGCCTACAATTTGAAAACCGTCGTCACTCGGCTTTATAACTTTCATTAACGCCTGCTTCGTTGCAGACGATGACGCAAAGTCAGCTGATCGTTCGGCGGCGGGGTATGCGACAACACAAGGCAGCGGCGCGCGCGACTCAATTGCCGGTGTCGGTTTAGATAATTTAAGCTTTACGCGGTCCGCGTACGATGCATTTAACGGTGCAGTTTCGCGCACGTTTTTACGGTTACCGAGCTCCCTTTGTAAATGCGCTAGTTTTGTTTCATTACAAGAAGATTTTATTGCTAGTAACGAAATAATGCCTGTGACTCGTTGCGTGAGGTCCATAATAGCCGACTTATTCGCGACGTTGATTCGCGACCCCTGATCGTTGACAAGTTCGTTAATTTTGCTCAAAAATGTCGACGCATCAGACACCAAATCGCAATAGTTATTTTGATCTGCATCGCGGCTATCCTCAAAAGCCAAAGGAGAATTGCTTTCCGATCCAGATGGTTTAGATCTTTTATCGCCAGGAGACATATTTGTAGGTGACATGTCACCAAAAAGCCGTTTAGGTCGCGAGTTGTTAGGCGACCTAGGTGTCAAAATACTCTTGCCAAAAGGGTCCCTGCCGCGGTCAGGTGGATCGTCATTAAAAACCGACATTATATTAAATTAACCGCAACTAATATGTGAATTATGCAACTGAACTAACAATAAGCCTACCCTCACAACAAAATAAAACGACTTACCGATGTAGCACTGGTCAAAACTATTTAATTTAACGTTAAAACATTAGAACGACTTACGCACTATAATGCACAAACCAACACAACACAACTGGAAACACCCACGAGCCGGCAAACAAACCGAGACACGACTAAACACAATTTTAAATGCGCAGTGTCACACCGTGTCCGCACAGTACGCGTGCGCGGAGGGAAGTTTTTGAAATCCTGACTCAATAGACTTAACGTTCATTCTGTAGGTAAGTACGAAATATAGAATCAAAATATGGGAAAAGTATAGAAAATATTTTTTTAGGCATACTAAGAAGGAACGGAAAAACAAGCCGTACTCGTACTGCGACACACTTAACCGTTAATAAAGAATATTTTGTTTTGATCTCGCATCTTAAAAAATAAAAATACCAGAACTATTAAATCTATAAATACGAAAACCACAACGGCTTAGACACACACAAAAAAGAGCAAAAATACGATGTTTACTACAATATATGTTAAAACGGGGAAAAAAGAAGAACACAGTGTTTTTATGCAGGTTATTATGAGTTGCGTAATATTGTGTACTACAAAAGCATGTTGGAAACATGTGACTTAGTAATGCAACGTGCTGCCGGTTTGACCGGTGAAAAAAGTACTGATTAGTTCTTGCGATTAGCGAATGACAAAAATCTATACCATTTATAAAACGAGCACTGTATGTATATGATAAATTAGTAGCCTTTATATATTTTCATGTATATATTCCAAGGTTTATCCGACTTTATGATTCAAGGTTTCGCAGAGAACAGATTTGGTCACTTCAGTTTTCTTAGACAAGCCAAAGACTCCAAATTGTTGTAGTAAGATATGTATTATGAAAATGACAAAATAACACATTGAGAGGAAACCTATGTGTTTGAGATGACTATACAAATTTACTTTATCCTTACTTCTTCTTCTTCATCAACCCATATACGCCCACTGCTGAGCACGGGTCTCTTCTACCATTGAGAGGGTTTAGGCCATAGTCCACCACGCTGGCCTAGTGCGGGTTGGCGGACTACACACCTAAGAAATTCCTAAGAAATTTTTGGTGTGCAGGTTTCATCACGATGTTTTCCTTCACCGTTAAAGCAAGTGATAATTCAATGTCCTTACTAGGACACCATAAAAGAGTTGGTAGTCAAAAAGCCACAGCTTGACAGTAGCGGATTTTTTTCCTGTATTTATCAACGAAACGCCATCCGTAGACCCTTCTTTCGCTTCCACAAATCACCAACAAATTCACACCGGTAAATGGCAATTTGAATTACTCCATTTGATTAATAAAAGTTCCACAATTTCATGACAGTATGTAATTTAAGATCAATTAAATTACTAGCATAAAAAATCTCCACACAACGCACATATTCAGAGAATGCTATGTACGTAGTGAAATCATTATGGATCATTAATACACACGCTATCATTATCTGTTCAATGGGGAAGTGCCACTGTATACGATACATTTAATCTGTCATTCGATTAGGAATTAATCCTCTTTTCTCCGTGCCTATATCAGGTACTTACAACTGACGTTCAACGGCTTTTCTTTGATCGTCCATGCTAATATATCTACTGTCCATTTCATTCATTTTGCTTTTAAATTATATTGTTTTGACCACAATTTTTGTTAAAAAAAAAATATTGCCCTTCTATGTTCGTGCTTTTTTATATTTAAGTTTCTAAGATAATGTCTACTTTCCCAAGCACACTAATGCAATTCCCTCACATCAAGCTATGCGTAGGCTGGCCAAGATTAGAACAAGTCGAATGCGACGCGGACGTGACATCCAAGTTTGCATAGTTTCCGCAGGCGACAATTATGACGCGTGCGTTGTTGCATTCAATCTGTTTTATCTCCAGTGTGTAGTGAACGCACATCAGAATAAACATTAGTTAGCTATAAAGTGACATAAGGCCGCGCAGCTTCCGCCGGTGTGGCACCAATGCGAGCGATAACGTTAACTGATTTCTAGAAATTAATTTATTATCTTGTTTGTTCTAATTATACTTGAATTCGATGCTTTATATATGTTGATGAATATTTTGTAATAACAGGCGTACCCATAATATAAAGATGTTTATAAACAAATCAGCGTTCCAAAGATTACATTGAGTTTTTTAAAGCAACATCATTATTACGCTTAAAAAAATGTTAATATGTCTACTATCGAAAATAAACAGTAAAATACTAAAACGCAATAGTAGCATAAATATCGTTGATTTGAATTAACACTTCGGTGTATAAAAATGATAAAATTCATAAATATTACGTTATGAAACAAGGTCAAGCACAGTCCACGGCGTCTACTTACATGTGTCACGTTACCGCAGGCGTGGCAGTCTCCTTGTGTTCACTGTTGATGGCTACGGAGAGCCGCCCCCGCCCCCCGCCTTCACCCCCTACCCCTCCACGACATATTAATTAGCCATTAGCGGGACCTAATAACACCACGCTAATCAGTGTCATAACGACCGCAAACAGGAGCCGATTAGGGGTAAGACATATGAAAACCTTTTATGTTGTTAATAAATGTTTTAGATGCGCATATCTTTGTAATAGTATCCTTATGTATTTTACCCTGAGAATAATTTACATTGTATATGTAACAACATTCTATATTTGGATGAACAAATGTACATTATGATCGTAACATTTCTACTGCTTCCCGCAATACTTAAAAAGGTATTGGGAACATAAAAATTATTTATAGGCAATATTAAAAATAAATTTTATAATTATTTGAAAAGAAACCTCCGCCGTGTTTAAGTTCCCGCTAATGTAATACAGAACCATAAAAGCTGAGATATATTCAATAAATACGTCTAACGGAATTAATGAAATTAACTGTGCATACTTAATGCGATGTAACTAAAACAACAATTGGCTTAATCTCAAAATATTGATATAACTATGAATATTAAAAGAACTTTCACTAAACAGGAAATAAATAAGAATACGCCCAACATTTTGTAAAAAACAAATAAGACAGGAAAAACTAAATGTTTTCTATGTCGGTCACACGTTACGTATAAATATGCGTCAACAGACATGATTCTTTTAAATTAAACTTCATTCCAGATAAAAGAGATCTTAATGTTTTTGTTATTGAGAAAATAAAGGTCAATGGACTAATGGTAGATGTTATTTTTCTAATGGCGTAGACACGAATAAATTTATGAATTTACAATACAACTTTTGAAAGATTTATGCTCATATTTTATTAATAAATTGTAAGGTTACTCAAGTGTATGAATTGACTATGATCCTATGAATGAATAGAATCAAATTATTTACACAAAATGATAAGTTGAAGGGTTGAAAGCTACTAAAAAATAGGAGAAATGTTCCACACATAGAAGCAAAACGTAGGTATTTCAATGCTTTCTTTTTGTAATAAAAAAAGTCTCCTAAATTAAAGAGTGGTCCTATTTTCCATAAAATATTTATCATGATAACTGTATTTTAGGCAATAAATTTTATTCATTTCGTTCTTTGTTTCTCGTAAAAGACAGGTAGGTAGTCTTTCAAAGTATAAAATTTATAAGATATTGCTTACGTTTAATGTTATAATTAGAAATTTCTAAGAAGCACCACAGAGCCTGGAAAAGTTCCCGAAAATTATCAGAACCCTCTATTATATCGTTTTAATTGGCGAAACGAACGGGCAGTAATAGAACCATGTTTCTCAGAAAACGCCATTCTTCACAAAACAAAGGCATTTTTTTAGAATATAAAATCATAGGCATAGTAGAAGCCAACAACCCTTTATATGACATGGTCCAGGGTCCATCATGGTTTGTGGTATAAATACCTACATCAAAAGCTTCATGTTACAAGATTTCAGAAGTAAGCTTTGGCAGAACTGACTATGTGACCGTCATAAACTTTAATATTCATATTTCAACAATATGTTTAAAAATGTCATATGACTAACTAATACCACGTAATCCAACACAGGGAATAGGAATTCCCTTGATATTAAGGCGCCATATGTAAGGTCAAAATCGCTCCGCTTAACGTCGCACCCCGCATATTCTGACCAATGGGCGTCTCCATGATTCACCGCAATGCAATGTTGGTTTACACAAAAATGTACTGAATTACTTTCGTGATTAAATCCATTTTGCAACGACATGGCTGAAGGCCATCCAGTAGCAAATCAAAATACACTGACGTATTGAAAATTCAGTAGAAAATTAGTAATGCTATTATCCTTAATGACGTCAGGAAGATGTTTAAATTAATTTATATTGTATACTGACCGAACCGAGCTTTGTTTCATAAACAGGTTCATGTCAACAATAAAAAAGTGAGCTTATTATTTTCGTCTGTCATTTGGTGTTTATTATGTTTACAAAAGAAAAGGACTTTTCTCTTTGTATAAATACCAATTAGGAATGTTTGTTTACTTTCATAGAAATAAAACAATAATGAACAAACATCTTATAAAGTAATGGGCAAGAAAATAAAATTAAATAATTCTTATCTACAAATGGACTTATTATTTTGAAATAAACTAGCCTATTTACGAAGAATGAGAGCCCAAATCCTATATCAGTGTTTGCCATCAGAACCGTTGTATATTTACTTAGTAATATCTCATTAAAAAGAAACAATTACAGAGATTCTCATGTAGACTTTACATGTCACGGTGTATAGGCGAAATCGACGCTGCCACGAATACGTCCCATTATCACTGGACCATTACGCACTGATAGCATGCCATAAACATGTCAACAAACACTGCAAATGTATAGTAACAAACTGACAACTACCGCACAACATCACGCGAATACTGAAGTTAATAACTAATCAAACATTAACAAGATATCAAACAAATTCTCCTTGTAAGCTTTTTCTTCCTAACGATCTATAGTTGTTGAAATTATTAAATTGTCAAATTCATATTGTTTTTTTATTTATTATTTTTATTAATTTTGAAGAAACTAATAGATTTAATTCCAGAGTATTCGCTACGAATTGTTAATGGTTTTATGTTGCTTTTTGCAAACCGTAATTTGCATCGAGCGTTGCATTTAAAACAGCTAATTAATCTAGAACATGCAAACGAGGATTCCAACATCAACACTGTCCCGCTTTTCAAGGAAAATAACCACTGGAAAAAATCACAAAACATACGGGTATAGCCGCAATCAATATAAACTTTATCTAAATATTTTCACCAGCCGGCTTCGTTGCCATTTTGCAACCAAATTAAACTGCGGCACCCGGACGTCAACGGATAATAATATACACATACCAATATATAATATCGTTGAGGGACAACTGCACACATCCAGTCACATAAATCATACACGTGACACTGTTAAAACCGGACACCAGGAGCGTTCAAGTCCTCACTCCGCGACGTCGCAACTTATACTGAACAACAAAGTTGGAATGAGGTAAACACCATTATATAAATTTAATTGGAGATAATTACGCGAAAACCGCAAGTGTGACGCGGCTGCACGACATTATCGGACATTATACGACGATTTTCCTAGAACATGAGACGACGGTGATGTGGGCACGGCTGTCCTGACCCATTCGTCTCGATTACTGTAATACGGTGAGGGCGCACAGCGGCCGTTACTGCTGAGCCTTTGGAAACACATTTACGGTTTCAAGTAAGAACTATCGCTTGTGATTACACGAGTGAGGTAACATGTACTGTTGTGAATGAGTTGCTAGTGCTGTAATAGCTAGACGTCGTCTATAGTTAGGTTTGATTGGCGAAGATACAAGTTTATGTTTATGTTGCGTGTTTAGAATCTCATTTGTCTCATTTTATCAATATCATTTGTTGACTCACGAGAATTTGCAGTTATGGATAATTAATTCTTAGAACTGTTTCTTTTAACAAAAATAAGTGAGACTTGTTTAATTGCTCATACTGTGGAATCAAAGCTTCCCTACCTCTATTGGGAAAAGGTGCATGGACCACGATGATCTACGGGAAATTAATAGGTTATCTTCAACTAAATTTACAATTAGAATTAATAAATCATATTACAATGTTATACTTTCTGAAACAGTCCACTTTAAACTTATGTTAACAATGTCGTAATATCTTAAAATAACCGCAGTTAATATAAACTGCAGTTATGTATAACCAATTTTATGAGTATGTTCTTTTAGAAAGTACGTAAACAGTTAAAGCAAGCAGTTAATAACGTCCTTACAGACCCGTTTGTGGTTCTTATTAAATACTTAAAGGTGACTTAAGGTTGAAATTAAATAAAAGTTCACTTCAAAACGGCGTGAGATTTAAGAATGACCGACAGCGGAACGTTAAGAATATGAGATGAGGAATCCATTTAATAAATGGTCCCGTGTAGCAGTGAGACAAATGTAAGACGATGTATTGTTTTGGTTCATAGGATTTTGAGTCATAAGAATTTGAATTAAAACTATAATTTACGTGACCTTTTCAACAAAATTATATAAGTTAATATAAGCATTGACGTTCACACTTACAGGATATTGGGTTTTTCTAAGCCCACCTAGATACATAATTCAACAGTTAATAAATAGTATTTCGTCAATAAAGACTACAGAAACGGCAGTGCAGCTATCATCAGGTAATTTTACTTTGCCCGTATGAAATAGATACCTGTAGCACCTTTTAGATGTTTCTTTGTGTACTTATAATTTGTAAAAAATACATAAACGGGCTAATTGTATAGACAAATACTAGCTACCTCAGGAAGGAAGACGGAAAAAGAATGTGTTTCGGCAGTTACATGAAGAATCCTTGATACAGTGTTTTTAGTAGTTAAACATACGTGTTTCCAGTTTGTGGTCGGCGTATATCATGATATGTTTTACAATGCCACGCGTCACGGCCGATAATCGAGTTAAAAGACAATTAACTTGACCACAAGTTGACGTTTCTGGGATTTCAACGCATTTCGTGATCCGGACTCACAACCGGTAATGTATTTTTAAACTTATTGGGATCAACTTTACAGATTATTTGAGCGAACAAATTGACGTGTAATGTGAACGAGAATTAGCTGACCACACGCCTGCATATACTAATTGCGGATTCAAATACTAGTTACACACATCTAAAACTTTTAATTGTGTATTCTTTAACAGTATCACGTGATTTAAACGTGAGAATAAACATTATGGCAGTGCCAACATGCCAAGTTTTTAATATCTCCAAATATTATGATAATTCTTTTGTAAGGTTTCTTTTAATACAATGATTCAATACGTGTATGTGAGTTTAAACCAATTCACCAAGGGGCAATGACGAACGGTTATGAAAACTGACAAATTATCATTTCTTCTATGTCGTTATTTAACTAAAATATTTAAATTCGATTCATTTTATTACATCTCACGACACATCATTGAAGATCATTACAAAGTCAAGATTCCTTAGTTGTGGCAGCGATATCATAAATTATATGCGAATAGAGCATTGTTACTGCAGTATTCTAGGTTACTTTTCGCTAAGTCATTGATAAAATACTGTTTATCACAATAAATTTATCCCATTAGCGTTAGTTTAAATGACTTTCTTAAATTTACTTGTTTTTTTATTCAAAGACATTCTAAATAAGCAGAATGCATTAAAGCCACTGCTATCACCGAGAGCTTTATCAAAAACTTTAAAACCTTACACAGATAACTGACAAATGAAAACACACTTGGCTGGAGACAATCTCACCTACATATTCAAACGAAAGCTGCAAAACATCCCTTCACGTTTGAAGCGCGATTGACTAGTGCGAACGCGATGCGAGCGATTCAATTAGCAATGATTCAAACGGCAGACGCAGACACGTTGGTGGAGCGTGCAGTTCTAGAATAAGGAAACGGAGAGCCGGCTGCAAGGTCGGCAACCCCTGAGGAGCGGCGCGGCGGAGGCGGCCCGCGTCGTGTGTACGTTTTGTTTACACCACTTCGTACTGACGGCTACGCATTACTATACTTATACTATAAAGAGAACAATTTGCACTAGTTACGCTTCATTTGGAGTGTATTTCTGTGTAATGACTGTTGCTAATTCTTTTCGATCTTAATTAGCTGTACAATCCCGTTCAAATAAAACAAAAATCTATAATAGTTTATCAGTAACAATATCGCTTTGTTGCTGTAACGTTACCACTCATGGCTTTTGAACGATAACTGTAAACTACGAACCTACCCTAACCGGACATCATTGTAAGGAGCTAAATATTCATAATCCACAAACTTGCATAAAGCTTAACAAACATCAACAGTCATATGCTCCCTCTGTTGGGCATGGGCTTACTCTGCCACTTAGTAGATTTAGGTTTTAGTCCACCACGCTGGCCTATTGCGGTTTAGTGAATGTGAAACTTAATGGTAAGTAATGTAACAAACTAGAAGAGTACGAATTACTTAACAGAACATTAATGTAGTTTCTGTGAATATGAAGTCTAGTTTTGCATATATTTATGCAAATATCTGTGATTACGACATAATCTCTGACAAATTGCAAAACAACGGTAATATAAAGCTCAGCAAAGGTGTCTCACAGTAATCTAACCGGGAACAATCAAATGAAGGACAACTTCAAGAGACCTCGCTTCGAGGCCGCAAGAAATCTAGACATTAATCGGTTTAATTGCTAGTGTTTAACCTCAGCGTTAGATTAACTATCTGCACTGCCTAGAAAATAAAATTATTTTATTGATACTTGAACATTTTTGCTGAGCCGACTCCGTTACTGCGAACTGGCGGTATAAACAACTACACTTTTCTAAGATATTGACAAAGATCAAGGTTAAAAATTTAAAACAACCTTATTTCTTCTATTTTTTATTATAAAGATACTTAAAGTAACTAGCACTTTTTGTTGTTTTTTAACTTTACCCATCACAGAAATAAGCGAAGCTGTACAATTATAATTCATGTTTATGATAATATTTACGAAGCTTTTGACATTTCAGGTTTAACATTTTGATGTATTCTTTTGTACCATATTTTTAATTAATTAAAAAGTCAAGGTTGTAGCTATAAGATCCTCCCTTTAGAATAACATTAATCAAGATCCTATTGAAATTGAAGATTACGAAGACATAGAAAGTAGCAGCTTGAACAATTATTTAACATAAGACCTTTTTAACCTGAAATTATTAATTTGGAAGGGAAACTGAAAATGATTTAGGCAAATCAAAAGATGCTAAATATAAAACATCCTTAACAAAACTAATTCAATATGCCCTTATGATATTACACATCTTATAACGAGTCAATTGATTAGTCCTGCTCTGATCGTCCGGTGAATGAAATCTGAAGGAACAAGATAAAATAGTAAAATAATAAGATAAAGTATACTCGTATAATTTAGATTTATCGGGTTAAAAATCAAGTTATTACCAATCGATTGATAAGCATTGAACTTCTATAATTATTTTATTTGGTAAAATGTAAGACTTATATAGTTTTTAAGTGTCAACAGACCAAAATTAATGCAATTATGGCCACGCAAGCAAAAACTTAAAACTATTAAAATGAACCAAAACCAAACAGACAATTTAAAATTACTTATCAGATAGGTAAGTGTCGCACTTCAATCGAGATCTCCTTATGCGTTGTAATAATATACTTTGATGTTCTTTACCTGCAACAAAAAAGATATATATTAGGAAAAGCTATTAGTTGCATCCTATGTCTATATTTACGGTATACAGGTTAATAAAGATGGATGATTGATGACTTGTGTGTAAATTTGAATGAGTCAATTGACGCACGTGAAGATTTGTAACTTTGATGAGAAAACTTATCAAAAGGATCAATAATATTTTATAGTTGTACAAGTGTTGATAATTTAGATAATTTATTTTAATAAATCCCATTGTAATCTATCTACAGAAACTTTATCAGGAAATAAGGTAACATGGTTCGTGTTGTGACGAGCCGATTGTTTAGCAGTTTACACTAGATCATGTCACGTCTCCGTATCCTGCCATCAGCGGTTCACCGGTGTCATTTTGATTCTTAATGAGTGTGTCACAGTTTCCCCTGCATTTAACACGTCGACCTTCATGAGAAGACAAACAATCGGCACACACGAGCGTGTCATACAGTCCACGTGTACCGTGATGCAAGCGATGCAACGCAGATGCGACGCAACCACGACATGGTAAACATAACGCGAACGATTCGTGTTTACATTGCTACTATGTAGGCCGAGGTTTCGCAAGGCCTGGAGGGCCTTATGAATTCATTCATCTATTCATTATGTTCAGGCTGTTCTTTGATTTGTGTTTCGCGGATCAAAAATGATTCTGTTACTTTCTGTGTAAAGTGTCGAAAAGACCAGCATAGTAGTTAAACTAATGGTAAAAGATCTTCATAGTAATTTGTGACAAACTATTTTGATCGCACTGCAGATTACATTAGATTCCAGTGCAGCATCGCCGGACTAATATTTTTTATGCATTTTTTAGAAGTCAATCATAATATAGGATGTTATATAGCACATATAAGACGAGTACAAGTAAAACAGCAATAAACTCGATGTAATCAAAATGTGACTATAAAATTCTAATTGTAATAAACAATAACGTCCTTCGGCCTTGTAATAAAACATACGCTCCATTAAGAACAACATAAACCGACGGAAACCATTTCGGAACTGAATCTAGCAAATTACGTAAGGCATTATTCAAGAATGAATAATTTGTTTACGCACTGTTTATGTCACTTGATTAATAAAGTCTAAAAATTAGATTCGTTTGTGGTAAGATATTCGTATCCGCACGAATAACATTCAGCCAATGTAATATTTAATTAAATAAATAATTTTATAGACTCATTATACAATACCAATATTTTCTTTCTTTATATCGTCTGAAATTATTAAATCTCTATCTCTATCGAAATAAAAATCAATCTCAACGTCATCTAGCGAAACCACTAAAACTCCACTTGACTTTTCCATTATTGCGATCTATCCACTGATTGATGAATTAATAATAGTCTGATTTTGGCAGCACTTACAAAAAAATTACTATAAAGCGGTCCAAATAAAAAAATCCACAAAAGGCTCGTCTTGTTACTAAACTTAGCTCGAGTACTAATATCCATATTAGTCCAAGTCCCACATGATAGCATCATTACAAGTCATACATAGCAGAGTCAACAAGTTAGCGTCCATTGGCGGCCGCACGTTAATCATTCATTTGCACCAGTTACAGCGAGTTGTGTCATACCGACTTTGGGATGGGGTGCCTTAACAGGAAACCTCCACGTGGTGCACCCTGGGCAACGACGACCAGCATAAGCTGTAGCAGATAGCAACAAGTTATGCTGGTCGGCGGCCAATTCCTGTCGGTGGGGACGGGCGATTTTCGCCATTTGTATTCGTGCTCCTCACCGGTGCTGGGGTCTCTTTTGGGCCATCCCGGTTCTATCCCGGGCCGTCGACGGGCTCGGAGAGCAATCCCTTGCTTCCGAGCAGGAAATGGGCGAACCCCATTTCCACCGTCGCACTCGTAATCCGGTCGAAGCTGTGGTCATGTCTCGCAGTTCGACCGGCGCGAGGGTCTTGGCTTAACCGCCCGGGCCGCGAGGGAGAAAACCTCTATAAAAAGTTACCCCGAATCCCAAGCGGCAGCGCACCGTGAGGGGATGCATGGCTGATGGGAGGTTCAGTCTCTAGTGCGACTCCCGCCAGAGTACCGGCCGACCCTCTTGGCGGGTTACGCTAGGCTTACCCAGGTACAGGGGGCTCTGCCTGGGTGGACTATCCTTTCCCCCATACTCGTGGGACTTGATATGGATCATTTAAAAACACCAAAACTAATTTTGACGAAGTTGCCTGCTCCAGCTCAAACCTGGCAGGCGGAGTTCGAAGGGCGGAAGCCCGGAGATAGTGACGTGGTAGAGGAGTCGGGTGTGACGCCCGCAGTGATTGCTGGCGAGAAGAGGGCAGCAGCTGCACTGGAGCCATGCTCTGGTTCTGAGCAGAGCCGCCCACAGTCTCGTCAGAAGGGACGGCTTCGGTCACGGGACAGTTCGTGCTCTCTTCCTTCGCATACAAGTGAAGATGATAGCGAACCAGCTGCTAAAGTCAGCACTGTGAGTCGAAAGGGCAAGAGGCGAACTGCAGCTGCGAAGGTGGATGACACGTTAGTGCTCAGGCGCGACTTCTGCCATCGCCTCGCAGCTAAAGTGAAGACGGTTGCCAGCAAGTCTGGCAATCTAAAGGGCACGTATGTTCGGGATTTGAACGACGTGCACAAGGAACTTCTCGACTTTGCGGAAGTTCCTTCGGATGGACAAGTCGCTGGCCTGGAGGCTGAAATTATCCGGCTTCGAGCGGTTGACGAGGGTCGTATGGCCGAGATCCGCCGCCTACACGAGCTGACGACCAAACAACAAGAGGAGGCGGCCAAGCAAAGAGAGGAAACAAAAAGGCTGCTTAAGGAGCAGGAGGTGAAAATCCTCAACATTCTTGACGCCAAACTTGACTCTCTGGCGTTGAGAGTGCCTCCCGAGGCTCGCCTTCGTCCGCCGCTTGCTGCTGATAAGCAGAAAACGGTTTCTGTCGCCGGTAGAGCGCCCAAAACAACTAAGGGCGCTTCCACCGACCCTAAGCCTGCGCAACTTAAAAGTTACGCAGCAGCGCTGCGCTCTGCTCCTTCACGAGAGCCTCGGAAGGGGCGAAAGGCGAAGAGAGACCCTACACCTGCAGCCATACTGAGGGAGCCTCGCACACTTCCACCGTCCCCGGTCGTAAGGGCTGATGGTTGGACGGTTGTAGAAAAAGGGAAGAAAGGGCGCAAAAAGGCGGCGAAAACTGTGGCCGGGTCGAGGCCACAACAGAAAGTAAAACGCAGGATGCCGCGAATTCGTCCACCTCGGTCAGCCGCGGTCACCATCACGGTGGCTGCAGGGGCGCAGGAAAAAGGCCTTACTTACGCCCGGGTCATTGCTGAGGCGCAACAACATGTTGTCCTTAAAGACCTCGGCATTGATGACATAAAGTGGCGCAAGGCGGTCACAGGGGCCACGATAATTCAAGTGCCTGGGCCAGACAATCAGGCGAAGGCCGACTCCCTTGCTACTAGGCTGAGGGAGGTATTCCACGGGTCGGAAGACGTGCGCATCTCCCGGCCAGTTAAAACTGCGGAATTGCGACTCTCGGGGCTTGACGAGTCTGTCACCCCCGAGAAGGTCGCACAGGCTTTCGCCGCGGCCACACAATGCTCGGCGGAGAGCTTGAAGGTGGGAGAGGTTAAACCAGACCGCTCAGGCTTGGGCGTGGTCTGGCTTCGTGCTCCAGCTCATGCTGCAGAAAAAGTGGCCAAGGCTGGCCGTCTCTTGGTCGGGTGGTCGGCGGCACGTGTCGTCGTTTTGGAACCCAGGCCTCTGCAGTGCTTCCGGTGTCTTGAGCGAGGACACGTCAGGGAGCGCTGCACCGCCGAGGTTGACCGCAGCGACCTGTGCTACCGCTGCTGTCAACCAGGACACAAGGCGCGAGGTTGCTCCGCAGGGCCGCATTGCACTCTGTGCGCCGCGGCCAACAAACCTGCGGGGCATGTAGTCGGTGGCAAGGCTTGCATGGCCAAATCAGGCCGCCACGGCAAAAAGACGATGAGACGCGTTACCGCTGAGGCCTCTTCCCAGCCGGAGCCCGTCCGCCCATCGCAGGCTGAGAATGAGCCAATGGAAGTCGCCCAATAATGGACCTCAAAATCCTCCAGGCGAACGTCAATCACTGCGCCGGAGCACAAGATCTGCTCCTTCAGACTATGGCGCAGTGGTTGTTGAACGTGGCTGTGGTCGCCGAGCCGTACTTCATCCCACCCCGAGACAATTGGGCCGGGGACCTTGACGGTTCGGTGGCCGTGATTACCCGGGGTGCCGCGGGCTCCCCGCCCTTCGAAAAAGTAGCGAAGGACCGGGGATGCGTAGCGGTTCTGTTGGGAGGGATTTGGATTGTAGGAGTTTACTTCTCTCCCAACAGACCCTTAGTCGAGTTTGAAGCCTTCCTCACTCGGCTGGGGACCCTGGTGTCGCAGAGCCAACCTCGCCCCGTCGTCGTCGCCGGCGACTTTAATGCCAAATCCCTGGTCTGGGGTTCATCGGCGACTAACGCTCGCGGCGAGGTCCTGGAGGAGTGGGCGACCTCCCTCGGCCTAATCGTCCTCAATCGGGGGTCGGTGGACACGTGCGTGAGGCACAACGGCGGTTCGGTGGTGGATATCTCTTTTGCCACCGGTACCGTCGCACGCCGTGTCCGGGGCTGGAGAGTTCTCGTGGGCGTGGAGACATTGTCGGACCACCGATACATACGGTTCGATATCTCCGCGCCCGCCGCCAATCAGTCCGGCGGCAGACCGAACGCCCCGATTGGGGGCGGCCCGCGATGGGCACAAAAACGCCTCAATACAGAGGCCTTAGAGCTTGCCGCTCTGGTCCAAGCCTGGCTCCCCGCACCGGAGTCTTCGGTGCGGGTTGAGAAGGAGGCCGAATGGTTCGGGGTAGCACTAACCAGCATCTGCGACGCGGCGATGCCCCGAGTCCAGCGCCTCCCTCCGCGGCGCCAAGTATACTGGTGGTCGGCGGAGCTCGCACAGTTGAAGTACGATTGTGAGGTGGCGCGCCGCCGACTCGGCAGACTTAGGCGCCGGCGGATACGCCAGGCTGACTATTTGGACCAGGAGCGGCAGCTTCGCGGCCTCTATAAAGAGGCTAGGAGAGCGCTGCGGGTGGCCATCAAAGAGGCGAAGGCTGCGGCCAGGAAGGAGTTCCTAGGGACTCTGGACCGCGATCCGTGGGGGCGTCCGTACCGGTTGGCGCTAAATAAGTTGCGCCCGCTGGCGCCCCCCCTCACCCAGAGTCTCCGAACGGAGCTCCTGGGGGACGTGGTCGACGCCCTCTTCCCGGCCACCAATGTCGTCGTTGTTCCTCCACCGATGCCGCCGAGACCGTGGTCGTTGACGATCGGAACATCTCCAGCGGCATCGTCGTCGTCGTTCGTTTCGGCAAGGGAGACCCCGGAGGGTCCTCCCCCGGGCGTGTCGCCTGGGGAGTTAGAGGCAGCAGTGCTTCGGCTGCGGAGCAAGAACTCCGCTCCGGGTCTCGATGGCATCCCAGGTCGTGTTTGGGTGCTTGTAATCGAGTTCCTGGGGACGAGGCTCCGCGGCCTGTTTTCCGCGTGCCTAGAGCAGGGCCAGTTTCCATCGAGGTGGAAAACAGGGAAGTTGGTCCTGCTCAGGAAAGAAGGTCGACCCGTTGAGTCGCCGTCGGCCTACCGGCCCATCGTATTGCTCGACGAGGTCGCCAAACTTTTTGAGCGCATCGTTCATGAGCGCCTCGTCGAGCATCTTGAGGGAATCGGCCCGGATCTGGCTGATTGCCAGTTCGGGTTCCGGCGCGGCCGATCTACCATCTCGGCGATTCTGCGGGTTAAGGCACAAGCGGAGGAAGCAATAGCCCGGGGCAAATGCGTCGTGGCGGTGTCCCTAGACATCGCCAACGCTTTTAACACCTTGCCCTGGGCCTGTATTGAGGAAGCACTGCGGTACCACGTGGTGCCACCCTATCTCAGGCGCCTGGTGCACTCATACCTCTCTAACAGGGACGTGGTGTATCCGGGCGCCGACGGGTGGCACCGAAGAGCAATGTCGTGCGGTGTTCCACAGGGGTCGGTTCTTGGGCCCCTTCTGTGGAACATCGGCTACGACTGGGTGCTCCGTGGTGCCAACCCCCGGGGTGTCAGCGTATTCTGTTACGCTGACGACACGCTCGTCACAGCGACGGGCGGGACCTTCCAGGAGGCCGCCGACCTCGCCGCGGTTGGTACTGGCAACGTGGCGAGGAGAATTCGGCGGCTGGGCCTCACGGTGGCCCTTCACAAGTCCGAGGCCATTTGCTTTCACCGGCCTCGGATGGGACCACCTGCTGAGGCCCACATCGAGGTTCAGGGCGTGCGAATTCCCATCGGCAAGCAGCTCAAATACTTGGGGCTGCTGCTTGACAGTCGATGGGATTTCCGCGCCCATTTTGAGATGCTGCAGCCGAAGTTGCTGCGGGTGGCAGGCGCTCTTTCTGGCCTGCTGCCCAACCTGGAAGGTCCAGGCATCCCTTGCCGAAGGATGTACATGGGAGTCGTGCGGTCTATGGCGTTGTATGGGAGCCCAATTTGGGCCGAGTCCCTGAGCAAGCGCTGCGTCGCTCTTCTGCGCAAGCCTCAGCGTGCGCTGGCGCAGCGACTGATCAGGGGCTACCGCACGATCTCCTACGAGGCGGCCTGCGTTCTGGCCGGGTCCCTGCCGTGGGACCTTGATGCCAAATTCCTCTCGCGTTTATTCCATCAGCGGGAGGAGGCGTCAAGTCGCGGGGACAGACTGGCCCCGAGAGAGGTTGAGGCACTGAAAGCCTCCCTCCGTACGGCCGCCGTGGAGGAATGGCGAACCAGGCTGGAGAATCCCAGTGCTGGTGCTAGGACCGTCGAGGCAGTGCGTCCTGTCTTCGACCAGTGGGTAGACAGGCGCCACGGTGCGGCGACGTTCCGCCTGACGCAGGTGTTGTCGGGGCATGGGTGCTTCGGCCATTTCCTGTGTCGGGTGGCACAGAAGGAGGAGTCGACCGTGTGTCACCACTGTGACAACTGTCTGGACGACACAGCCCAGCACACACTAGAAGAGTGTCCAGCCTGGGAGGTGCAGCGCAGCGCTCTCCGCGCTATTGTTGGTGGAGACCTCTCGCTCCCGGCCGTCGTCTCTTCGATGGTCGGGAGTCGGAGGTCCTGGCGAGCGATGCTCTCCTTCTGCGAGTACGTCATGTCGCAGAAGGAGAGCGCGGATCGGGATCGCGAAAGAAGCGATCCCGCCCGCCAAAGACGTCAGAGAAGGAGGCGCCGGGTCAACAGAGTCAATTAGACCCGGCGCCCTGCCCTGTGGCAAGGGGGCGTTAGAATCTCACCACGGTATCCCCTGCCTGTCGTAAAAGGCGACTCAAAGGGGCCCTCGGGGTCGCTGAGCGCGCTGCGGGGGCGGCGCGTCCTCAATGAAAGTGACCCCGAGCGGGGCGGCGGCACTGTGGCCTGTGTACGTCGCGGGCGCCCATCCACAACCAGGGCGCCCAAACCAAGCTAGTGGGGGCGTAACTGCGCCCCCTTTTAACTCCGAGACGTCCGAGACAATTACGTCTCGGAGGCGCACCGGGCGGCTGTGGTTAACGGTGGGCGCCTCTCGCTCACGTACCATGGTCGCCCAACTTGGCGCGGAGATGGCCACCGGGGGGTTTTGGTCGGTATGCCGGTTTAGGGACTTCGTTAGGGACCCAGCCCGGCACTAACATCTGCGCGGACATGACGTCGCCGCGCGCCGGGCTGGAAGACCGGTGACCCCGACATACGCTTCCCGCCCCCCACTGCCCCCGGGCTGGCGGGAAGTAGAGCCATAAACAGCTTTCCCCTCGATAACAAAAAAAAAAAAAAAAAAAAAAAAAATACCGACTTTGGGATGAGGATTGGAATTTGCACCTGTATGGTGTAGTAGAAATGGGGAAGCTCATTTGGAAGTGGGCTGAACTAACTGATAAAGGCTTGGCCTAAAGTGTATTTATGAAGAATAACATCGTGAAAATACTTGGATGCTTACTATTGTCTTAAAGTGGGTGAATTCGACTTACTCGCCGTTGGCTTTATTATTTGCAATCACACAGATTTCTTTGGAACTATTTGATTTGTAACGTAATCTCATCTAACTACGATGTGGCTCTGCTCCAAAATAATGTAGTTTTAGCCCTGAGCGAGTTGAGTGAATTAAATACAAGTCCCTCTAAACGGCAGATGACAATAAAGAGACCTAGTGGGTTACATGGCAAGATACACAAGTAACGTTAAAGTAGTGTCTATCTACCAATAACTGCAACGCTGATCCAAAAATACCGTCTTGCGATAGACGATTCTCTCGCAGATCAAAAACAATCATACAAAGTGTTCTAAACGACAGAAATAGTTAATTTTATCAGGCATCTGAACGCGTCGGGTCGTTACTCTCGCCTACAAAGTAAACTACACGAGATTTCCGATTTTTTTGCGCAGCAGTCGTGCTGTTTGCGTGATGTGAGCGCTGCTAATGCAATACTTACATTTCTGCAGGGTGAGTGCACCTGTAGCTGTCTAAAGTGTAAATTTCAAAAGACATCAAGCCCAAAAAGAAAATTGAGGAGATGGTGATATCTGCTCAGAAGGAATCATAGGCCAGGATAGAGTTACTAAAAAAGTATTATAATTTTTATCCTACCTTGATAAATTGTGATTTGCATTTACATATAAATTAGAGTACTAGAATGAACCAACAAAACGGTTGAATTCGATTTTTATAGTAAAACCGATATCAATTACTTTTATTACTAAACTTACATGACTTGCAAATCTAATAAAATAACATACATCCATTAAGATCGAAACAAAGGTTTTCATCCAAAAATAATGAAATACTTCGTAACTGTAACATTTCCCCTATTTTTTATTTATTCACGAGGTAACATTTGCTCATTGTCAAATGATGTGCAAATATGTGATATACAACTTATTTTATAATCTGGCGCCTATTTTTTTTTTAATATATTTTTATAAGTTTCAGATGATGTCCCGCGAATAAGAATAGTAATGCGCTCTGTTATCTCTACCGATCATGCAAGATTTATAGATGTAAAAGGCCTATTAGAAGTGGCACGAGACTTAACTTCATGTTGATTGATGATATTATTATATCATCTTCTGGTACAACATGAGTAATAGAGCTAAAAAACAATCTAAAAAGAAAAATTGAATGGATGATAATATTCAATACTGAATTGGGATTTTGATCATTATTTAGTCAGAATCAGTTACGATTTTAAAGATTAAAATAATTATTGCTAAACCAAAAAACACATAAAAATTCAACCATACTTTAATCTTTTCGGGGTTTCATTGTTTTCAATTTTACAAAAACTTTTATAAATCAACACGGCTGCAGTATCGACGCCCGATAGTCTACATCCAACCAATTTTAAGATATGTCACAATTAAGTGGCCTCACTATATTTTTTGTTATAAAACACTGAATGACCAATAAAAACAGCATTATCGGGGTGACGATGTCACGTACCCATCCGCGGTGTCAGACGCCGCGCCGAGTTGCAACCGTCAAGGCCTGGGCGATAATACATCGATTAGATAAAGGAGTCAGCAGAGATCCGAGACCTGATGATAAGCGATGCAGTGTAGTTAGCAGTTACTGTATTGAAACATAAAACTACTAACAGAAGCTTGAGTAACTTGCAAATTGTTGATAAGATTTTTACTGTTTGCTCACTATTACATTAATCCTATTTCTTGTGTCACATATTGAGCTGTCTCTGGTAGTAATGAATAACACTGGCTCCTGGGAACCTTAAATTAAGTTCCAAAACCGGTATACATACATTTTTTACGGTTTCCCCTTGACGCTTCCATAGGAAAAACAACATATTATTGTCAACTAAAATATGTATGAATCTAAATGCGTAATGAGGTTAACTGAACTAGAGTAAAGCTTAATAAAAATAACTAAAACAGCATTGCCAGTTATCATGGGAAATTTAGAAATAAATTGTTGATCCATTATCACAGATTATTGAAATCATTCAAGTTGGACTTACCACTCGTGGATTATCTGAATATATTTTTATCAGCTCCGGCGTGTTGAATCTAACAGCCTTGAAGCGATAGTCACGAGCTCACGTTATGAAAAGATAAATTTTGTCTGGTTTTATCACACTAATCAGGTTTAAAACAAACTCCCTGAGGGATCGACCGAGTCTTGTGATAATTGTCTAGTCTAGTCTCTTGTCACCAAGATAGTTTGTCCTGATAATGTAATAAATTGGTTATGTGCACATTTAATATTAAATGTTACAGACTTTTTTATTAATATAAAAAGGTTCAAAGGCCCTGAAAAGGTTAATTAACCGCATGATAACTGTCGATCAAATACAACCAATATACTTGCAAGTCATAATTCATTTGCAATCCTTGTATTTCATAGAGAAATATAAAAGTATAATATAATATCGAAGCAGTGATGGCCTCGAGGTTTGGGCGCGCGGTCGAGAATCTCGGCGGTCGCGGGTTCGAACCCCAGGCACACACCTCTGACTTTTCGAAGTTATGTGTGTATTCACATTGAATTATCACTTGCTTTAACGGTGAAGGAAAACATCGTGATGAAACCTGCACACCTAAGAGTTCTTAGAAATTTCTTAGGTGTGTAGTCCGCCAACCCGCACTAGGCCAGCGTGGTGGACTATGGCCTAAACCCTCTCAATGGTAGAGGAGACCCGTGCTCAGCAGTGGGCGAATATGGGTTGATGAAGAAGAAGAAGATAATATCGATTCTTTGACTATTCAGCAACTTTACATCTGATGAGACGATTTTCTGCCAAGGTAATATGGTATCCCTGCCGTCTTCATACTTATTCAACTAGCCGATTCAAAAAATGATTGTTCATAAACCTCTAATTTGGTGCCAATTAATTTTTACCAATTTTGAAGTTATGACATCATGATCAGTAGATGATGACGCGATATTTTGCACTACTGAACGCAAATTTTTACTTACTGCAGTTTCATCTAAAGAGATCTTTTTTTGGTAAAGAGGAGTTAATTTGTGCCACCGAATATGACATTTTACCAAAAAATAGTTTATTAGACACAATGTCACTGCAGATAAACATATTAGATTTAATGCTATTCACATGTTCAGAGGCTTCATATACACAGTAATTGCACTTGTCGTGATAGCGAATATTTCGCAAAGTAAATACGATCTTTTCATTGTAACATCATCGAAATTGGGTTGATCGAGCAAGTCGCTTGACAGCTTACCAAAAAAATAGGTCAAATTTATTTTGGGCCACAAGGTATTAAGCATATTTAATGTATTTATTAACACCTTATTGATCATAATGTGAATGAAAAAAATACACTAGTTATTGTTGTTTTTTTTTTTTACATTTATTATTTCGACTAATGCTTTAGATAAGCCGATAACAATATTTCTCGGAAATGGATTTCCACTTCGTATAAACGGGTGATTAGAGAGGTTCCCAGAAATTGTTTAAACCATTATTATATAGACTACAAATAGATATAAAGCCAAAAACAACGCCGCGGAATAATAAAAACGTTTCATGTATACAAGGGTAAAATCAAATTGAAGGTTCATAACATCCACCCTAGGAACCAGAATTTGATTTATAGTTTAATATGTGTCGTCAAATATCTAAATGACAACTGACGGACTCTCTCTTATAAAAGCAGTTACTGATTGCCAAAGGTGTTAAGGATTCAAAGAATAACAATAATATCCAATAAAAATACAATTTTATCATCTTTTTATTAGCTAATTCAAAGAATCTAATAAAAAAACAACTCAGGGAAAAATATCCACATATCTGATCTCTTAAACGTTTCTAATACTTCCTCCTATGTCTGTGCAAGATCTAGTATGTACGTCTATCTTTTAGGCAACTGGAAAAAGCTTTACTGTGCATCATCATTAGAAAACTGGAAAATGAGATAGGACGAAAAAAACGGTAACCATCATGATGAATCAAAGAAAGGTGTTGCGTTATGAAATCATTACAGCGGACATTCGTGGTATTGTTATGAATCTCTTGGCGAGAATCTATGTATTTTGACTACACAGCACATAGTTATTGATACTACTTGCCCTACACCGATAAAAATGTATAAAGTTCATGATATTAGTAGCGATATGATTAAGTTACATTGTGGTTGTCTGTTAGAATTACATTACTTACTTATATGTAATTAAATAAGTGTCATATAAATACGTAAATGCGTTTAACATGCGAATCGACGTAGTTGCCGTATCAATATAAATATCTACAAGATAACGTTATCAGTCAACGTTTGTGTCGGAGCATCCACACCCGATAAACATGGCCTATACAAATACCAAACAAACAGTATCAAGAATGATGTATTTTTAGCTGACGGTAGGCAGAAAAAATATCACCTCATTAATATAATGGCGCTAAGTTTGTATACTTTGTGCTCACTTACAATGAAAGTATGTATTTTTTTTAATTGAGTAGGAAATGCGGGTTTAAGGGTTTTTATACATTTATCAGCCCATATATGACCCTTGAAATGAGCTACTGTGTGGCAATTTGTAAAGGAGTAATTAGGTAATTAATTTGTTTCTATTTTGTTGTTTTCATTATCATCTATCAACTCATCCTGAAATAAAGCCAAAATTAGGTATAACGCAGAATTTCAGTGATCAGTGCCTTACTTATGTCACAATCGATTGAAATATACAAAAGTTGTAATAGTGAGAGTATTAGCACAATTTTCTTCGTCTGACGAAGTACCGATCATCATCCGGAGCGCTTAAACAGTTGTCTAAGAAATTAGAGATTTGTTTTCGAAATAAAATCGAAAAGTACAATTCAATTGCAAACCTAAACAAAGAAGTAACAGAAATATATTCTAAAAATGCATGGTCATTGGAATTATAAGAATATAATGATATAGCACAGCAAATGTTACTACAATGAGACTGTTCATTACAAGCCGACCGAAATCTCATTACAAATGAGACAAATTATTCGGCAAATATTAGTTCACGCAAGAATTTGATAACGTTTGTTCTTTTCTGTACGTTACATATACGTTTCCTTACTAACACTATTCCAGATATTTAACATTAAGAACGTCATCATCTTTAAATTAATTCAAAACTATTTGAAATCATTTAGAGCAGGGCTTCCCAAACTTATTTACACTATGACGCCCTATAGAATTGTTATTTTTCTTGCGACGCACCCCCCCCCCCCCCCCATCATCATCAAAACTACCTACTTTACAGGAAATAAAAACAGCAGTAGTCAGCGTTATATGAGGTTATCAGAAAAATACGGACAGCGAATGTTTGCCGATCGCCTCGCGACGCCCCCAGGATACTGCCGCGACGCACAGTTTGGGAAGCCCTTATTTAGATTATACCGAAAAGAAACCTTAAGAAATCCTGGCATCTCTTCGTAATGACTTGGTCTAAAGGAACCATCCATAAATTACGCCACACGTTAAGGGGGAGGGAGGGGGTCGACTGAGTGTGACATTGTGTGACAAGGGGGTTGGAGGGGACCTAAATGTCGTGACGTCACATTTCAAAATTTTGTTAACTACAAGAATTTTGCACAGGTAACGCAAAAATTAAAAAAACTCCGCATTTCTACTTACATAAATATAACATTCAAATTATTTAGTCGGCTACTCGAAAAACATCATTAATTTCGCGTAACGTAATTTATGGATAGCCCCAAAGTATTACTCAATCCTATGTTTGTAGATATAGTAACTGTATCATAGTTACTATATCTACAAACATAGGATATAGTAACTGTATCATAGTTACTATATCTACAAACATAGGATTGAGTAGTACTTCAGACCAAGTACATGCAAATTAATTGCCTATTTATCGTTCATACTATGCAAATGTATAATGCTTAAGGAAATGTCGTATTCGAATACCAAAACCTGACCTACAGCTGTTTCATACAATAAGTAAACAATACACTATTGCACGTTGAAACAAGGCCACCATCAATTATATATCGGTATGCAGTAAAACATACTTATACAATGGCATGCCAGGCCGTATTGATACATCTTCACAGAAAGTATCAAGAAACGTCAATGGAATGCTAGTTTAGATATTTTTGTCAAAAAAATACGGGCTTATTGTACATTCTAAACATATTTTAATAAGAAAATAGGCAATAAAATAAATAAATAAATAAATGCAGCAAACTGGCAAACAACGTGCTCGTTAAAGATCTTAAACGATAATTTAAAGCACAAAGCAGATAGTTTTCGTCAATCGCAAAATATTTGAACATAAGGTTATGATAAACCGAAAGACCGCCTAACAATATTCACAAAGGTTCTCAATCAATCAATTTTGGACATTAGAACTAAACTTATAGCTTGAAATCAGTGGACAGTACTAAAGAACATAAGTCGTGATAAATTAAATCTGAAAATATGCCCACAGGACCTTGATATTGAACAAATAAATATTCAGATAATTCTACTATACGTTGACTAAACAATATGTAGACTTAAATAATTCACAGACAGGTGCGTAGACTACGGAGACGTGTCACATTAAAAATACGGTATTTGCCTTGTCAGTTGGTTCTTGTTAGACTTTTACAAGGACTGGGATTATATATAGATATACAATAGACTATTTCTATATATTTTACTATAACGACGTCAGCATATGAAATAGCCGTTACTGATTTTTATATTAATATTTTGGTAGCAAAACGTAAAAAACAGTTATTTTACAACATAGAAAGATGATAAGAGTACCCCAGGATAATAAAACGAAATAAAATATAGGAACGATAAAATATTAGATAAACAAATGGATTGTGTCACAAAAAACAAATGTAGTAAAACCGAATTGTGCATGCCTCTAAAATTACCGCTATTTGCTATTCATTTCCAAATATTAATATCATGAAAAGGTAACCTTTAGCTCAACAGACGACATGATCAGATCTAAGATGAGAACATCTAAGGATACATCTGCTGAGATTTTTAAATGAATAAGTATTAATTTATCGACAGTGCCATATGACAAAAAACTATATTTATCATTTGTATCATCTAACGAGATACATTAAAATATTGGCAACACGGCCGTTCTTTACGTCACTCCATTCAATATTAGATTACGTGCAATTTTGTTTACGTTGTTTTTTCGATCGAACCCGTTTGAAGAAATGTTTTAAAACTCTTCTACTCGCTTATTTAATTAAGTGATTATTCAAAACGTCAATTTTGTCGTGGGGATGGTTGAAAAAGACGTTGTTATGTGTTCTAATGTTTAATTAATATTTGCTCTACAAGTAAAAAATAATAGAATAGAGTACCAGTTGAATATATTTTAGCTCAGTTTCTGTCTTTATTAATATACAACACCTTTTGTCAAAATATATAATGCAAGAAGATAGAAACTAAATTCTTATTATATAATTTTATGCTGATTTGTCCATTAAATTGAATTCTCCAATTGTATTGTTTTGATAATTATGAATAAGTATTTCAATCTCACAATACAAAACACTAAACAATACTAGACGGTATGACTAAAGGTCATAAACATAATTAATGATAAAATGGTGTCTGTTTGAAGAGATTACAAGTTTTCAGCGGATTCATCTAATGTGTATCAATATTGCAAATTACTTAAGAGTGTGATAGCTCGATTCACTACAAGGTCAAGGCTGATTAGAACTCTGCGCTTGCGCAAGTTCGGCACGGCACCGCGAAAATATATCCGTCTCTTTCTTTCGCACACAATACGCTATATGAAAATGAGATAACTGAAATCAATGAGCGAACAACAGATCCATCACAAGATGTTCAGAGGCGTCCGCATTCCTCGGCTGAAAATAAATCATTAACGAAATTAGACTTTGTCTCGGTGATACATGATTTTGTGACGACACTGGGGAGTACTGTAATTACTTAATAACTTGGTTAATTAGCGAGTGCTCGGGATATCCGTCAGATGTTGCGTATCAATTTTGTTTATTAAACACGAGTTTTGGGTTTGATAAGATCTAGAAATTTTGGACGTCTCTGCGTCAATCTTGATAAATAAGCGTTAAGATACTTGATTTACACCATAATTTTATGCTTAACATTGAATTTGAAGTGATAATATTTAAAGATATTGACTTAAAAGAAATTTCTCTATAGTTTTTATGATTTAGAATGAATCTTTATACATATATAATAATTGATAAGTAGGCATCTGTGTACAACGTACCTTATTAAAAGTTATTGTATTTGCCTCTTTTGTTGTAGGAAACATAAGAGTAACTGAAATGGCTCTGGTATATTCATCTTATAATACGACTGTTGTATCAAAGGCGATGGTAGAACCTACTAAGATTCCATTTAGTACCTACCTCCATATATCTGTACATCGATATAAGATTTCAAATAACGATCACTGGATACAAACTGTACAGACATATGAATACATCGGTATTTACTGGTGAAAGAATATTCATAACAAAGAAAGTACCAAACATTAGTAGGTAAAATTTAGTAGTAAAAGCCCGGTATATGATTGAAGTCATTGTGTCAGCAATAAAGGGATCAGTCTGCATTTGCTGGTAGCTATCAAGCTGGTAAGTTTGTTTTGAGTTGTTATAGGCATTACCGTTTCATTTCGACCCGATAAACCTATGTTAAGCGTTTCTACGAATAAAAAAATATTCCTAGATGTTCACGTTTCCCTAGTAATCTTCAGGTATTTCTAACACATCGATTGACAATCTACTTATCGCCCTAGAAATAAAATTACACACTTTACGAGGTTTTTATGCCTCTTGGGGCAAAACCGTAGTTAATTCAGTTACATAAAGTGCATGAGCGCTTGCGCCGGGCTATCGGAAATTAGATATGCGATAACCTTTGGTACAGCGAGATGACACCAACTTAGCAACAGTCCTGAACATTGCATAATACGACAAGCGTTGGAGATGTTATTATGACAATTTAGGTCCCCTTAGATTCGCTGAGCTTCATTGCTCGGCGCCAATACTGTGCGTGCCGCTGTTGATCCTGGAATACAGGAGTTGCAGTGGCGGGTGTGTGGTGGGATAGGGCCTAAGCGTTGGAGATGTATCTACTTCGATTCTTTAACGAGTTTGTATTAGCCAGCTTTAGATGTTTTTACTAAAATTATATTAATAGATCTTCGGTACTTAAACGATCGTTTTTCATCTCGGTATAATATGAGGTTTCTAAGGAATTATCAAAAACCAACAATAAAGGCGGCTGCTATTTTACTCACACATTTTTCCACATATCTCTTAACAAAATTCTGAAGTTCACATACACCAAGTTGCACAATGAATGACTTACTAGCGACAGACATCCACTGTAATTATTCTAAAGGAGGAGTCTCGTGACCTGTCTTCGAACAGCAGTGGTGTGTTGTGCACAAATTTGGTCTACGAAAAACTCAATTACTAAAACTTCAACGACGTCACTAGTCATGTCATCATGTATCTGGTTTTAGATTAAAGCGAGCACAACGCAAGCAAGCGTCTAGTCTAATTATATCAACATTATCAAGTCGCGCGACATGTTGTCCAACGTAGGTGCGTTATTATCGCGTACGAGGCGAAACAACCGCCGTATATCAAAACATCAATGTACGTGTTCAGCAACGTTTTATTCAATATGCCTTTTAGGAATAATATTTTCAGCAATTTCTTTCTATTTGACGACTTATCTAGCCCTGACATATTCTGCTGCACTTACTGGCATGATTGTGACGTCAATGCGAATAGATTTTTGATATTTTATATTATAGTTTACTTGAACCGCGTTCTTTTTACCACTACGTGCCGGTAAGATGATTCGTCATTTTCGTTACGACGTTTAGTTGAATTCATTTGAAGAAGGTAGTCATTAGTCTAATTTGTTCAAGATTAGAATGCCCTTTGAACATTTCAGGGTGTTCATCCCATTTAGCCACTCTCCGATCTAAAAAAACTAATCTTACGGTTTCTTTGTGGGATACCAAAATATCTTACACAAATTCTTCTTTCAAATCTTCGAGGTCGTTCTCAACACTTCTGGTGCTTCTGAATTTGGTACAAACGTTTTTGCATTAATTAACATCGCGAGATTCCTTGTTTGCACAACCACTGAATACAGTTGTATCAATGGCCACGAGGAAACAATACGCTCTTATTTGTTATGTAAACAACGCCGAGCGCCAGTACAATGTGACTGCACGTCTCCACGTATTATGTGAATGACATAAGTTTACAAAACTTTTTTTAGTGGCACAGTAAACTGATAATAATGTGCGAGTACCATTGCCAGAGAAATTGAAGGTAACTCGTACTTTTGAGATACTTTTTACCGGAGCACTTTGAGAACACGTGCACTGATAACATAACTTAAAATTTGGAAAACACTCAAGAGATAGAGAAGTTGTATGTGCAACAATGATGTATGATATAAAACAGGATTTGTAATTCACATTTTGACAAAGAAGCTAAAACACGATGATCGAGCAAATGTGATTCTGCAACTGCAACGATTCTAAGCTTTAAATTTCTATCGAAATCCGACATTATATATTTACGCCGTTTCTGGCATACTGAAGCTGACCGACCAATGTATTTCATGTCGGAGCTATAATTTCTCACGATATAAAGTTTTCAATTTTACCGGTTACAACTAATAGGATGCATGGATTACCTTCAGTAAACAATAGTAATTACATATTATATTAGCACCGCGAAGTACGAGGTTTATGTCATTTTTAATTACTAATTTAGGTATTGTGTTAAGTTTACGGACTACAATCGTAATACTTTAAACATTATTTCAACTGTGGAATATGACCTTTCAAAAAAGTTCCATAACAATAATTTTAATTGGTCTTCATTTAGTTAAATTTTGATCCTATCTGAGATTGTTCCAACTTCTTTTATGCCATCTACACGCCTTCACATATCTTGCAGTCTTATATTTTCAACCGTTTAGTAGTTCATTGCTTTTCAATGCAAAATAAAGTGATGTTGTGAACAAATTCCTTCCGTACACATGTATAGAGATGAAAAACGATCGCTTGTGATTGGAATATTTGCATATAAATAAATTTTGCATATCGCACAAGCGACGCGGCGCTGCGCACACCCGCACATGTAATTATCTATCGACGCAGCCGGCGCCGGTCATCGACTCTTCATTCAGCAGCGCTGGACCTAAATTGGTTATCTTATCGTTGGCTTCCCTGCGTGTTTTCATTACACCCATCATGTACTTGCATAGTGACGCAATCGGCTTCTATTTGTTTTTGTCGCATCGATAAAAATACTTCTATTTCGACTTTAACTACCAGTCGTTCGTTGATGAAGTTGTAATTATCAGAGTTTTGTTTCGCAATCTAATCACAGTATTTAGGTCTCTGTTTTGCAACATAGCAGTGTTGAATAGATGCAATTAATTTTTATCAAAACATACTTCAAACTACAGATTGATTAAAATTTTAAACGTAGATTAGCTTTTCTATCAGTAATTGAACCATGTCAAAATCATTTTATTGGTCAGTTTTTTTAAAGCAATATACGTCAACCTTTCCGCAATAAATAGTCTTTTCCAAGTTGTATTGCTAAATAATAAGTTATATTTACTCTTCTGTTTTATTTCCTTAAGCTTGATCGCTTACATAGTTCTGGTTAATAAATATACCTAACAGTCTGGACTAATCGACTATATATAAACGTTAAACTTTTAACCATTACGGGTTTTTAACAATTTGTTGCAGTAGAAATTTTCTGCTAGAATTTCTATCTCTTAAGCTCATGATTATGGTTAATCTATGTTGAATTAACGAACTCTGGAAACTTAACAACAAAAGCTAAAAAATAATCACTTATAGGTTCTTCTTCTTCATCAACCCATTTACGCCCACTACTGAGCACGGGTCTCCTCTACCATTGAGAGGGTTTAGGCCATAGTCCACCACGCTGGCCTAGTGCGGGTTGGTGGACTACACACCTAAGAACTTTTAGGTGTGCAGGTTTCATCACGATGTTTTCCTTCACCGTCCTTATTATTTCTGTCAAATATATACGAAGTTAATTTTATATAATATGAGAACGTAATACTTTGTTCATCGAAAAGCAATTTTTGGAGGGATTAGAAAGCTTTTCACAGACGAATATATAAGCCGTGCTCTCTTTGAACTTCAATTGATAAAGTAAATTCGGAAAATCATTATTGTGTTATAATTTTTGTCCTTTTGTATAAAATATAGTATTGATATTTAAGTTATAATATTTTGTTTGGTAATTTTCCGCTTAAGTCCTTAGCATCAACCTAAATTTTATCAACATGATTTTAACGTGTAAGAAACCGTAAATTTGCACGCCGAATATTATTTTTTAAGTTGACTTTTCCGCCTTGAATAGCTACCGAATTATATATTTTTCTTATGACGCATTGACTTGAAGCAATATTCAAAACCAATAAATGTTTCACTTCCGCATTTTGTTGATATTTCTGCACACTTTATGTTTAATTTTATACCCTACTTAAAGATATCGTATGTTTAGTTTTTCTCGCGACACAATTTTTGTCTAGATTTTTATGTGCTGCTATGCAATATTATCATCAAGTGAAATATCCGCGTGATCCACAGCTGTCGAATCTTATTTTATTTTTGTAATTTCTCGTAAGCAGAAAGGCACTATGTATTTGTTATTGCGTTTTTCTATTAAGAGTGAGATATTACATAGTTCATAGTTTATAGTGGACGCATTCGAAGTTGGATGATATGCCATAATAAAATATTTTTTGAGATAATATTGGCGTCAATATTTTTGTAGTCACTAGGTGTATGCCTTATTTTTGAGCAACACAAACCTTCAAGTCATACAATGGTCGACAAGGAAGTTAGATCTAGAAACATACATTGTAAACGTTGGTATTTTGTAGGCGTTCCGATAATCCGAGCCGGTTGGCGCATAAAGGGCACGCGCTAACACCAGCTCCAGACCAGTTCCAGCCAACAACATCCTGCACACATCTGACACATCCAACAGCTAGGTTATCAAGTTCAATATAGTGCGACTAAGCGCAATGCTTTGTAAACAAATCTATTTTCAGACTTACTTATTTCTTCTATAGAAATAATATGATAATTGTGGCTTTGGATCAAGTGTTGAGATTGAGTCTGCTCCAAATTTGATTCATCATTATCAGCCATAAGACGTTCAGAGATCGATATAGGTCTTCCCGAGAAGTTTTCAAATGTGATTGGATGGATAAAATTCTTGAGACATAATATCCATCACGCAAATGTCCTAGTATTGTTGTGACAAACAATTCATTTCTAGGAGCATTGTGTCGTGCTCGGATATCATAAGTCGATTCTATGTACTTTAAAAACTATTGTCGCGTATATTCCTCTAGTTTTCACTCGCGTCTATGTTGAGAGAGGTTAGGTCTCAAAACACCGCATATAAGTTGGTAGAATTAACACAGCTCCAAATTCTTGCAGCGATTTACTCCTATTAGTTACTATGGTTATTCTTCATATTGAATACTTCATCGGTATAAACTGCTATAGACTGTTTCGAGTAGTAACACACTTATGTAACATTGTTATGTTAGTTAAATAACACAGCCGTTTACAAAACGAAGTCGGATTGCGTATTTGCTCGAATGTGCATAATAAGACAAGAGTAAAATGAGTAACTTTGTTGGTTACTTGACCAACTATTTTATTTTATCAGGTGATAGATTTGCCCAAATACAAACAATGATAAGCAAATTTATTGGGCATAATAAATGCTAAGTAACTCAAAAAATGTTTACTTTTTTCAAATACGTAAAAATTATTTATCAAATCCCCTACTTACATACATTACTTATATAATCCCCTGTCTGTATGGTTAGTTCATATTTTTTAAGCTTGATAACTTTATAACACATATTGGACTGATTCCGTAGTTACCTCGCTTAATAAATATTTTCTTCTTTAAACTTTTTACGTCTCCATATTTCTATATCTTATGAGGAAGTGATTCTATATTCTCCTGTCATATAATAAACAAAATGGCAAATAAGCATGGCAAGTCAATGACCAAAATGGATCAGCTGTACACGCCTCGAATGGATGGCACACGGGCGTCGCGTGCGCATATCTCTGTACACAGAGCGGAGTGCGCGCCCGCTCCTGACCTCCGACAGCGGCCGATAACATCCCGATAATGACCACAACCCAATAAAACAACCGGCCGATTAACAACCACTCTAAACATCCAACACAGCCCAGAACAACTGAACATTTCAATTCCGTCGGGTTATATGAGGGAGCTGCTCGATTTAGAAATCTCGGCGAAACGGTATCAATTAGAGAGGTCGGGAGACAAATAAATAAACACTTACATACACGCAACGGTTAAACACATATTCTTGATACAACAATTAGTCTTTGTGTGGTGGGCACATTGAATGGGGTGAATTGGAGCGCTGGGGTGAATAGCGAAAATACCGAGTATTTAACAAATTAATATCGCGCTTCTATTGTTTGCGAGAACTCACTCATTTCCTCGTAGACTATTTCAGTAAGCAGCCTAACAAGTTTCGTCTTTACTTACCTCAATATCCTGGAAAGTACTAGATATTAATAATTTCATAATTTAATAATAATTGACAGCCCCGTAGCCATTAGCTACACACCAGCTTGCGAAACGAGAGGCCGCGGGTTCGATCCTCGCACCGTGAGAAATGTTTGTGTGATCCATAAATATTTGTTTCGTGTCTGGGTGTATGTGAGACCGAAAATGGCTTTCGTAGCCTCTGATACCCACGATACAGAACTGGTAACCTAGTATAGAGCTATGTACAAGTATGTGACTGTTAGGTGTATGTATTATATTTATTATTCTAAACGGATGCATAGTAACAAGCATCAGTCATCAGAAAATAGCAAAATCCAATTACTCTTAATGTTAATTTCGCATATAACGAGTACTAAGAAACAATATTTGTATTGTCAAGATTTTACGAGCATGTGACACCTAGGTTAATTAGGCTTTTGTGCAATAACATTTATGGATCTCAAATTAATAAACTATTATCATACTTTATTTTCAATGTTATGATCACGTGCTTTGGTAATTACAGAAGCTGTTACATAATGCGACTGTAGCATAACTCGGTAAAACTCTTCAAAAAATAAATCACTTATGTACGTCATGAATGACAGTAGTTCTACAAACGGGTACTAATTTACATACAATCATAAATGTATCCCATAAGAGAAGGACAATAGATCTCTAATTTGTGTAATCCTGACATACTACTCCCTTCATCGACTTGGACTAATATCTTTATGAATTCAGACGTGTATGTACTTCTGGGCTGTTCTTTTTCAAGTCGTAACCAAAGAAGATAAAAAAGCTACTGATTTGTCGACCTCTGCAATCTCTATATACTAGCCACGTGCATTTTTTGTAAGTTATTTATCCTTTTGTATAAATGTCACAAAGTTACGAACAATATTTCATACAACTCGATTATTATTCACAAAAACGCCGATATGTACGTCAATCGTATTTCAATATCATTTATTTACACTTTTACCATCGGACTTGACGCAGTTGTAATAAAGTGGCACTATAGTATATCAGTTATCTTTTTGGATTAAGTATTAATAGCATTTATATCTCCGCGTCCTACATCGCGCAGGTCAACGTTTAATGAGATTACACACTTTGTGCTGTATTTTTATTTACCAACAAGCGTCGGTATACATAGGCGAAAACACTTCACATTTTGTTTTGCTATATCACATTAGAAAACACAGTACATTTATGTAGATGATAATTGTACAGTAAAAACGTTAATAGAGCCAATCACTCCGATTGAGACGCCCGTGCTCAACAGAAGAATATACAAGATTGTTGATGATGGAAAATTAAATAATCCGGAAAGCTTATCCGATACTAAATTTAAACTCGACATAAAAGGAAGGACTTACGGATAAATCTTCAAAGCGTTTTATAATATCTACATCTATATAGACGAATTATAGTACAGAGATTGAATTTTAGAGAAAAAAAGACCAGGTAAAGCTATGCGGGTCTGATAGTAAATAAATAATACGTACTTCATACAATACTTCAAAGAATGCTGCCTCGGTCAGATTGCAAGGCCACAATAACATTGCATTCAGAATCCTTTTCGCAGTAAGTAGTGTTCTCAAGATACCTTCAAGTAGCGAGACACACTCCCGTCACTCAACGTATTGTCAGCACAAGATTTTTTCATTATTTACGCTTTTAAACACTAAACCAACAACCAAATGTAAAATTGAGCCTTTTACTTTCACAATTAAGTTTTCAACTACAATTTTCTCCCTCTTTGTACATCTGAACCTTCCTTCATAAGTTTTTTTTATATGGCCGGCATGTATTTAATTACTTGCAAACCAGTGGTAGTTCTTCCATAAAAGCCTAAACGCGTTAGACGTTAATTGTGTTACAACTACTTTGGGATCAAATTATTAAACAAAGATTTCAAGCTCAAATGTATGGGAAGGAGAATTTTGTAAGGCAAGCTGTAGTTTTGGTCGTCTTTGGAAATACCGCCAATGTCACACACGCGTCGAGGTAAATGTTCTGCAACTTATTTGATTGCGTTAAGGCAGTGCGTGTTATTACATAAGCTTAACCATACGGAATCCCTGTCAAATACATTGTACAAGGCACAAAAGTAAAGTATTACAAATAAGCACTGTGTTTTCTCCGCGTCGCTACACTTAATTGACAGACATTAAACGTTCACTGACTGCGATTTAATGAAATTGAGATCTGGAAATAGACGCCGCTTTCAGGGTAGGGTTGCTAGGCATCCGACTTCCAACAGTCTCACGGAGATGCTCTTTGTATTGGATAAAATGAAAGGAATCCTTTATTGGATTAGCTTGAGAATTTTTCATTTTATAATACGGCTTCTACTGCCTTAAGACTTTGATAGCAAATGAAAATGTAAAAAAAGTAACTTTTTTATATGGAACTAATCACAACAGTGGTTTAAAACGTGTTGAAACCAACTAAAGGCGATGAAAAATGCAAAAAAATGTGTGATGTTTAATTAACATTGTTCTGTTTGTTTTTTCATTTGTTATACGCCACAAAAGGCCTAACTATGTAATGTAATGTGACATGGATACCAACTCCCAGTCTTAGGTGCGACATAATTATTCTCAACTTATCCAGTAACGTACCCTGACCTAGTGCAACTCTTGATTAAAGATACTCAGACACAGTATATATTACTTTTCTTATGGTTTCACACAGACATCTAGATCTCGAATACCCGACGTTCTCCGTACATCAGAAACGTGAGCATTGTTGACATGTTTTAAGTCATCGTAATCCGATGCAATCCGTGTTATACTTATGTAGGTAGCGACAGCGTCTAGTCATTTATATCTCTCGCAGCATTTGCTCTTTTACTTCTGAAGTTGTATCCACAGTAAATGTTGAAAAATATATTATTGTTTAGTAAAATTAGATACATAAATTTCCTACATCCTTGTTAGTATGTATGTCGCCTGTGTGGATGTGTAATCTATATGTTGTGTGATCTAGCCAACGTAATTTAGAAGCTTGTCTGTTGGATATACTCAACGAGAAGTAACTTAGCCGCCACGTGTCTCTTTGAATTGCAAAAGTCTCTTGCTTTTCAATTTGGTTTTAGTTTTGGTTACTTTGGATTTCCAAACAACTCTCACTGTCCATTATGTAACTTTGTAAAATAACATTTTAACCGGCTCGCTTGAGCCCTTTATATACTCAGGTTAAGAGATCATGTCACCTAGTCGAAAAATAATTACGGCAGACTATAGAAGCGAAATTAATTTACTTTAGTCGTATAATTTTCATTTTATTTTACTTAACGTAGAATTAAAATGTTTGACGCAATTTTGGGCCTATGTTGCGTATGAATTACGCTTTAAAGATAAATAACCAATTAACTTGACGTGTCAAAGTGCAAGAGTCCAAGTGCTAAGATTTAATTTATTGTACGTTTTAAAATAGTGTATAAAATTTTGATTTCATATTATAATAATTTAACAAATTGTGTAGGCATTAAATTGTCAGTTGACACCATAATATATTTATTCTGTCAATTTAGCTGTGTACTTGCCCAAAAATAATTTATAAGTATAGTTGTAACAAGAATTTCTTTTATTTTACTGAAAGTGTTGAATATTTTGAATATTCATTATATACTGGCAAATTCATATCAATTATTGAGAAACAATCTTTTCTCGCCTGATTCGCCTCTACTCCAATCGCATTGTTCCATCAGATTAAAAAATTGCGTTTATTTTAAATAAGTTAATAAAAGGAATCTTTATAAGCATAATTATTTAAAATTACCATTAATTATAACTTATTTTGCCATTGTTTGTTTGCATAAAGACGTGCAGTGGATTACATGAATAATAATGGTTCCAAACAGATTACATGCAAACACTACCGACTGTATCATCGAAGCTACAGGCAGAGTTATACTTTGCCGCTAAATAGCATATTCTGTGAGCCTGTGCTGCTTCTCCAGATCTTGTAGTCTAAAATATAATAACTCTTAATCAAGATGAAAATCGAACCTCGCCAAATCCTCAAAATGCCTCTCCAAATCGGCAATTTAAGCGACGAAAGTAATCGAGGCATTAAAATTAGTCATTTTAATGTTGAACATGATTAACGTAATTAAAGAATGCTAATTAATAATCGAATTGCATAGGATATTATTCGAGTTATCCCGGATTTCAAAGTACATATTGTGTTAAATATTTCAACCACCTATCTAGTGAGTAATCTTACTGAAAGCCTTTGTCTCCGTTCAACAATTGTTATTATTTATTTTTTTTTTCTATTTTTTATTTCTAATTCTAAAAAAAATACATTTTTTTGCCTTTTAGATTGCCCAAGACGATATACCAAAAACCACATCTATCACTAATGTGATTATTAGAAACATTTAGTCAACAGCACTGGTATCAATTGAAATTCCAGATGAAAGACGCGAGAAACGTTTCAGAATCCTTGGACATAAGGTTAACATTACCGTAAGTTATATTGTTTGTCACGCGTTTAGGTCCAACGCAAACTATTAATCGATGGCAACTGAATATGTATATTTACGTTTGACGCCTTGGCCTATTCGAGAAGGTCAGAAAGATCAAAATATAAACCATAACCTCACATTAAAATAGACTTCAGAACTATTATTTCATGAATTTTTATGTTGCTATTTTTTCAACCTGATTCCATCTCGTCTTTCAGGCTATAGTTTGAAAGGAATCATATTATTTCTGATTACTACACTATCACAAATGTACCCGAATGCTTGCCTATCCATCGACTTTCACACGGATTCTCTCTGCTTTATAAACTTCTTTTTAGAACTTGCATGAAGGAATATTATAAGAAGACAAAACTAAACCGATCAGAGATTTCGACAGACTGCTTTAGCAAGTCGACACTATGTATCTTATCGCTTTCTAACCTGGAGTATATCCGTTACGAAGTAATAAAATAAAGGAAAATGCATCAAACATTTGAAGTTGATCTATCTTATTAGCGATAACCTAATTTCTTGCTTCTAAATTTTCAATACGTGACCCGGTCGCATGTATAAACAATCAAATATTCACTATGATACAATTTATAGTTTATGAATCAGCAATCACCATGTGCAATAAAGCAGGAAAAATATAAAAACCATAAAAAAAACGTGCAAATTTTCATATAGGCGGACCAACCTTGAGATTTATCTGTCTCACACGCAGACCGACTCGTTAAAAATATTTATCTAATCAGTTACATGTTATGTAATAAGACTTGCAAATTAGCAAATGTTTGTATAGCAACAGGCGAATATCATGAAAATTATTTTTAGTACCAAACGATATCAAATTAACAATGAATTATATATACCTAATATTATTCATAATACAAGTAGTGTAAAAAGAGTTACTTCGAACTAAAATATAACAACTTTCCCGAGAAGTACATTAAAATAAATACACCTAAGAGGCACATACATAATTCTGACCCCATAATAAGTTACATATATACATATATTATTAGTGTCATGGGTATCAGAAACTACAAGAGATTTTGCGGTCTCACAAACATTTGTCTCACTGCGAGGATTGAATCCGCGGGCTCATTTATCGTAAACTGGTGTCAGTCACTGCTCTACAAGGCTGTAATAGTAGGTACAGTAGTTTCTTATTCATTTCACAAAATATATGAAAATCCCAAGTAACAGAAAGGTTACATACAAGCCTAAATCTTTTAATAGATTTTTTTTAATTTTGGCAAAGAAGTAGATCCCAAAAGTTTTATTTTATAACTCGACCATCGGTTAAAATTGGACGGAGCCTCTGATAACATTAAATTACTAAACAAAAGAAGCTTTTTCGTATCCACAATAACTAAATAGTAGTATAATTACTAACGCGGCAAAGTGACAATAACTACGAGAATGAAAGTAAGAACGGTGCCTACAACAAAAGCATCAGGTAATTACAGATTTCCGTCCCATTGGGCCTGAAAGTTATTATTTTCGATCAGCTGAAATTAATCTTGATCACATGAGTCCAGCTTAACCGTCGCGTACAAAACCGGAACCCGGATTCCGCTCGCGTCCCTCACATCTTCATTCTCGACGGAAACCCCTTTGATGTCCGCCAATAATATTGATTCATATAAACCCGTCAAATAAATAAATTAGTTCAAAGTTATTACGTCTGTATTTATAATTAAACTGTTTGTTTATTCGTTCATCTGGAGCGGATGGTGCGGTGTACGCGTCGATTGGCCGATCGCGGGTTCGAATTTCTGCGGTAGTTTCACCTCGGTGTATTATGTAGCAAGATGATCTCATGGTGGATAAATGTGCGTAACTGCATAAGATATTTATAAAGCATCAAATACTTTAATAAAATTAAAGGTTTCGCCTTACTTATTAAATAGTAAGTCAATATTTCCCTCAATTGAGAGTATATTTTCTTGTCACTGAAAATCACTTGACATTACATTTTGACGAAGAAGTCGCATTGGACCAAGAACAATATATTAATATTCACAAAACAAAAGATATTACACACAGCAGAACATTTTTTGTTATGTCATCGCAGATAAAAAAAAATCTCTAATATCCAATATTTTACATATTTACAATAATGGTTTTGTTGCCCTATTTTTTCGGATATCAGTACTACAGTAATACCGGGTTTACACGTTTCCTGAAACATCTCGTGCACGTAACGTAACGGACCTTGATCAGAGCCGAAATAGACAAAAACCGGGCAAGGACGAGAACCGCTAGAATAGTTTTTGCACTTTACGTAATCTCTAGGTAGTCTTAACTTTGAGCAATATTTTTTTCCCTAACGTTAAGTTAATCAGAAAGAGATATAAAGAAGGAGGTATATAAAATCGGCTTTAGGGTTTTTATATTAATCAGTGTTCCTAAAACCCCGTGGAAAACCGTCATACTTAATCAAGTTACGTAACTCTGCATTTTTTTTTTTATGATTACAATAAAACAAGTACGAAAGAAAATATATAAGCTAACTCGTATCATTTGTCCTGTTAATTATTTTAAAATGTAGATCCAAATTTGTAACAAAATCGGTAAAAGAACTCAATTAATATAAATTAACGCCTTAATTACTATAACGCCTATTCAACGGCAAAAAGTTTTTATAAAAATAATGCATAATTATTATGAAATTGTGACGTAGTGATGTTAAAATCTCTTACGTCTTATCAAAAAAAGCCAAGTAGCTCGGAGACATTTCGCGTGCGGTAGCCATTGTTATGCGCCACTATCAGCAATTCATTGTTTAATTACTTATCACCGAATAAAACGGTTCATTACGTTTCTTAATATAGAACTGGGGATATTATAAACATTAATTACTGTACAGCGTAATGGGCGATTAATGCGTAGATTTTTTCGTATTAATGCGTAGAATCGATACAATTATTCGGACATATAATGACTACTGTTTATTTCAAGCTAACTACACTAACATTTGCTAAAAGTTACATTGGCATACGAGAGAAGAAAAAACATTTTAGCTTAATTATGATAGAAAATTCTCAAAATAAATCCACAGAACAGTTAAATGCATTCCAAATTGATCATCAATATAATATATGAAACAGTATTCCAGGCTACACATTATTTGTTTCCTACAACATACTTCATAATGTGAAAATACAGTATTTAACAATAAAATAAAAACATAGAGTGAAGAGAGATAATCCTCCTAAGCCTTTAACATCAACAGTACTATGTCTACTTACAATAGATAAACATTAAAAGTAGGTTTAGCACTTCCTGCATTACATTAGATTGGCACGCACTTACGGATATCCGAGTTTACATAATTACATAATCATGCTCTAAATATGCATGTTTATAGTTTGTGTTAGGATAATATTGTTTTTCCTTCATTCAAGTATTTTAATTGCTTTACATATAATGTTTTAAATATGATATAAAATCATAGTTGAAAAGACTTGCATCTAGACCTAGAGGATAATCAAAGAAATATATTCAGTACAACTTTATTTGTTAAGTTATAGCTGTTAAACCTAGACGGTGACGAAAAACATCGAGAGATTTGTAGCCTTCTTGTAACTTGTCTAGTTATGGTTCCAAAGGTAATTAACTAGTTAAAACCATCTTACAATTAAATATACTGACACAGTTTAAATAACTATCAAATTTATAACATACATACTATATACTTCAATATTCTTAGTGTTGAAACAGTAATTGAAAGTAAATTAAGTCGTAAATCTTTTTCACGACCTTATTAAGTGTAACACATGAAAAAATCATTCAACATAATCTATACAAACAGTATGACACCAAAATTGATTCAAATTGTATGTGCATACATTTTCTTCCAGTATTGTGACACAATTTTTTAAACTTTATTTTTAAAAATATGTTTCTAGGCCAGAATGGATATAGCAACCGTTCACACAGAAGTGGGTTGTTATTAAAACTCTTCATATCTTAAAACCACCGTTATAGAACATAGAAAAATATATTTATGCCCACATAATCTTAAATTGACAAATGATTTAAAATAGTAACTATTGTACTAGCCATACTTAGTGCAGAGACTGTAGGATAACCTGATATATTTTACTTGAAATGTTAAATAAACAGAAGATAAAAGAATTAATTATTGAATATTCTGATGTAGTAATCTTTACTTCGCATAGTAACAATATCAGATAAAGATGATATGCCCAAATTTGATTTCTAATACTGTTCATATATGTATATAACTTAACAAACAACATATCAGTTTATGTCACATTATTTGTGAGATAAATATTTTGAAATATTTTATCAATATTGGTATTGAGAACGGATATTGCAGAGTCGACACCAATTCCTACATTCATAGATTAAAATTGTACCTTATCATGGTATAAACAAACAAAAATATTATATGGCGATTTTATGTCTATGTATTGTGGTTTGATGTTTGTGTATTAATTTATTTGCATTAAACTATCCCAGTAATAAAAGCTGTTAATAAATCGATTACATTTGTTTATTTTGAAGTTCATAAACGCAACAAGTATTAGTTTCGTTATGTTGCCAGTACACCGTTCCAAGTATGAAATGAAAGTGTAGTGTTTTTTTTTATGAAACATGGTGAATTACCCGACCTTACCTCTCGCACCGCTGCCGTGGCTTGCCGGTGCTCCGCTCACCCTCATCGGCCTGCCGTCCGCAGTACATTTTAATAGCATTATTCCAACATACGGTCACTATTTACGTATTAACAAACATTTCACGAGTAAAAGTGTCCCAATAAATCAAAACACGCAACTCTGCTACTATAGTTAATTTTTCTTTGGCGCCAACCGATTGACTGCCTCGCGTGACGTCAAAAGTCGGATTGAAACCACTCGAATTGACACTAAAATGAAACTTTACATATAATCAGTCCAATATGAACACGCTGTTAACAGTTCACAAAACACGATCGATGCACTTGTCAAATTATTTAATAGAAATGCACAAATAATTTCTTTTTAAAGTCACTTTAACACGCACACTAAACTCAACAGGCTGGTTGACTGACTGAAGTAGAAACTTCGTGTTTTGATTGATACAGGCTGTCAAGTACGCGAGAAAAAATGAATGAAACAAGTGTGAAGTTCGTAAATTCGTTATCTCACTCACTCTTTGGCAAACCCGTAAAAATAATGAACATAGCCACATTTGTTACCTTCGTTTTAATTCTATTAACACTTTTCATATACACGTATACAAAAACTAATGACCATTCCAAAAAATAACAATATGACACAAAAAATACTAGAAAACACGAAATATTTCAATCTTTAATCTACGCAACATTGCACAACAAAGAGAGATTGTGCTACTATTATGTTGGTGTACCTGCGCTATCAGTAAAGTTAAGTGTTACCACATACAACTTCTGATCATAATCACAATATTGCACTCAGGATTTTCTTGTTATCAAATTTCAACCTGTTTCATTTGTCAATATATTTTTATTTACCGGAAATAAAAAAAAAACATAAATGCTTGTCGCTATCTTTTCACACATTTTTAAAAGACAAGAAATAATTTTTGGTGTTATTTTTTAATTATACAGGTGTACATACTACACAAAAAGTAAGAGAGGTAACAAGAGGTAATAACCTAGTTATAGTGATTACGGAAACGCCAATTCTTTATTTCGTTATCACATTTTTTAATGAAATTATGTTTGTTACCACCGAGAATATTACCGGTCTTAATTTTCGATTAAGGGATTAATCTTCCAATTTAATGTCTGTATATCATAGGAGTAAGCGAAAAAAACAATAAAGCTTGTCCACTGCTCCTTACAATGAATCTGATTTTTGATTGTTTGATTTAATTTTTTTATTTTTCTATAACTTACTTATATCGTTCCCATTGAGTGTTCTGGGGAGTTTATGATGCCATTATGTTTTCGAATGGACCAGTTTAATATCGAAAATTATCATTACGTTGTAGGATAAATAATATTCTTATTTTAAAATTATTTCGAGTTATTAAAAACGGTGACTTGTAAGTGTAACCAAAATTTCATTAGTTGTAGAGAAACATCGTAATATTGCACACAAGTGTAGCTACTTCCTTTTATTTGAAATTTTAGTTTAAAAAAAAAAGTAAATACACTTAACAAGTAGGTACCTAATGTAAGATCAAGTTTGGTGTCGTAGGTAAATAAATTTAATTTTAAATGTAACAGGCTGATAGTCAGTGTGCACGAAATTAATTAAAATTATTTTTAATGGAATGGCAACATTCGCCCAACAACGCCATATTTATTTTCTATCGCGCCATTTTGCATGCTTTTAGAAGAGACGCTACGTTACTTGTGTTCTTGTGAAGTGTTATATTAAAAATGGGAAAGAAAGATAAAAAAAATGAAACCAGTGACGCTTCCACCGAGGAAGAATATGTGGTGGAGAAAGTTCTAGATAAGCGCACTGTCAAAGGGAAGGTTTGTGGTCTATTGAAAAATTCCTTAATATGCACAAATAGACGGGTATATACGTAAGTTTTTGTAAGTTGTGCCTTTCTTCTAAGCTATTACCTCGTTTTTTGGCCATATAGTTGAATTATATTTGTAAACCTAGCCACCGGCAACCTCTAATGTGCAGTGAAAAATGCTTGTGATTATTCTGTAATCTTAGCATTACCAGAGCTGTCTCCCGCCAATAGTCATCACAATTTTTTGACGTGAATTGAAATGTATGGCAGGAATCTTTTTCATCTCATTACATTCTAGATGCATAATCTGAATGAACGAAGGGATTTAACGTGTTTATATTAAAAATGCATAACCTTGATAAATTGTTAATAAATTCGTGATAGTTTGAAAATTAGCCTTAAAGGAAAACGAAATGATTTAGCATCTTTTATTGCTAACGCAATAACAGAACTGGAAGAAATTCACCATCGGTAATGTGTTTTAGTGATTAAATTTATAATTTTTCTTAACCTGGAAGGAGTTTCCACCTTATTACATTGTCTCTGCTTCACCTAATATGATGTCTTACACATATACAACTATGCAACTTATATTGTGTGCAATCGCTCACTACATAACCAACTGCTGGGCACAGTCTTCTTCTTTATCTGAGGAGTTATAGACTTTAGTCCACCACACTTATTTGGGTTGGAAAACTGCACACCTAAGATATTCCTAAGAACTGAAATGAGGTGATTTCATTGCTGTTTTTTTCTGTACTGAAATATGTGAAAATTGATTGTGACAATATATCTTTGAAAGCCGAGGTGTTTGCTGTGTTTGTGTGTGTTTGATTGACTGTTGAGTTTCTCAGCTGTGTGTCTACACCAAGAGTCCACCTATACAGTTTACCAGAAGGGTTAACATAAAATAATGTGTCTAGTTTTTATAATTCTGAACTGAATTATATTTGCAAATACTAGAGAAGATATCCCATAGTTAATGTTGTATAATAAGCTATACCTCATTCACGATAAGTTGATTCTTTTGGCATATCGACTAATGATGGGAAACAGAAAATATCGAGAAGTTCAAAAATATTGCGTTTTAAAATACTGCATTATGTGTGAAATTCTTTATTACTTTCAACATATAAAACATTATTTAGATAAGCGGTGGTGGGTCATAATAAGTACCTATTTAATATTTAAACAGGATTATTTTTAGACCTCCCGCCAAATTTAAATAGGTGTTTTAGACCACGGAAGTAAACAACTTCCCCAAAGAAACACGGGTCGAAAATTAAAAAAAAAATTCAGACCTTCTACACGAAATCAACCACGTGAGCAGTTTTCTATGGGAGGGTCGAATTATTTATCACGTTTCGACCCATGTTTCTTTGGAAAAGTTGTTTAGTTTCATGGTCTAAACAACCTATTTTAAGTTGACAGGAGGTCCAAAAATAACGCAGTATGTAAAAACTAAGGTTGAAAAATTAAACAGTTTTATCTTTAAAACAGTTTTTATTAAGAAACTGGAGCACAGCCATGATCATCATAGCGTTCAATAAAATTATCGACGTGGCAATCGATATGAACGATGTTACGTCCCTTTCCGTCCGAACGATGTAACATTATACAAACGTCAATTAGTTTCAGTATTCCTATTTTAATTTTACTTTGAAGCAATAAAGTCTCAAAATTTTTGGATAAAGCTTATATCTTTAGGGACTTTTGTGTTGTATTTATTTTTTTTTATTTATCAAATCATTAAAATAATAAAATAATACGTTTTTTATTTCAAAGTCATGTCTCAGAAAAATTGACATCTGCCAAAAGAATCAACTTATCGTGAATGAGGTATAGTCATAATACAACTAATATGCTATCTAGGATATATGGAAATCCAATTTAAAATAATGATATAATTAAATGGAAATGATAGTCTTCTAAAAAAAAGAAAATGTTTATTTTGGTCCCAATTTTAGGGTTGATAATCAATGATTCTGTATAAACTAAAAAATTACCTTTAAGATAACTGCTGTTGATGATTTTTTTAATACTAGAGTTTTAAATCATGATTTATCTTTATGATGAACTTTGAGTTTGTTTTATTTGTGAACATATCATACTTAAATTTATAATTAGCAGGCTCTGTACTTTAAATTAACCTAACACTACAACTAAGGCACAAATAAAAAAAAATCTGAGGGGAAACACAAAAATTTTATATACACATATAGTAGTAACTTAGTAACAAAACAATTGATGGTATTTTTTTTTATTAAATTCTAGATTCAATACTTACTGAAATGGAAAGGTTACAAGGAGGAAGAGAGTACATGGGAGCCTGTAGAGAATCTCGACTGTGAAGAGCTTATCAAAACATTTGAAGAAGCAAGAAAGGAGAAGGAAGTATGTTTATTATATCCATAAGTATGAACTATTATATATATTCTTTCTAAATAATCTATGATGGTTTACAAATTAACAGGCTTAGTGAATTTTCTTATGTCACCAAGTATGGTTGTAGATATATTTTAGTAGTCTTTGTCTGCTTGTTAGCACTCTTAATAATCCAAAAATTTTACTGTACATAAGTAGTAAATACTTTAATATTTTTTTTCTTGTTTTGATCAATAAAAATCTTTATTTGTTATATGATGTATGTTTAGGTACAACATATGAGATCATGGTTGAGACCATCTAATGAGTATTAGATACTAGTAGAGAAGGTCTCACTCTTCTAACTAAAAGTAACAATAGTTAAGAACATGTTACGATAAAAATTAAACAATTATATTGACAAATTAAAATTAACAACACATCTATAAAATACTTAATTAATTTGAAATATACTAAATATAAAATTGTATAATTTCAGCAAGCCAAGGCGAAAAAGCCGGAGGAGCGAGGTAAGAAGCGAGTCCGCGAGTCCAGTGAGGAGTGGAGTCGCAAGGGGCGCGGCGCCAGCGTGTCCTCGCTCGACGAGAACAAGGACGGCAAGGAGAGCAAGCGGGAACGCAAGGACGAAAAGAATAAGACGGGCTTCGAAAAGGGACTCCAGGCGGAGAAAATCATTGGTGGGTACTAGCTGTAGGCCCTATTCTAATGCATAACCGCCACTGTAACTCTTAAGATCAACTGCACACAGTGTTGATGCTGGGCATTGAAGCTTAAAGAATATCTAATGAAACATAATTTGTCATGATGATGTACTTACTAGCTTTAAGTTGCATCAATGACTGATACTACAAAATAAAACTGGACTACATTCTCTATCCCTACTCACATGTGATTTACTAGTTACAAAGCATTGACAGTGATGCAAAGGCAGCCTTTTTTAATGTAGTGAGGTGTTTATTTCTTTTTCGTGCGATCACAGGTGCGTCAGACGCGACGGGTGAGCTAATGTTTCTGGTGAAATGGGCCGGTTCCGACGAGGCCGAGCTTGTCCCTGCTAAATTGGCAAACATACAGTGTCCACAACAGGTAATTATTTATTTGTTTATTTAGATAAATTTTATGTATAGGTTCTAGTGTATTATGTACTGATTAAATTCCTACTCATTTCTTGTAATGTACATTTATTCTTGCTTCTGAGTCTGGAAATTGAACAGTGAACCTTAAAATTTTTACATAAGTTAACTTACTAAAACTATGTACAGTGGTTGTATAATATAATTATGTTTAATGCTTACTCCATCATATTCCAGGTTATCGCATTTTACGAAGAGCGATTAACGTGGCACACTCCGGCGGAGTCTGAATAATTAAGCTAGATAAGTTATTTGTAAGAGAGGTATATGTATTTGGTACTTTTAACAAGATGACTATTGAGTTTATTGTGTACCAATTCAGTTATAATGTAACACATGGTGTCGCACAAGGTATATGTTGAATAAAGTTATGCTTTTAATAAAACACTGGATTGCTTTATAATTTGGATCTATCATTTGCATTTCTAATTACTTAGCATGTCATATTTTGTTTATCTGAGCTAAGCGTTTTAGGTCTTTATAACCAAATCTTTGAATCTGCTCTCACAATAGTATAACAACAAAAAATATTACATTTTCCAGTTTTACAGTAGACTTTCCAATTTTTGGGCTTGTTTGTATTTCTTTTAATATTTGATTATTCAAACAAGAGGTCTTTCGTTCCAATGTTGGGATGGACAGATTTTTTTAATAAGCTTGCTTAGTATATACACAACCTGGTATTCACAAATTTTTTAAACTAATATCTCTATGTCATGACTTGAGATGTTAAAATATAGACGTGCTCCAATTGTAATAGAAATTTTAGCTGGTTTTGAATTTTAAACATCGCTTAGTTTAATTTTCAAGCGGTCCGCTGCTATGTTGGGACTAGTAGTAAAATGTGCGTTGTTTAGAATAGTAAATTAACAATCAGTGTTCTTACATTGAAATTCAAATTGGAGCAGCTAAAAGATATGTTGATCTAGTATTTCTATGATGCAGATGATCCCAACACTGATAAATGAGGTCAGCATAGTATACTTATGATAATTTTATTTTAGAGCCATTTGCAAACTTTTTGGTGTTGTGATAACCATTTGTCAAAAGCCAACATAACTTGTGCAATTTTAAATGCTATTCATAGCAGCAATAAGTAAAATACCTTTTGTATTTGGCATTATATTTTTTAATTATTTTTTTTAAATTAACCCTTTAATAAGAAAGTTATAAAACTTTTAAAATTTATCTGACCACACGAATTCTCAGTAGAAAAAAAGAAGACTAAGACAATATTGACCTAATAAGCATTAAGATGTGTGCTTATTGGAAAACTTATCTCAACTATGCACTCAATCTTATAATAAATTTTAAATATAGTTTTATTCTTCACCTACTATGTATGTATGTTTTTTTCTGTAGTTTTTGTATTAACGGTTTTTATATTGTATACCAAGTTATGTGCATGAGCGTAGAAAAATAGCCAATTATATACAGCTTCATAGTTCATTGTACTTTTTTTTAATGTTAGGTTTTTAACATTTTTGTATGATTGTCATCTGATATTTTTTTATGATAGCATAACTTTGTTGAATTGAATACTCTAGAAAGTGCGGCTGGTGTGTTGAATTCGCAATAACTCTTATAAATTGACCAGTGAATAAATTCATGTCTATGAGCGCCATGTAGGATAGTAATCAAATTTGAACCTAGTTACTGTAAGATTTGGCTGTAAAAAGTAAATTTCACCATTATCCTTACAGCTTTATTGTCAGTGAGTATTTTTATAAAGTGGTTGAATGTATACTGAAAAAAAGAGTGTCACTTCCTAACATGGGACTTGTCGATATGAATTTAATGTCTGAACCTCAACGATATACTCAAGCGAGTTTTGACTAACTGTCAAAGCTTCTGCCTTGTACGATGTACAAAACTAATGTCGTTGGGGTGACGAATGGAACGTTCCAGATTGTACGTATCGTGTTTAATGTTATGTAATAAAATAAGATTTCGTCAATAGCATCGGAAGTTTTATTTAAATAAATGATTACAATCGTTCCTTTATCGTATCGTTCGTATTACGTTCTCACAAAATATTGCGAATGATGGACATGTCTGTCCTTGGTTTATTGTTCAACATATTATGAGGTACTTAGAATAATTTCCACAACTCAAACTGTAGTTAGTTAACTGTTTATAAGTTTCTAAACGTGATATAATACATCCAGTAATAATTCACACAAAAGGCTACATGCAAAAACCAGTACTACATTCAACACAAACCACAAACATGAATCTAATTAATAAGAATACTGATTAAACATTGAGTAAGAATATAGTTATACTAAAAATCTCATAGTTTAGAAAATTGGAATGACAATATAACTACCAAATACAACTATTTTTTGACTTTTTAAATGCTTTATGTATATTTTTGACGAAAAGAAAATGATAATTATAAACAATTTAAAGCTTAAATTTACTAAACCTTGATACACGTTCGTATGCATTGCAAAATAACACTCCGAATTAATTTTCTCTATTCGGTCCAGCCGTTATAACGGAAAAGACAATCTATAGTTTATAAAAATGATTTATGTTTAAACTTTTAAAAACAAAAATTATAAATTGCAAATTTAGTTTTATTAGTAACTTGGACATCATCTGACATATACAAGGCATTTAATCAAATTTATTTTCAAATTCCTTCCATTGGTTTAATTTAGAAAGCCAACAAAGCATTGTTCATCAAATAACTAATGTTGCCAGGGTTTAAGAAAATTTTGTTAAAGGCAGACAATTTACAATTGAATCCTGCAGTATTTATGAGATTCCGATCATGTATCTAGATAGATAGAATAGTGAATAATAAAACCAGTCTTGTACAAATTTAAATGCATTAAAAAGTCATGTTTTTGGTTCATACATTCTTATATTTTATAGTGCTATAAATTAGTTAAAAAATGTAAGTACGGTTAATTTTCTTATTTTATTGCACAAATGATAGTCATGGATTTAAGAAACCAAATTAAAATTTCTTTGGCGCTCTAATTTCTACATTTCTGTAGATATTCTTTTAACGAAGACTGCGGCATCTCAGCGTCAAGCTTAGGTATATTGTAGCCGAATAAGCTGATTTAATCGTTATGATCTTAAATAAAGGATCATTTTCAGTGCTGTTAGCTAAGTTCTTTAACGCCTTGTTTGGGCAATTATTTCATTAAACAAAAATAGTTTAATGTCTCGATTGTCAAATGAAAAGCCTATCTAGAATTATAAAATCGAAATCAAGTCTTAATTTCTTAAGGTTATCGAGTTGAATCCTTTATTCTGTACTCAAAAGGATACTTCGGGATATTCGAGAAGATCCTTGTTTAGCAGTAGGGCTTAAAAGGAACCTAAGTTCCAAAAAATTCTTAATAGTATTACTAATAAATATTAACGCGGTTTGAATTATATTTTCAGTCCAACATTGGTGCCATGACAGAACTTAGACAATATAAGAATTATTACTGTTCTGTCATGTGTTCTGAGTAAATATTTAATGCAAGAAATGTTGGTAAGATGTTCATTGGTAGTAGAAAGCAGACGGTGGTATCGTGTTGGTCGCACTCGGGACACTTTACGCCTGATACTTGTAGTCGTGCTTGCTCAGTCCATTGCTGTAAATAGAAATAGAAAATATATAACACGAATTAACATAAGAAGAAAAACAGTAGTGAAATGAATATCGACTTATTTGCATGAGGCAATGGAAGGTTTTATCCCGTAGAAGCGTAAAATATAAAAAAAAACAATAGTGCTTGTGGTAATACTAAAAGTATTCAATTTCGATACGAAACGAAATTTTATGTAAATGTGATTAGAAACTTTTTATGTGTAAGTAAGTTTAAGTTACACGGTCGAGTAGACACGGTGTATTGTTAGCTATAGCGTAATTTTCACGTTATAGGTGGATGATTCATGATTAAAACCGTTTACTTAGAGAATTTTTTAATTTCGTGCTGTTATTGAGGCCTTCACACACGACAATATCAACAGATATGAATAAGCTAAATAAAATACCACTCAAGATGTTATACAACAATGGACACAAACTAGCAAACAACCACACGAACTCACGAGAAATGTATGGAACTTCGAACACGATAAACTTATTTCAATAGAGGAATGCACACACCATGGTAGGGCGCGGAGGGGTACTCGAGATTAGGTAGAAGTGTCCTCGCTAAGAAACACATTCAGGTATTTTTATTATATTTCTATTGTAAAACTAAAATTTTAATCATTACTTAAATAATTTCGCAACAAAATTTAATTCTGATTTTTTTTTATTACAGCGACTAAAATGTGATATATGACAAAAACTAAGTACGATAGAGAAATTAGTAGTTAGTCTGTAGGTGTTTGTTGTGAATCTTAATAAAGTACAAAAATTATCCGGAAAATAGCAATGATTTTGCTCTATATATTATGTAGAATTTTACGGGAACATTGAAATCTATTCAAAAACACCGCATATGCATATGTTTGTGTGCATGTTCGCGTTGGTGTTGGCACGTGTGTCGGTACCTGAGTTGCGCGACGTGCGAGGGCGTGTGGTGTATGAGCGGCGCCAGCCTGTCGCTGAAGCGCTGCAGGTTGCGTTCGAGTTCCCGCTGGTACTCGCGCTGGTCGCTGCCGATCAGGTTCTTGTTCTTCTTCAACGCGTCCTGGCATCTGGAATACGCCAAGCATAATTAATTTGTTGGAATGACACCAGGTGTTAACCGTCGGGTTGATGCCAATAAAGACACCAGACCATGCATTAAATCTATTACTAACTCGTTGGAACCTCATAAACCGATATGTCAATGCCGATAAAAACCACAGATAACAGTCCTTCTTTTTTTTTGTTACCCTAGTACTTAACAAAATATGAAATCGTTTGTGAAAGGTTTTTGCGGTATGTATGTAGATCTTAAAATTCGTAATGTTTTTCACTATTCAAATAAGTTACAAGTTAAGTTAACTAGCAGTGATGGCCTCGAGGTTTAGGCACGCGGTCGAGAATCTCGGCGGTTGCGGGTTCAAACCCCAGGCACACACCTCTGACTTTTCGAAAGTTATGTGTGTATTCAAATTGAATTATCACTTGCTTTAACGGTGAAGGAAAACATCGTGATAAAACCCTGCACACCTAAAAGTTCTTAGGAATTTCTTAGGTGTGTAGTCCGCCAACCTGCACTAGGCCAGCGTGGTGGACTATGGCCTAAACCCTCTCAATGGTAGAGGAGACCCGTGCTCAGCAGTGGGCGTATATGGGTTGATGAAGAAGAAATAAGTTACATAGATAAATTGCTTAAATTAGTTTTGTTGAATTCAATTTTGATACTTGTCACCGGTCGATTGTAATGTACTTACTTTTTGGAGAAATCTTTGAAAGCGAGCCGCAGTTTGTTGGTCAGTCTTGTTGGCGGCTGTGTGCCTTCAGCGACGGGAGCTAGGAATACCTGAAGGATATATGTTAAAAATATTAGAGGATGTAGAAATGTAATCAATATATTTGGACATTTCTAAATGTCAGAATCCATTCATTTATATACGTTATATCTACGTGTATCCAAATTATGCAGGATGTATTAAGACTGTGATCTGAAATTAAGGCAGGTAATAGGTGAGGTGATCACAAAACCACTGTCGTTAAAAAAAAACGACAAAAATATTTTTTTACTTTTTCCATACAAACTACTTCCATTTAATACCGATGGTTGTATGGAAAAATTCAAAATGTTTATTTTTTGTGAAGATTTTTTTAAACGCCATAGTTTTTTTTCATCACCGTGGCTATTGCCTGCTTACTTCGTTTCCGATCACGGTCTGAATACACCCTAAATAAAAATAAGTTACATAATATGAGTTAGTGTATTACCTGCGCCAGTTCGAGCGGTCCCTGGTTGACGGTGGTGCCGATGCATCCCTGCACCACCATCTGCAACATCTTCGGGTCCGCCGGCTCTTGGCTAGTGGCCGCCGCTAACTCGTTGATCTGAATATAAATTTATTTACCGTTACATAATTTTTTTCTCCAACCTGCTCCAAGCCAGCGCGGTGGACTAAGGCCTTAACCTCTTTCAATAGTAGAGGACGCCGGTGCCCAACAATAAGTCAGAAGTATATGGGCTGATGACTTTTACAATTTGACTAGAGGTATAGGCTGACTGTTGACGTAAGTAAAGCTGTTGATGACGATGATAATAATCACGATACCCTGTTTCAAATATGTATGGGACAACGTCTCGACTGACTTGTGATCTCGTAGCACAAGTATGTGCCGAGGTATCCGGAGATCTTAGATTCGATACTCGGATCGGGCCAGTATTATTATTTTTCTATGTGGCAATTCTTGAAACTGATACATACCTGGCTAAATTCCTAGTTTTCGGGAAATACATGGGAGAATTTGTGTGTTTGTATCGCTATGATGATGAATATGTTTGCTACTATGTTACCTTCTTCTGTATGTCTTCAATGGCGACTTCGATGGGCGTAAGAATTATCTGCGTCTTTTGAACCACCTGGAAGCAAACAGCAGAATTAACAACAATAATTTGGATGTAGAAAATGAATACCATAAGACATAGTATCTGTTCTAAATGTACTCACTTCAGATTGGTTTGAATATAATGTTTAAATACAGGTGTAATGTATAATTTGAAAGTAAGGGTCATCATCAAAATGTCTAGACATAAAGATTTTACGTTGTTTTTGATTAGCTTTGCGGTTTTGCCATCCCGCGTTTGTCATAAAATAAATACATGTGATAATATATTACAGCCCCTGCACCTCTCTAGTGATATTTTCGTGATTTTTACAACAACCCCTCTCCCTCTTTCAAACAATTGTGATAAATGGACGGCCGATTATATTTATGTTTAATTTGGGATTTTATGTATATCTTTACATAGATGAATGTGTGTGTGTATAGATGTATGTATGTATGTGTGTGTGTGTACGTACCTGTATGCGCGTCTTGACGTATGGGAAGTGTTGCGCGGTGGTGAGTATGGTCTTGCGCTTGCACTGCTCGCCGATGTCGCCGTGCGCGCGGCCGTCCACCGTGAACGTGTATGTATGTATGTATGTATGTGTGTGTGTGTGTGTACGTACCTGTATGCGCGTCTTGACGTATGGGAAGTGTTGCGCGGTGGTGAGTATGGTCTTGCGCTTGCACTGCTCGCCGATGTCGCCGTGCGCGCGGCCGTCCACCGTGAACGTGTATGTATGTATGTATGTATGTGTGTGTGTGTGTGTGTACGTACCTGTATGCGCGTCTTGACGTATGGGAAGTGTTGCGCGGTGGTGAGTATGGTCTTGCGCTTGCACTGCTCGCCGATGTCGCCGTGCGCGCGGCCGTCCACCGTGAACGTGTATGTATGTATGTATGTATGTGTGTGTGTGTGTGTACGTACCTGTATGCGCGTCTTGACGTATGGGAAGTGTTGCGCGGTGGTGAGTATGGTCTTGCGCTTGCACTGCTCGCCGATGTCGCCGTGCGCGCGGCCGTCCACCGTGAACGTGTATGTATGTATGTATGTATGTGTGTGTGTGTGTGTGTACGTACCTGTATGCGCGTCTTGACGTATGGGAAGTGTTGCGCGGTGGTGAGTATGGTCTTGCGCTTGCACTGCTCGCCGATGTCGCCGTGCGCGCGGCCGTCCACCGTGAACGTGTATGTATGTATGTGTGTGTGTGTGTGTGTACGTACCTGTATGCGCGTCTTGACGTATGGGAAGTGTTGCGCGGTGGTGAGTATGGTCTTGCGCTTGCACTGCTCGCCGATGTCGCCGTGCGCGCGGCCGTCCACCGTGAACGTGTATGTATGTATGTGTGTGTGTGTGTGTGTACGTACCTGTATGCGCGTCTTGACGTATGGGAAGTGTTGCGCGGTGGTGAGTATGGTCTTGCGCTTGCACTGCTCGCCGATGTCGCCGTGCGCGCGGCCGTCCACCGTGAACGTGTATGTATGTATGTGTGTGTGTGTGTGTGTACGTACCTGTATGCGCGTCTTGACGTATGGGAAGTGTTGCGCGGTGGTGAGTATGGTCTTGCGCTTGCACTGCTCGCCGATGTCGCCGTGCGCGCGGCCGTCCACCGTGAACGGCGTCGCGAACATGAACCGCTCTGTACATACATACCGTCAATACAACTCATACACACTGTGTCGATGCAATGGGACTAAGTCACGGTCATTTCCAGTGTGGAATAATATACAGGTGTATGCAGACCGTGATCGGAAACGAAGGCAGGTTATAGCTAAGGTGATTAAAAACCCATTGGCGTTAAAAAATCCTGACTAAAAATAAAAAATCTTACGTTTTCCATACAAACCATGATGTATGTACAATTACATACAATTTTTTTGGATTTTTCTCTTATTCCAGGGTATTTGTAATCCTATTATCTATTACCTGCCTTAGTTTCCGATCACGGTCTGAATACACTTGGTATAAATAAATAAATAAATACACCCAACAGTCACACACATAGTCCTTACCCCACAGTAAGATACGAGTCTTGTGTCGTGGGTATCAGAAACTACGGGAGACTTTTCGGTCTCACAAACACCCAGACCCGAAACAAATATTTGTGGATCACACAAACATTTGTCTTGGTGCGGGGATCGAACCCGCGGCCGCACGTTTCGCAAGCTGGTGTCTAGCCAACTGCGCCACGGGGCTGTCAATAATATGGATAATTTTATAGGAAGTTTGTTACACAAAGTGTAAACAGACTGTGGTCGAAAATTTGGACAGGAAGTAGGTACGTTAATTGCAAAAACATTGACGCTAAAAATATCCAAAAAAAAAACAGTCAATATTTCATTGAAGGCCGAGATGGAAGTAGTTACAGTGATTAAGAAAACGCCAAATATGTCATCATAATTAATGCCTATATTGGTCTAAAAACTTGTTTCTCTTGCACTCTTAACGCTTTTCTGCTATAGCGTTAATTTGAAATTTAAAATCGATAATTGTTATAGTAGTTAATATGAATGTGTACTGACTGATGTTATAGTTCCTCTCGTAGTGCGTGACCCGCTTGCGCAGTTCGTGCGGCTCGAAGTACGGCTCGACGTACGTGATCTGTATGTACGCCTTGTCGGGCTCCAGCGTGCTCGCGTCCACAGAGTTCGAGTCCTTGATGATCACCACGTTCTCGGGGCCGAAGCGCTGCCCGTAGAAGTTCTGGGTAGGGATTTAATACAACTTTATATGTAGTCATCAGAATATGTTTTTAAGTGACAAGGAATTTCAAGATTATGTGGTGAGGAATTTTGAAGTTTGATGTGAGTTTGAGAATCTCAGCGCGCGTTACGATGAGTTATTTTTAAATTATCACTAACTTGATCCGTGAAGGAAAACCATCATGGCGAAATCTACACATCTGAAAAGTTCTTAGGAATTTCTTAGGTTTGTAGTGCGCCAACCCGAATTAAGCCACCATGGTAGACTAACGCCTAATCCTCTCAGTAATAGAGGAAGTCTATGCTCAACATTGAGATGTATATGAGCTGGTAATGATGATAACCCTCTGTCCACCAACTCGCACTTGACAATTCTGATGGACTAAGGTCTAACCTTCTCAGTTGCAGATGCCTGTGAATGTATATGGTGTGATGTTACCTCTAGCCTGCTGAATATCTCGGGCAGCTTGGTGAGCGCGTGTTCCTTGTAGATGAACTGTTCTCCGTCGGTAGAACGACACGCGGAAGTATATGGTGTGATGTTACCTCTAGCCTGCTGAATATCTCGGGCAGCTTGGTGAGCGCGTGTTCCTTGTAGATGAACTGTTCTCCGTCGGTAGAACGATACGCGGAAGTATATGGTGTGATGTTACCTCTAGCCTGCTGAATATCTCGGGCAGCTTGGTGAGCGCGTGTTCCTTGTAGATGAACTGTTCTCCGTCGGTAGAACGACACGCGGAAGTATATGGTGTGATGTTACCTCTAGCCTGCTGAATATCTCGGGCAGCTTGGTGAGCGCGTGTTCCTTGTAGATGAACTGTTCCCCGTCGAGGTCCCCGAAGCGCGCGCCGTAGAAGGACACGCGGAAGTAGGTGCCGAAGACTCGCTTGCCGTGCAGCTGCTCGATGCGACTGAACGCTTCGTTCAACTTGCTGCACAGACAATATTGGAACTTTTAGGTCTTCGGCACACTGTGGTTATGAAAAATTCTTAAAAACCTTTAGATTTAAAGTGCTATAAATATAGCTAATTTTGATACATAAATATGTATCAAAATTGGCAAGATTTTTAATTATACAATTTGAGGCACTCATGACAAGAAAACAGATAAGTTAATCCCCCATTATATAGAAATAATAGTAACGATGACCCGACTACTTGAGAAAGGTAGCGGATCCCAAATAGATTAGGGCTGCACAAGACCGAGATATTAGCGCTTTCTTGGGAAAGCCTACGTTCGGCAGTGGACCGATAGGCTGAGTACATATAAATTAGTAGCAACAAACTGTACCTGTGTATGTTGGCGAGTTTCTTGTAGTCTCTATTATCCTCTGCGATGGGTATGAGCACCTTGTACACCTCGTTGACCGTCTCGTACATGCCGGCCGTCATCAGCTCGCTCGCCGCGTGCTCCAGCAGCGCCTGCGCGGTACAACTCGTTACATCATAATGTTATGGCAATTAGAAGCAACTTAGGAAAATATTACGCAAGAATTCATGTGGTTGTTATGAATTTCTTGTTTTAGTTTTAGATCATGGTCTAAACACACTTTGCATGTAAATTTGAAGCAAAATAGGAAAATATGTCATCATAAATGGTATTGATAATCTTGAGAGAACGAGAGAATCGGTGAGTGATTGAGTGAATGAAAGAACGAATGAGCGGGTTGAATGACAGAATGAGTGAGTGACTGACAGAATGAATGAATGGGTATAATGAGGGAATGATTGAGGGAGTGAGCGAGTGAATGAAAGAACGAATGAGCGGGTTGAATGACAGAATGAGTGTGCGACCTGCAGCTCGTGGTGCGTGAGGTGGTGGTGCAGCGCGTCGGCGCAGCTCTCGTCCAGCGCGTTGTGCGTGACGGGCTGCAGCAGCGCCGCGCCGCGCCCGCGCGCCATCACCTGCTCCGCCACCAGCGCCGCGCCGTGCACCAGGCACATGCCCGCCTCCGTGTGGTTCGAGCGCTGGCACACATTGCAACAGGTAACTACAACTTTAAATTACTTCATTTAACAACCACTTCTATAAGTACTTTTAAATAGTCACTGTGAAACTATTTTCCATCCAACAGCCGATGAAGGTACTGTTCGAAATATGCCCCTCCCAGTGACCTCCATCGGGATCGATTTGAAGCTGCCTGCAGCCATACTACATATGCACATACATTCACTTCAGCCAACATAACCTCTACAGATAAGCAGAAGGGTGTTTCAAAAGTATTATTTCGCCTGCTGTATTTGAGCCACGCGTATTAGGTTGCCCATTTAGGCGAATTAAGAAAATGGGTCATGCCTATAAGAATTTCTGAATATATTTCATTACCATACACTAACACTATGTAATTAATCAAGAAAGTATTGTAGATATCACCTTTTATAGTTACAACGAAACACAAAATTTCACATTATACAAATTGAACCATTTAATCCATGAATCCTAAAATTATTTTTTCCCCTACCTCCATATGTTTCTGTGCCATGTTGTTGAGCCAGGTGAGCCTGAGGTCGGGGCTGTGCTGGTACCCGCGCGCGATGCGGTGCATCAGGTCCAGCAGCATCTCGGGGTCCTCCTGGAACTCCTTCATCTTCACCGTGTCCGACAGGATCATGTGCAGGTTGAACACCAGGTCTTTCACCTGCAATGTGGGGTTATATATTGAATGATTTAATATTATTCATCCTGCATCAAAATCTACATCCCATCCAATTCATCAGCCTAAAAAAGTCCAGTGTCCAATGACTCCCCCAATGACTTCCACAGTGACCTGGAGACACCTGAAGGAAGTCTGAAAGTAGCTCCTGCGATAGAAAAGATGAAAGGAAGCAGTCTGTCGTGGTATGGGCACATTATGAGAAGGGATATATCATATGTAAGAAAAAAGGTGATGAACACACCGAGTGAGTGGATGAATTGGCGAGCCGAGGAAGGCCAAAGAAAAGATGGATAGAGTGTATGACTGAAGATATGAAAGAGAAGGGGTAAATGAAGACATGACAGCTGACAGGGATGTGGCAAGGATAAAACATAAATTCAAATAAGAATTGGGAACAAGGCAGGGAGATGATGAGTGACCTTGTAGGCAGCTTGCATTCAGCGACGACCTATACCAGTTTCTAAAGCTGTTTAAATATGGTCTGAGTCCAACCTGTTCGGGGAAGTTAGTGTCCTGCAGGTCTGCATCATGCTCGGCGTAGACCAGGATGGTCTTGAGTGCGCGCCGCAGCGACTCCTCGCTGAAGGTGGTGGACGTGCCCACCAGCGACGACAGAGACATCGTCACCTGCATCTTCACGCGGCTGAAGTTCTGCACAGGAGTAACGGTTGAGGAATGAGGTGAAGAAATGTGCTTGTTCAGTAAGGTAGTTCTGTGTAATTAATTAGGTTGCGATTATACACAGCGCAGTAACTCTCACGCAACTGCGCGCGCAGCACTGGCGAAGAACGCGAACCGAATGCGCTTATATTTATAATCTCCGCACGAGACGTCCGATCGTGCTGTCTCTTTCTCGCCGAGCCGCGCCGCTGCGCTTACCCACCTGTCACTAACAACCGACTGAGGGACCGCACGATTTGGGCACCAATATTTATAAGCTTCGTTTGAGACAGCCGAGCATGCTGTCTCGCTCGACGTGGTCAGCGCGTATAAATATAGGATCGCTTGCTCCAAATAAATCAATTCTAATTCTCTCGAGCTGGTGTTTTATTGTACCTCCTGCGACGCTACACGATAAATAATGGCGGAAAGGTTAACTATAAGTCGATAAATTGAGGGTGAGTGTGTGTGGTGGTAGTAGCACGAGTTATAGTTACGTGCAATGTTTGTATACTTGACTCGAGGATACAGGTAGTGGGGGAACAGTCAGAAGAACAGGTGGAGAAAGCGGACGCTAATTGCTGGTGACGTAACGAGCTAATCTTAATCATGCCTTAGGCATGAGCACTACAGTTTCAATAAGCGGAGAATCTCGGCGGTCGCGGGTTCGAACCCCAGGCACACACCTCTGACTTTTCGAAGTTATGTGTGTATTCAAATTAAATTATCACTTGCTTTAAGGGTGAAGGAAAACATCGTGATGAAACCTGCACACCTAATAGTTCTTAGGAATTTCTTAGGTGTGTAGTCCGCCAACCCGCACTAGGCCAGCGTGGTGGACTATGGCCTAAACCCTCTCAATGGTAGAGGAGACCGTGCTCAGCAGTGGGCGTATAAGGGTTGATGAAGAAGAAGAAGCTAGTGTTACGTTGCCGAGCGTGTAGTGGTGGCGCATGAGCGCGTAGAGCGCGGCGGCGGCGTGCGCGCGGGGCGGGGCGGCGAGCGCGGCGCAGTGCCGCAGCAGCACGCGGCACGTGCCCGACTCCTCGCCGCAGCACGACCAGCCCAGCTGCACACACACACATACACATCAGGTCATGGGATATTTACACTGACAATAATTCAATTAATGTTGAATATTATAAATATTTTTTTTTACGAGCAAATTATTTTTTTGTATTTATACGTCCTCTAATTTTGAACTACTATTTTAAATCTTTCTTATTTAATATTTTTTTGTCATTACACTATCCCATGCTTCCATTTTGTAATACTAACTTAACTATGTCAATAAGTGGACAACGTTTAAAATGAACAATTTAATAAATTAAAAATAATTTGTCCTACTGAATTTTAAGAATGCATAATTATCTTATCACAGAAAAAATAGCAATCATAAAAAGTACCTTAACCAATCCATTTTCACACCTATCACAACAAGCTAAAGTCTAAATTCCCGCGTACCTTAAGTATGAGCGCGCGCACGGTCGCGAACATGTGCTGCAGCACGGCGACGCTCTGGTTGCGTTGCAGCGCGCGCAGCACCACCTGCAACGCGCCGCTGCACATGCTCTGTCCGCACTCCAGGTTGCTGCAACACTAACATGCAACATATACTATTATATATTATTCCATACGGGTTGAGAAAACTGCTTAGCTAGGCAGCACTGACTTACAAAATATCAGCGAGAAACTAATGTAATTTCGTTTGTATAGCAAGACTTATCACATACACAATATGATTTAAACACTACCTAACCTACCAAAAGATTATGTAAGTTATCAAACATTTTCAATGTATGAAAAGTATCAATTTTTCTGATTTTATTAGTATTTTTTTTGTAATATAGACCTCGTACAATATAATGCTATGAACAATATAATTTACAGGCTGTTTTCAGACCGTAATCAAAAATGAAGGCAGGTAAAATTCCCCAGTACCTGCACAATAGTCTCCAGTGTCTGCAGCAGTGTGAGCGACACCTCGGCGGCGAGCGCGGCGGACAGGTCCGGCAGGGGGTGCGCGGGGGAGGAGGGGTGGTCCCGCCCCCCGCCGCGCACCCACTCCTTGCGCCACCGCTCGCGCTTGCACCCGCCCACTGACGACGAGCCGCCTGGTATGTGGGAATATGTGGTTTACAGTTAGTTTGAGTTATACTTTATAGTGAATGGGGTAATTAGGTTATTGAAAATACTTTTGTAGGCTACAGGTAGCAGGTATAGGGTATATTCAGGCGGTGATCGGAAATTAAGGCAGGTAATAGTTACAGACCCTGTGATTACGAAAAATTAAAAAATTTGACGTTTTCCTAACAACCATAGTTATTAAATGTATGTATGTGGATGTAAGAAAAAGTAAAATTTTTACTTTTTGTTGGGACTATCTTTAATATCAGGGGGTTTGTAATCACCTTGCTTAAATTTTCGATCACGGCCTGAATACACCTTATATGGATATATTGTTAAAATATTTCATCAAAGCTGAATACATAAAATTGATAAAAAGAATAATGTACCCTTGCGCCGCATGATGAAGTCAGACCGCGCGGACCCCTGTCCCAGTATAACGTCCTCTAGCTTCGCCTTGATGTCGGTGGTCTTGCGCACATTCTGCTGAGCACACTTCATTATCTCCTTGCGACCCTGGAATTAAGTTTCTTGTCAATATTTTCGAACATATAAACTTTTTTAGGACGAGTATATTAAAAGAGTACGTGTTGCTAATGAAAAAAAATTTAATATTTTTAAGGCATGCTCCAATAAAATAACAAAATAAATGTTGTCTCATAAATTCGTCTACTTAAAATTACAGCACCCGCTATTGCGTAGGTGTTCGTACTCGTATTTAGAAATATTAAGCTAAGTACTCAAGGACTGCTCAAGACCGGGATGGTTGGCGCTTTCTTGGGGAGGCCTACGTTCAGCAGTGGACGGCGATAGGCTGATTGAGATTGAGAGGATAAGTACTACCCTACGTTCAATAGACAGAATACATATTCTTTCTATACAAGTGTATGGGTATTTATTAGAGTAGCAGCACGTACCTAGTACTCTAGACAGCGGTAGGCGAGGTCTATGAGCGCGAGGAGGGCGGCGCGGCGCGGGGGGGGCAGGTCGGCGGCCAGCTGCGTCCATCATGTCCTAACAGCATTAGTACGGAGTAGCAGCACGTACCTTGTACTCTAGACAGCGGTAGGCGAGGTCTATGAGCGCGAGGAGGGCGGCGCGGCGCGGGGGGGGCAGGTCGGCGGCCAGCTGCGTCCATCATGTCCTAACAGCATTAGTACGGAGTAGCAGCACGTACCTTGTACTCTAGACAGCGGTAGGCGAGGTCTATGAGCGCGAGGAGGGCGGCGCGGCGCGGGGGGGGCAGGTCGGCGGCCAGCTGCGTCCATCATGTCCTAACAGCATTAGTACGGAGTAGCAGCACGTACCTTGTACTCTAGACAGCGGTAGGCGAGGTCTATGAGCGCGAGGAGGGCGGCGCGGCGCGGGGGGGGCAGGTCGGCGGCCAGCTGCGTCCATCATGTCCTAACAGCATTAGTACGGAGTAGCAGCACGTACCTTGTACTCTAGACAGCGGTAGGCGAGGTCTATGAGCGCGAGGAGGGCGGCGCGGCGCGGGGGGGGCAGGTCGGCGGCCAGCTGCGTCCATCATGTCCTAACAGCATTAGTACGGAGTAGCAGCACGTACCTTGTACTCTAGACAGCGGTAGGCGAGGTCTATGAGCGCGAGGAGGGCGGCGCGGCGCGGGGGGGGCAGGTCGGCGGCCAGCTGCGTCCATCATGTCCTAACAGCATTAGTACGGAGTAGCAGCACGTACCTTGTACTCTAGACAGCGGTAGGCGAGGTCTATGAGCGCGAGGAGGGCGGCGCGGCGCGGGGGGGGCAGGTCGGCGGCCAGCTGCGTCCATCATGTCCTAACAGCATTAGTACGGAGTAGCAGCACGTACCTTGTACTCTAGACAGCGGTAGGCGAGGTCTATGAGCGCGAGGAGGGCGGCGCGGCGCGGGGGGGGCAGGTCGGCGGCCAGCTGCGTCCATCATGTCCTAACAGCATTAGTACGGAGTAGCAGCACGTACCTTGTACTCTAGACAGCGGTAGGCGAGGTCTATGAGCGCGAGGAGGGCGGCGCGGCGCGGGGGGGGCAGGTCGGCGGCCAGCTGCGTCCATCATGTCCTAACAGCATTAGTACGGAGTAGCAGCACGTACCTTGTACTCTAGACAGCGGTAGGCGAGGTCTATGAGCGCGAGGAGGGCGGCGCGGCGCGGGGGGGGCAGGTCGGCGGCTAGTGCTGCCTGCGCGCCGCGCTCGCTCCAGCGCCACACCCACACGCAGCACATCACCAGGTTGCGGCTCGTCTCGCTGTTCAGCGCGCTGCGGCCGCTCTGCAACGACAAATGTAGGGTTGCCAACCATTTACAATATTTACCCTTAAACTTTTAAATTCATAATAAATGTCCTTAAAAGGGATACAAGTATATCATATTCAATGTAATAAATTAAATAAGAATAGTTAATTCGGTGATAGTATTGCGTATGGAGTAGAACACTTAAAAAACAGATACTTAAAATTTTGATAACAGATAACGAAAATACCTCCAAAATAATCTTCTCTCTAAAAAAACTCCCTATTTAGATTTTTCCCTTAACTTTACGAAGAAAATTTCCTAGTTGACATACAGTGCCAATTCAGAGTCATATGCAAAATCTTTAACTTTTGAAATATTATTTGTGATATTTTTTGATACCTGTTTAAATTCTTCCGGACTTGGCGAAGTGTACAAAGATCCGAATTGACCCATTTCGCTCTCCAACGGTAATATTTCTGTAAAAAAATGGATTATTATTTAATAATAATAAGTGTATTTCAATGGGTCTCTGGATGATTTCACAACACAATTGAACCCTGTAGGTGGCGTTGCTGTCAGCATAACACCTTAAGCTTTTCCGTGCAAGACGATGTCTGCTTTCTTGAAATATTTCAATGGGTCTCTGGATAATTTCACCATGCAATTGTACCTGGTAGGTGACGCTGCTATTGGTATATAGCTTAAACTTTTTTTTACCTTAAAGCAGGACAGCTAGTGTAAAAGAGTAGAATATACCGTTATTAGCACTAGGTCGGTAGAGCAGCGGTTGGGCGTCCAATGCGGCGGCTAGCAGCGGCAGGTATAGTGCGGCCACTCGGGCCCGCAGTTCTGGCGCCTGCAGCCGAGGGTCTGCGTCGTGGGCAGCCGCTAGGGAGCAAACTGCACCCACTGCCGCAGACTGGAGGGCTGGACTCCTGGATATGTGGAAGGTTTTGAGGCATGATGATGGGGCTGTGAAGCTTTGTATATTGTAGTTGGATGTAGTGATCTTGATACTTTAATTGCTTAGAAGCAGAGTGGTTTGTATGTGGTTACAGACATGGACTTTTTGTGTGACTTCTAAGGATTAGTCCCTAGTCTCTATTACAAGCATCCCACTTTAAGAGGGCATCCATACATTAGAAAAAAGAAATAGTTCTGAATTTGTTTTTGTGAGTAAAAATTGGGAACATCAAAATCAATGAAGGTATACAAGATATTGACATTGAGATGATTTCTTAAAAAAGAAAAGCAAACATTTTTATTCATAATCACATTGTTTTTTATATGTCTGCGTATATAATTAGAATATATTAAGTAAAATCTATGTGCAAAAAAATATTATGTAAATGTAATGATTACTAACTGCAATTCCAGCGCATTAGTGAGTTCAGTCAGCAACAGGCCCGCCAGGTAGTGCCTGGAGCGGAACTCGTGGGACAGGGCCCCGTGCGCGGCGCCGGAGCTGGACGCCGACGCGACGGACTGCGCGGACGGCGCGGGGGACACGGCGCCGCACCCCCCGCCCCCGCCGCCGGCCCCGCCCACCGACAGCGGCAGGTTGAGGGACACGTAGTGCTCGTGAGAGCAGATTATACGCAGGAACGATAGCTGGGGGAGATGAGATTAGTATTAACAGTTTGCGAAAGGAGAGGCAAATGTTCGTGGGATCGATTGATATTTGTTTCGGGTCGGGGTATTTGTGAGATCGAAAAGTCAATGTCAACATGTGATATTAAGTTTTATTGTTATCAGCTTATACACGTCCTCCTACTGGGCACAGACCTCCTCTACCATTTGAAAGGATTGAAGTCTTATTCCACCACGCTGGCCTCAGAACTTTACGGATGCAGGTTTCATCACATTTTCCTTCACTGTTAAAATAACTCCGAAAAGTCAAAAGTATGTGCCTGGGGTTTGAACCCGCAATCGTCAAGATTCTCTGTAAACCTGAAGATTTTCCCCCAAATCATGTATGGGTTAAACAGGGGTACTGACTTTAAGATCTTCTAACCACACCATCATACCTTATAGTGCACGAGCGGCACAGCATCCGGCAGCGAGGCGATCTTGGCGCTCATCTGCTTGTAGTAGCTGCGGATGAGGTTGAACACGTAGCCGCGGTCCATCACGCTCAGCAGGTCGAACAGGAAGAACGCCAGGCTGTTGTTCAGGCTCTGGGTCAGGCGGCTGTTCTTGCCGTATCTAGAAAAAAAGTTGGAAATATTATGAGCAGTGGACAATCTTTTGGGAGGCAAGGTCAGAAGGAGGCAAAATACGATAAAAGCAGACCGTATTTGTGATATTTACCCCACAATCCTAAAAAGAGGGATAGAGAGAGAGAGAGAGAGTTGTGTTATATCTCTGGCTGTAAAAGTGTAAAAAGTACATTTATTGAATGGATCTATTTATTACTCCTTTACGCTAAAGCTATTTCATTTCTCATCGTATAGGAAATTTGTGGCTGATAGTGACCTTAATGCCAATTATCGTAAAACGCACTGGCAACCCAATAATATAGCTGGCAACATTAACGCCACGCAGAACTTCAGCAACAATGAGATACGGTTACGATCTTAGACTGTAATACGAACTAAAAGCTGCGTTATTTATCAATTTATTTAAAAGTGTATAGCACACGTTACAAGAATACAATTGAGTGCATTACATTACACTAGTACAACAGACAGTCTTACATCAACAGACAACTAAGATTATATTATGTACTAAAAATAACTCAACAGAAGTGATGAAATGTTCGCACAGTAAATCGTCATGAGTACTGACCCTGATATAATCTCTGACGTGACGTTGTTGACGAGCGTGGTGACGTCATCGGTGAACTGTTCGGGGAAGCGCGCCTTCCGCGGGGCCTCGTGCGCGCCGCTCCAGTACAGGTACTCCACCATCGACTTCACCATCAACTCGAACAGCGACCTGCGGGAACGACGTGAAGTTAGCTGCACTACTGTATCTATAGTCTACACCAGGGGTTCCCAAACTTATTTACACTATGACGCCCTACAGAATTATTATTTTTCTTGCGACGCACCCCCCCCCCCCCCATTATCAAAACTACCTACTTTACTGGAAATAAAAACAGCAGTAGTTAGTGGAATATGAGGTTATCAGAAAAATACGGACAGCGAATGTTTGCCGATCGCCTCGCGACGCCCTAGGGCGTCGCGACGCACAGTTTGGGAGGCCCTGGTCTACACTTATCACTAATGCTTCATATTATGTAGTCTGTGACTATCATGCGTATATTTATTGAAAGGGATGAGGATTATCACGTGCTCTCATAGTCAAGTATGACGTATGTGCTTCATTGACTTAGGTAGTGTTATTGTATTTTTTAGTAACACGGAGTCTAGAAAGGTGCTCGAAAAACGTGAATAGGCTCGCTTCTCGTTGCGTATGACTGATATATGCTGGTGAAACACGGGTGCAGAAGTATACCTCAGCTTGCTTCTTAAGACAATACACGTATGAGAATTTCCCACTTTAAAAATTCAGTAACGCTTTGCCTGGCCCGGGAATCTAACCTAGATCTTTTAGATCGCACGATACATACTTGTTCTGATAGACCACGAGACATTCTCAGTCATGACATTTAACTTCTTTTCATAAAAGACTTAGTCAACAATCTTTCTTCACTCACATTCTCTTCATATCAGCTACCTTATTAATAGTGAAGTACATAGTTACCAGGAGTTGTGCATGGCGAGGTCCCTGGTGGCGCCGCTGGCCACCACCCACTGCAGCGCCAGCTCCTCGTGCAGGATCTTGCACGACCCGTCCGTCAGCACTGTGGGACAAAACATCATGAGGTTAGGCTTATTTTGATACTAAACTACTTGTGTATAAAAAACTACTGTTTTTGTTAGCGAGGGGCATGCCCCCCCCCCCTTAGAGTAGCACCGCATCAATCACACTTATATGCAAACAAGAAATTATAGGTATTTTAAACCGTCCCAATTGTTATAACAAATTATCCAATGAATGACATACAGACGTTCAGAATAGTAATAAAATTATTTGGGATCAAATCCGCAGTTTCTTTTTTTCTAAAATTAGAGGGGGCGAGAGGATATAGAAACAAACCTTATAACTATTCCTTACATTCACATGATGTAAAGTTCCGATGTTTTCATACCTGTAGGTGGAAGTGGCAGTCCTATATCCCTGTCGGAGAGCGAGGGTCGCGGGATAGTGCACTGGAACTGGATGTAGCTGGAGATGAGGCTGCTGCGCCCGTGGGCGTCGCACGTGGCGCCCTCGTTCATGTTCTGATAAAGAAATAAATAGGATATAATGTGTAACGGTAGTGTCTACTGTAACATCTATCTGTGTAATGTCGATGATATAAAATTTAGGATACAATAATTTAATCACATGAGAATCTGTTTCGATAAGGGCACCTCTAGGAGTCTATTACCTGTTCCAATGTAACGAATTTTATATATTAAAGATGCAATAAAACCTTTTCAATGTATCCCATTAGAAATTCCAGTATTATAAAATTTTATCCCTAGCTGTAATCATTCGTTTAACATCCGTTGATTTTCTAGACCACGAAGGTGAAAGCTATGAAGCTAGCTAAACATCTCAAATACCAAACAGCTTAACTCCAACACCAGTCAAGCAAATGTGACCCTTATCGACTATGTGTCGACTGTTTATGCCACGCGAATATATCCCCTATCCCCAGCGCATCAGACCGTGATCTCCGTGAAGATGTGCGCGAGGCAGGTGAAGACGTCCTGCGCGATGTTGAGCGTCTGTCCGGCGAGCGCGGGCGGCGCCACCAGCAGCTGCAGCAGCTTGTCGCCCAGCACGGGCAGGTAGCGGCACATCGTCTCCACGTTGGCGGTCGGCAGCTCGCATATACTGGAGATTTCAATGGTAAAGTTATAAAGGTGTATTCTGACTGTCATCGGAGACTAAGGCAGGTAGTAGCTCCCTCAACCATTTTCCATACAACCATCGATATTAAATGTATGTAGTTTGTATGGAAAAAGTACATACATACATACATACACATACATAACTTCACGCCTGCATCTCTGCCTACCCTTTCGGGCAATATAGGCGTGAGGTATGAAAAACCCAATAACACTTTGATGAATAAATTTATTTATTATTTATTCATTTGATGAAAAAAGAAAAGACCTCCTAATTAATTTAACACTTACGTTCTCTGCGCATATGCTGAACTGCTGGGTGCGGGCCTCCTCTACCGTTGAGAGGGTTTAGGCCTTAGTCCACCGCGCCTACCCTTTTGGTATGTAAAGTAACTTACAAGCCCACACTAAAATATGTTTTAGGAAAAAAAATTACCGCTACCAACACTAGTTCGAATGTAGTGTTTAAAACTATATTATGTTATTATATTTTACATTTTAAATTGTTTATTAGTTGTTAAGTTGTTTGTAATTACCATTGCACATTATTAATTGTTTGTCTTTTTGTTTATAATATTTTGGAGAATGTTATGCACACCTTAAGTGTCATATATATCGGATATAGTACCTAAGTATTAATTATTAAGCTACCAATGTATTAATATATGTGATGTGGTTGTGCTGAATTAAATAAATAAACTATTATTAACCTTTGTCACCAATCGATAGAAATATAACAGTTTATAATATAGACATGGATTAGTTCTTAGACCTCTTAAAACAAGAATAAGATAAGGTAACATAAATCTTGTTTTACTACTCTAGTTATCCAGATCTAACAATTAAAATAAAGTATTAAAAACTAATTATTGAAATACCTTGTTCGTAGCTCTGACTCCATATTTGTGAGTCCGATCCTGGCCGGTATGTTACCTTCTTGAACAGCTTCGCAAGCCATGGCGAACCTTTCGATGTAACCATCCTGCAATATAAATATATCAATGTAGCTTTTTTTCAATCGTTATGCGTGGAATATACATATAAGTAAAGTTGAAAAGTGAGACAGCGATAGTAGAGGTCTAGTCTCTGCAACGAGACAAATGTTTGTGTAATCCACAAATATTTGTATCAGGTTTGAATTTCGTGTTTTTCGATACCCATGGCCAGTGCTGTAACTAGCCTTTTATGCACCCGGTGCGAGCCTTCAAAACTGCGCCCCTGAAAAATGCTCTAACCAGCTTTAGTCACCATTGTAGGACTCCCTAGTCCTAATGTAAGACTCCCTAGTCCTAACAATACGATGGATTGCACTGGCTCACTACTACACACAGTAGCGCAGGCGCACGTCCGACTCGGTCCGACGTCAACGGTCGACTGACTGAGTGACAGCTAACCCCACCACTAGTGTACGTGAGACAGTGTAAGGGGCTCCATACACCTACAATAATATTGAACAATCTTTTTATTGTTCAATAATATTGAACACCCCCTTTGATTCCAGACGTTCAATAAATTCTGTCAATAAAATTGATAAACCACTCTGATCAATATTTTCGTGCGAGCAACATGTCTGACGACGAAGTTTTGGCGGCAGCCACGCTGGTGATTTTGTTGAAAAGAAAAAAAAAAGAAATATATTGCGCAATATTAACCCTACACAGCGCAATAAAAAAATATTGATCAATAAAAATTAAGCTCCATCAATCTTTTGCTCAATCACGGCGCAATGCTTCAATATTATCCCTACACGTTCAATAATATTGTACAATCAGAATATTGATCAATATTATTGATGGTGTATGGGTCCGGTAACGTATCTATTTAATAGATACAAACACTACAACCATGCATGAGATAAAACTAGATACTAGTCTGGTCATTTCTGCGCCCCTCCAGGGTCTGCGCCCTGTGCCTGGGCACTGCTGGCACCGCCATAGTTACGGCACTGCCCACGGCAAAGGACTTCCTAGTGTGAGGTTAGGGATTATATAAGTGTATTGGGCGTGTTTATTTATTAAGGTAAAAAAAAACAAAATCATTCTAATACATGACACGAACAGGTCAACAATGTACAATTCTCACCAGCGGATGCACAGTGGTGTGCGGGTCCAGCGTGACGGTGAATATGGGCCGGTGGTTGTCGATCCACTTGGTGCCGGGCAGCTGCACGTCGGGGAAGATGTACGAGTAGTTGGGCGGCGGCTCCTCCAGCATCACCGGCAGGCTGAAGTCGCCGCAGGTCAACTTGCCGTTGCGACATAGGGGGAGCCACTGGAAACAGATATTAATCATCATTATTCATCATCATTTTGACAGCCCCGTGGCGCAGTTGGCTAGACACCAGCTTGCGAAACGAGCGGCCGCGGGTTCGATCCCCGCACCGAGACAAATGTTTGTGTGATCCACAAATATTTGTTCCGGGTCTGGGTGTTTGTGAGACCGAAAAGTCTCTCGTAGTTTCTGATACCCATGACACAAGACTCGTATCTTAGTGTGGGGTCAGGTCTATGTATGTGACTGTTGGGTGTATTTATTTATTATCATCAGCCAATAGAAGTCCACTGCTGGACATAGGCCCCTCCCAATGACTTCCACCGGGAATATATATACCGGATATAAATGCTTATATCAAAGATATAAATAGATTGACTATAAAATAAGGTTAATTAAAGCTATTATCATCATCTCCCTGCACTGTCCCCAATTTTTCACTTGGGGCCGGCGCAGTATGTCTTATTCTTCCACACATCCCTGTCAGCCGTCATGTCTTCATTCACCCCTTTCTCTTTCATATCATCAGTCACGCACTCCATCCATCTTTTCTTTGGCCTTCCTCGGCTCGCCCAGCCATCCACTTTCATATTCATCACCTTTTTTCCTACATATGATTCATCCCTTCTCATAATGTGCCCATACCACAACAGACGGTTTCCTTTCATCTATTCTATCACAGGAGCTACTTTCAGACTTCTCTCAACGTATTCATTCCTTACTCTGTCTTATACCACACATCCATCGCAACATTCACATCTCTGCTTGTGTCACATTGTATTGATTGGCAAAAAATTAACAAGATATATCTTTGATACTTATTATACAGCAGCCACCACCAAAAAACCCTTACACCAAAACCTTACCGAGTATCCAATAGGAGTTTCGACGTTCTTCTCCTGTTCGGGCGCCACTGGTTTCCTCTGGCAGGAGATGTGCAGGAACGTGAACAGCAGGTGGTGCTGGTCGCCCAGGTCCGCTGGCAGCTTCAGCTTTATCTCGTCGTACAGAGACGGGTTCCTGGTGGGGATAGGAGTAGTTATGAGAAACAGTTGTTTTTTGTCTAGTTAAAAGACGTTGTGGGATCAAACCCTATGATTTTTCGAAATTTGTGTGTTTTTCAGTCATTTCATCATGTATTTAATGGTTAAAAAGTACATTGTAAGGTGACCTGCACACATAAACATAGACATGAGCTTGCTAAACGAGAGGCCACGGGTTAGAGTTTGTGTAATACGCAAATATTTGTTTCGGGTCTTGGTGTTTGTAGCCTAGTGTACACAGAGCTTGTAACCTAGTGTGGGGTCAGAACTATATATGTAACGGTTGGATGTACTATACAAGAAATATTGACAGATCAAACTGTATGACATAGATCTTGTTACAAATTGTTAACAAAACAATGTTGATATACTTGTTGTGATAAAGCACAGTAGTGTATGCTTCTGTTGTGAACTCTGGACACGAGCTGCGGCCGAATATAGCGGGTAGAGCTGCTTCCTCATTCTCACCAGACATTAGCTGGATTCTTACCTAGGAACATTAATGTCGATATAACACACCATTTGTTTATAAGGAAAGTATTGACGGATGAAAGCGTATCAACTATCATGTGAATAATAAGTTTGAAAGCCTCGTGATAGCTTTGGAAACGAGAGGCCTCAGGTCAAGAAGACAAATGTTGGTGCGATCTACAAATATTTGTTTCGGATCTGAGTGTTTGAGCGACCGGAAAAGTCTCTGAGTCTCATAGCTACACACGACACAGAAATTGTATTGTTTTAATTATTTATTTATTAAAAGCGGTCCAAAAAGTACAGAAAACTGTTAGGCAATAAATTGTCTGGATGACATACAATTTCGAACACAAATCCATCCACAATTTCGACAAAAAAAAAAACAGTACTACTACTATCAAAATTCAAATGTCTATGTCCTAAAGAAACTCTAACACCACACAATAAAACTCACAGTGATGTTCCTAGCGGATCCCGTGCGGGACGTGTATGCTTGCAGGTTGATCTCCTTGACGAACAGGTAGAGCAGGTTCCGGTACTGGTGGTGGGGCGCCGCGGGCGAGTGCAGGGGGAACGCCAGCACCTCCTTGCACGGACGCGCCTTGTCGTCTGCAAGTATAATACGCTTAATTATATATACATAACCATGGCTGTATTCTCCAAAAGCGTAAGCAGGGGTTCATTTTTGAATTCACATTTCGCCAGATTTCTCTGCGATGCTTAGTGCAGAGTCAGTAAGATCATTTCAAATGTAAGTTATAGAAAAACTATACAAAATAGATAAAGGTAGGTATCAGTCTTACAGACAACAAATATCAAATTTATGGAAAAAAATCAGTTAAATAAATTCTCAAAATGAATTTAAAAAGTAATAATGCCACTGTATTCTCAACAATACTGGTCTATTTGTCTCGTCTGTTGCGAAGTTTTTAAGCTAACACTTAAAATATGAGTAATAATCCTGAAACCAACAATTGTTACGTTTACGTAACACATTTTAAAAACACTTAGAAGGTCCCACCTTCGACAGATGCATTTTCGATGCAATAATTTAATTTGACAGCCCCCGTGGCGCAGTTGGTTAAACACCAGCTTGCGAACGAGAGGCCGCGGGTTCGATCCCCGCACCGAGACAAATGTTTGTGTGAACCACAAATATTTGTTTCAGGTCTGGGTGTTTGTAAGACCGAAAATGTATCTCGTAGTGTCTGATACCCACAACACAGGTCTTGTAACCTAGTGTGGGGTCAGAGCTATGTATGTGACTGTTGGGTGTATTTATTTATTCCTTGTAATAGAAAAAGAACTTAATTCTCACCTCCATAAGGGTTCAATTTGGCCAGCTCCGGCGTGAGGCCGTTCTTGATTTCGTCAGGACAGGGAGATACTTCGATCTTGAGTGTTCCGGGGATGCACTTGAGCTTCTTAGGAGCCGAACTTGGTCTTTTAATTTCAGCTAGAAACTTGTATAGGTCCTCGTCGCGTAGTTTGTCTGTCTCCTGAGTTTCAAATAAAGTGTGAAGTTTGCTGTAATATCTTCCGCCATAATATTTGCTTTGTTGTAAAATGAATATCAATGTTGGCAAAATATTAATATGTACATAATGTACCTACATAGCAATTTAAGTGTAAGCGTGTGTCATACTTCAATGAAAATCTATTGTCGTGTGATAGGACTTAGAATATTTCTAATATTCTAAGTCAGTCTCTATTGGATTCAAACTAGTATATTTTTAATAAATAATTTCTTAATTTAACAATTAGACAATGCGTTATTTATATTGATTAAATCTTTGATTATAATTATTTATTTCTGTAGGTTTAAAATTTTATTTTTTCAAGTTACAATTAAATTACTATAGTTTTAAACGATATCAATATTAACACTGTAATTTTAGACTGTAAGTAAGTTAATTAGCAATCATTCTCTTGATTGAATGAATGAATGACCGAATCAATGAACGAATGACTGGTGACTGACCGAATGAACACCACACTAACATCACTCCTACCTGTTTGAAGAAGCTGGTGACGGTGATGACGATGGGTTTGAAGGCGTCGAGCGCGGCGACCAGGTCGTCCGGCTGGTGCGGGGCGGCGCGCCGCTCCACGGAGCCCTTGCGCGTCAGCGAGCCGCCCACCTCGCCCGCGCGGCGCCGCAGCTGCTCCAGGCTCGACGACGACGCCTTGCGGTCTGTGACACACATACACATATGAAAACATAGTTACATTATGTAGGCACATCAGGCTATATGAGGCGTATATGCTTATGCCTGTATTAGATAGGGTTAGACAGACTAAAGACTATTTTATAATTTAACAAAAGTGGCGGGAAAGGGATGGATGGGGGCAGGTCAAGACAAATTCAGGCACAGCCTTCTTGGGGAGACCTACGTTCAGCAGTGGACGGCGATAGGCTGAGTATACTTTATTCAATAGTCTCCATCATTTCTGTGGTTATGAGATCATCATCACCAACCTATATAGGTACGGAACTCCTACAAAATTAAGTGGGATTAGGGCTTAGTCCACCAATGACTATTAACGACATAATATCGGCCTCACACGAACATTTATTCAGTATCTCGCTTAAACATTTAAGCGGGAATCGAACCCGCGAATATCCTTCACAATCATCACTATAATAATAACAATCATCCTTGTCCACTTCTGGAAAAAAAAATGTTTCTGTATGTAAAGTGACTTATACAAAAAAAATACAATCAAAAAGGATCCAATTACCAAGGCTGTTAGTATTATTCCCTGGCGCCAACGTGTCCCTATCAGCGTCCCTCTCCAGGCTGTTGGACCCGCTGAGGATGTGGAGCAGCGACACGGCGCTCCACGCCAGCGGCATGCGGTACTTGCCCAGCCGGCTGCACGCCGCCATGGCGCTCGCGCGGACCTTCTCGCGGTTCTGTGGGCGAAATTGTTGGGATCGTGGGACCAATGCGCTCGTGGGACCAAAGGGCTCGCGGGACCAGACATTTCGAAGAAACAAAATTGGATCATGATACCAATAATGTTTCGAAAAATGAAGAAAAATCAAAACAGTATGACAATTTTTTTTACGAATGTTGTTCGTAAAAGCTTTCAAATACAAGTAACATTAAACGAAAAGTTTTCTTTGCAGTTAAAGGTTTAATATGCCAATTGTATTTCTTGAATGTATTAAAGGTAAAATCAAGTTAAGCGTACTTTATGTTAATCCATATACCAACAGCACATTTATAATCTACGTCATGGGAAGCCGTAGATAATCTATCTCATTATAACCACATGATCACTTCTTATTTTCGTTTATATGTTTCAAAATGCGTATGTATTACATTTTTTTTTTGGAAACAGTTATCACAATACAAAAACATATTTCGATACTTATTTGGCATATTTCTCATAATCTTAAAGATTACAAACTCTTTGAATTTGATAAAATATCGAACCCCCGATCATTAAAAGTTATACGTAAAGTTTCTAATAATATTGCCTTAAATAAAATCAGATAGAAAGTGATAGATGGTGATAGTCACGAAATGATGATTGACTGAAGATAAACACACAGGTGTGTATTAGCAGTTAATCATCACATATTTCAACTGAGAAGATAAACATCTTCAGAAAACCGGTACACCTAAAAAAAATTCCCTTCCTACCCTTCCTCCCTAATATACTAACCTTATCATCCCTAATATAGGGTTCGACGCACTCATTAACATCTCCCTGGAGGACCTTCTCGACCCTCACGACGAGGAAGACATCGGGCGAGGGGTTCTGTATATCGAACACTGCGCTGCGACTCAGGGTCGAAACGTCGGTGTGGGCCACGTGGGGGGCCAGCATCTGCCGCGTGCACTCTGAGTTCAGGTTGAAGTAGAAGTTCTCGGATAGCTTCTTCTTTTCCCGGGCGTCGTATAAGGCCATTGACGCGAAGAGGGGCTCCACGTCGAGTTCTAGCCTGGAATTTTGTGGTATTGTTAGTATATTGACTGACTTATCCCACTGCAAAAGTCGACTGGATGGATAGGTGGATGAACTTTTATTGGATTTAAACACTACAAAATCCACGGTATTTTTAGAATCATTACTACGCACGAGCTGTGAATCAAAATTACACCGAGGGACCAAAGGGGACCAAACAGTCTTCTACCACATAAAAAAAAGAAAAAAAAAGACATCAATATTACAATAGAATATCTTACTTGAGCTGATGGCAGACGACCATGATCCTGTGGCCCATGATCTCGCAGGGCATCTCGGCTGCCAGGCGCCTCTCCACCGGCTCCTCTTCATCCAGGTAAGGAGTGTACAGACCCATCAGGTCTGTGTACCTGTTCTCTAACCTGGGAACGAATGGAACAGGATGGCATCATTGTGTTGACTGGATACCGATGATTTTTGTTGTTTCTTCCTATCCCAGTCAACGGTCTTTTTTGTCCCTAGTTGTACCGTCACATTATGCATCATTTTTTGTACCAAGTAAAGTAATCTTACTATCATTCTCAAACTTTATCATCATCATTATCATCGAAAAGTATGTTAATTTTTGATCTCTTCAGCATTGTATCTCTATTATCAGTTTTTTATTTGTATAATAAATTTTTATTAATTAATTTAACTTGTGTAATAAAGCTTGAACCTATCACAAAACAGAAGTACCTTTTTACATCATCTTTTATCTAACTTAGCTCCAATAACTAAATGCCACAAGACATCAAACTTAGTCTTAACAAGGAGTACCAACCTCCGCGCTTCATTAATTGCGTCAATTTGCTCCGGAGGTTTCCTTTCAAAGAGGTCAGGTAACAGCGGGTCTGACGAGGAGCTGCGCAGGTCCAGGCTGGCCCAGGACCCTCGCGGAGTGAGCGTCTCGTTGCATGATGATGAAGAGGATATCGAGGCCACAGACTGACGCCCGCTTGACGGTTGGGATTGTGATTCGAACTGGGAGGATCATTTTTGTCGATATTAATATAAACAGAGGTAGTAGTGGGAAACTCAAAATCATACGCAACCTTATAAAAATAATAGACGAAATGACCTACAATGTATTAGGTCGGCAACTAAGTAAGTGCGGATTTTACTAATAGATGGCTTCAGTTGAACTTTTAGGTTTGCTGGAGTAGTCCAAGTGTAAAACACATTTTGTTATTTGATAGTTGGTAATTCAGCTATCAATCAGTAAAAAAAGTTTTTTGATCGGTTGCCTAGTTTTCGTTTGGTGTTCGTTGAAAAATGGAAAATTAAAAGGAAAATTATCGTCATATTTTGCTTTTTAATTTCGCAAAGGGAAAACGCATCGCAAGCTCACAAAAAGTTATGTGCTATTTATGGTGACGAAGCCCTAAAAAATCAGCAGTGTCAAAATTGGTTGGACAAATTTTGTTCTGATGATTTTCACTCAAAGACGAAAAACGCTCTGGTCGTCCAGGTGAAGTTAATGACAACTTTATCAAAGCAATAATCGATTCGGATCGTCACAGTATAACTCGTGATATTGCAGAGAAGCTTCATGTATCACATACATGCATTGTAAACCACTTAAAAAAACTTGGCTATGTTCAAAAACTTGAAAATCCGCAATTAATTACTTGCCAACCCAGGTTCGTCGCCATAAACAGCGAATATCTGTTTGTGAGCTTGCGATGCGTTTTCCCTTTGCGAAAAAAAAAATGAAAAATATGACGATATTGTTCCTTTTAATTTTCCATTTTTTAACGAACACCAAACGAAAACTACGCAACCGATCAAAAAACTTTTTTTTACTGATTGATAGCTGAATTACCAACTATCTAATAACAAAATGTGTTTTACACTTGGACTACGCCAGCAAACCTAAAAATTCAACTGAAGCCATCTATGAGTAAAATCCGCAATTACTTAGTTGCCGACCCAATAGTTATCATAAAATAAAAATTGCACTAAAAAGATATTATTTATTGCGTTGTATTAGCTATATATCTATTCCTTATCATATCAACAGTCGTATAAATGAATACTACAAACAGTAAAAATATGAATAAGGAGGACATACCAATAAAAAAATATTTTTCTACAACATCTTAACATCGACATTCCTATAACAACAGAAGTTTTTAAGCCCCCCTCTTTTTTACCTGCTGCGAAGCCAACTCCTCAGTAGAGGCGGAGTAGGGCTCGGCATCGATTTCGTACTGATGTCGAGGCCCTGACTGCAGTTTCTCGAGCCTCTCGCTGAGCCTCTCGCGGCCGCAGGCGGAGCCCGAGAACGGCCTGTACTTGTACTCCACCACGGTGTAGTCCGACGTGTAGCACCGCAGGCAGTCGCGGACGAACATCGGCGCTTTTGTACTGTTGAATAATATAAATACCTCCAATAGTCACATACATATTACATAGTATTGACCCCACATTAGGGTTCAAGTCCTGTATTAGAAACTAGGTGAGACTTTTCAGTCTCACAAACATCAAACAAATATTTGTGGATCACGCAAAGTTTTGGCCCGGTGCGGGGATCGAAGCGGCGACTTCTCGTGTCGCAAGATGATGTCTAGCCAGACAGACATATTTTATGCATAAATCCCAATAGTGGTGGAGGAATGATATATTATGCGAAAACAGTTAGTCTAAAGTGCTTTAATGATTGTATGAACAAGCGCTTAAACATTGTTTGTGCGGAGCACTGCATGTTCCATGGCATTGCTGTATCTTCATTGCGCCGACTCCAATTAGAATTGACAATTCTTATCGGCAACTTTGATGTCATGGCATTAAAAATAGAACTTAGAACGAAATAAACTTAAACGCTGTACCAGCTTCGTCTCAGACAGAGATAAGTGACATCAAAGTGCCAGCTTGAAGAATCAATTCAGCAGGCATAACAGTGTCCAGTTAAGAGCCTTTGCCTTACTAATAAAAAAATGGCCACTCACAGGTCCTCATCAGGCAGTATGTGGGCCAAGGTCCTGATCCGTCGTGGCACGCAGTTAAGCTCGATGTCGACCGGCGGGTAGGCGAGGGGGTCGCGGGGCCCCATCAGCCGGTCGCACACCTCTTCGTAATCCGGTGGCTCTATCATGTCGCACAATGATATCTGGGGGGAAATAATGGCTTTAGAAGTGAAAAATGTAGGGTTTTAATAGTGTTTGTGGAATAAAATGTAGCAGTGTCCTAGATCTTCAGACAATTGAAATTGCATAAACACAATCTAAAATTAAACTCTTCTGTAGAGTTGTCATAATCTTGATACTTTTCAGCTTAACAAAGATCAAGACCGAACACCAATAATGATGAATGATAAAAAATAAACCCCATATTAAACTGCCAGTCTGATCTCTAGCTTCCATGGTATTTATTTACATAACTAATTAAAAGTCAAATAGAGTTAAGTTAAAAATGAACAAGGAAACATGAGTCTTGACATTTTTATTTCACAACCTACTTTATGTCTTCTTCTTCTTAAATCTTCATCAACCCATATTCGCCCACTGCTGAGCACGGGTCTTCTCTACCATTGAGAGGGTTTAGGCCATAGTCCACCACGCTGGCCTAGTGCGGGTTGGCGGACTACACACCTAAGAAATTCCTAAGAACTCTTAGGTGTGCAGGTTTCATCACGATGTTTTCCTTCACCGTTAAAGCAAGTGATAATTCAATGTGAATACACACATAACTTCGAAAAGTCAGAGGTGTGTGCCTGGGGTTCGACCCCGCGACCGTTGAGATTCTCGACCGCGCGCCCAAACCTCGAGGCCATCACTGCTTATACTTTATGTATCAGCTACTAAACCAAAGGCGAGTATAATGTACTAAGGCCCACTTTGTAGAGGAGGCCCATATAAAGCGCTGGGACATACATGGGCTGATGATGACTTTATTAAACAAAAATGATAATGATGAAGGATATAATGAAAATGGAAAATTTTACACAAAGTTTCTTTGTATACTTAATATCTAGATAATTGTAGACTGTAGTCTTTTGCAATAAACAATATAAATGTATGTGGAACATGAAATGATTGCTGCAACATTCCAATGGCCTGACAACAGACATACATTGTGTAATAACAACAGCCTTATTGCTAGCCATACAGGTATAAATGATAAGTCTGTGAAATTATGCAACACTCTCAAGACAGACAGGGAATTCAGATTCAAAAAAGATCATTGACAAAAATGGAGTTCTTAGCTTGGGATACAAAAAAGAAACAGATTTGATTTTGTTACTTAATAAAGTAAATGACATTTTTTCCCATGTAGCTTTATTATATCATCATAATATTTAAAGTTTGTTTAAATGGTTTTGCTGTCAGTTAGCTAGGTGCATGTTACAGTATTTTTTTAATTTTATTTTCACTTTTTTGATCCTAATGTTCCTCACATACTGCCAACTGATTTGATTGACAAGACAAGTCATTGTACCAAGGAATTTTCATTTGCGGTTACAGAAAATACGATTACCAGTATTATGGTTTCTTATTTATTTTTAATATTAAAGATCACAAGAAATTTGATTTTGTAAAATAACAAGAATGAAATTAATCAGCCAATCACAATATTTGCACTTTAAAGTTTGTGTGTTTTCCTCTAAAACCTTTTAAGCCATAGAATTAATATCAATCTTTTGTCTCATTAAAATCTCATAACTGCATTTGTTTTTAAAATGTATGTGTGGCTACTGAACACATAAAATATGGAGCTGTGATTTGTGTTTCAAAGGACAATATTGTTTATTTGTTGTTGTATTAACACATTTGTGTTAATAGTATGTGTGAAATAATAATGTTCATAGTTGTGTGAATGTTAAATAGTGCAACTGGGAACATGAAGAGGGAAGAATTTTATTTGTTGGCCCTAAATTTGTTTTAGAAAATATGTGCCATATATTTATAAAATTGTACATTTCATTCCCACATGACATGCTTTAAGGCGAGGGTTACACAAGACGAAACAAAACACGAAGCCGACAGTAAACATGCATGAACCGCCTCAATACCATCTACAAACGTAAATTAACATAACGAAACCACGAAACAACAGTACCACACCATGACGGACTGTTTAATAAACAATTCAGAGCATGCATTACACATAAGGAAAGTGTTTCAAAATAATGAATCACCATGCAAAGTCAGCGAAGACTTACAGAGGACGAGCAACCAGAGAGAGTGCCGACCTTCGACTGGTTAGAATACACCTTACGTGAGTCCCCAGCATTCCTATAAATAGGGAAAAATCAATTTTGCAGTATTTATACCCGCCACAGGCACTCAACATGCATCGTTAACTTCCACTGGGGCGCGATTACAAGGGCGAACCATTTACCCGAAAGATTGCTGGTATTTACGTCCAAGTGTCATCTAATGCGGTGTTAAGAAGCTTGTGTTATGCTTATAATAAATTTTATTGATTATTATCTCACAATATTCGTTGGAAAACAAATAATAGTGTTTCCCTTGTTTACTGCTTTGACAGACTTGATGGATAGTTGAGTGCTGCCAACTGTAAAAACTATTTTAGTGTGTAAGAATAAAACGTTTTGTATTGAACTCAAATAAAAAGTTCCTATAAAGTAAATTAATCTGATGCTATTTTGAATGAAATAAGTATTACAATAATTGAATCAATATTTTTGTAAAATAGGAAAATAAAATTATTGCTTCTTTGTAACATCTAACAATGTTAAATGAATCCTGTAGCAAAAATTGAAAGGTCACGAAAGAGTAAAGGTCATAAATTTAGATTTCAAAATTGTAACGGTCTTCGGATATTAAATAGTGTTAAATTAGGCATAAAAGACAAGAGCAGCGATTACACATTAAATAGATAAGGGAGAGTGAATGTCATATTTTACAAATACTAGCCAAGTACGTCATAACGGCTCATTGGATTAGACAGTTGCCTTGACTTACGAAAATTACTTAGCATTAAAAATCTTTACCGGGGAATTTTCTTTGACTCATATTCAAAGTAACATAGAATACTTAATATGTATCTTTGATGTCATTCGTTAGTATTTAATCAGGATGTCATTAATGAAATATCAGCATAGAACATCATGAAATCACGGAAACTGCGTGCTCGGAATAATCCCTTTGTAGCCGAGCACGTTTTGTGAAATAATTGGATTTAAAGGTCCCGTGGCTGCGGCTTCGTTTGCACGAGACGTGTGGCATGGCCAGATTACACACTTCGAATAAAATTAACTCGCCTTTATTTATTGTAACGTAAAAGAGCTTATTCGAACAAAGGTTGGTTCCATTAAACTTGTGGGAGGGCTGTAAATAAAGTTATTGTTTCAAAAAGACTCTCTTAGATAATTCAGGATTGTAATAATTCATTATTTCCTTGTTGGTCCCATTGCTACTGAAAAGTTAAAGGTTTAATTCGCGCATCATAATTACTTTCATTGTTAAATTGTATTTTCTGAATGCATGTATTTTGACAAATTATGCGTTTATAAAAGTTTTCCTTTAAGATTTTTTCGCGTCACTTTTTTCATTACAGAAATATTTTTTTGACCCTTTATTCTACACATTTCCACCTATTCAGAGCCCCTTGATATCATAGAGATTCAATAGAAAAGTCAGCAAGGTAATACGATTAGTTTTTCTTTAACACTCTCGGCACATACAAGGTAATTCCGTACAACCTTCGCGGTCTTGAACTGACATGTCCTTAGTACCTATCTTCCGTGTCGAAAATACTCATCATTCAGCTTCGAAACCCTTGCTTCGAGGGACATAAATTGTAATCTCGCGTATGTGAGTGAATGAGTGCCGGAATAAGCTTGTTTCGGAAATCGAGTATTTGTTGGATCAAACCGCAGAGTGGGGCAGGCAGAATTTGGTCCAATTTAATCATTCGAAGACACAAATTTGCGCCTTTACTGCTAAAAAATCTTTCTTTTCTCTATCACCTCGGTTTATGGGCACTTCCCTAGGTATCCAGTCTAGCATTGGAATTCTTGGTATCGATGTTTCGAGTACCGTCCAGTTCTGCGGTCATCTGGAAGATAAAGCCAAGCTTGCTTCGAAAAAGCTTGGTGTGCTCGGCAGAGCGAGACAATATTTCACGCCGGCTCAGCGCCTTCAGCTGTATAAGGCGCAGGTCCGGCCCCATATGGAATATTGTTCTCATCTCTGGGCTGGAGCGCCTCAGTACCAGCTTCTTCCATTTGACCGCATTCAACGACGAGCTGCTCGAATCATCGATGGCCAGATCCTTTCAGACAAAATTGACCCACTAGCATTACGAAGAGACGTTGCATCTCTATGTATCCTTTACCGCATGTACCATGGGGAGTGCTCCGATGAGCTTTTTGGGATAATACCTGCTACTGAATTCCACTACCGCACCACACGCCAGAAATTAAAGTTCCATCCCTACCATCTAGATGAATGGCGTTCTTCCACGGTGCGGTTCAAACGTTGTTTTCTTCCTCGTACAACAACTTTGTGGAATCTACTTTCATCGGTGGTATTTCCTAATGGATATGATTTGGGGACCTTCAAGAAAAGAGCCTATAAATTCCTTAAAGGTCGGCAACGCACCAATGATTCCTCTGGCATTGTGGGTGTCCATGGGCAGTGTTGATCACTTAACATCAGGTGGCTCACTTGCTCGTTTGCCTCCTTTCTCATAAAAAAAAAAAAAATGTGTTCAAATCTAGTGTATAAAAATTGTAGTTACTCTTAGAAAGAATGTTTTGATTATTTATAATCTTGAGCCGTAGCAGTGGTACATACTTATATTCTTCTTCTTCTTCTTCATCAACCCATATACGCCCACTGCTGAGCACGGGTCTCCTCTACCATTGAGAGGGTTTAGGCCATAGTCCACCACGCTGGCCTAGTGCGGGTTGGCGAACTACCCACCTAAGAAATTTCTAAGAACTCTTAGGTGTGCAGGTTTCATCACGATGTTTTCCTTCACCGTTAAAGCAAGTGATCATTCAATGTGAATACACACATAACTTCGAAAAGTCAGAGGTGTGTGCCTGGGGTTCGAACCCGCGACCGTCGAGATTTTCGACCGCGCGCCCAAACCTCGAGGCCATCACTGCTTTTTTACTTATATTATACCCAAATAAATACACCCAACAGTCACATACAAAGTTCTGATCCCATACTAGGTTACAAGACCTGTGTCTTGGGTATAAGACACTGCGAGAGACTTTTTCTCTTACTTTCTATTGCTCTGTCAATATTTGTGGGTCACACAAACATTTTTTACGGTGCGGGGATCGAACTCGCGACCGCTCGTTTCGCTAGCTGGTGTCTAACCAACTGCGCCACGGGGCTGATCGTATGTTGTGAACATGATGATGATTAACTTGAGCGGCAAACATTGCCCATTTAAAGAAATTTCAGTATAAAATACACACTTTTAGTTCGATCTAAATTAAGAAGAAATTATGTTGTCGTGAACATGAAGTTGAAAACGTTTTTATCACAATGCTATCTCTTCCGAGAATTTCATTCTTCTATTTCAAGATGTTATGTTCGCGTCCCCATTTAATGAAGATAGCTTGAGCGAAGTTTATTCAATTAGTAATATGGAAGGCGTATGAACTTTACTTAGTAAAGAAATCTGTATGAATTTATCATTACAAAATTGAAATACCAAAAGTCGCAATAATCTCATCGTTGTTTCGTTTTGTGTAAATTAGGAAAATTTCGTACAGTGTAGTCTTTGATAATCTCCACGATAAAATTCTGAGCTTATTATTTATATTATTCAAGTGACCCGCACATATTTCCTTTGAATTTTAAATTCGAATCATAAAGCTAAGTATTTGACAGTTGTTAAAGAGGCCCTCTCCTTTAGTCACTTAAATATCTAGTTACAATAACACTGAATGATGATCAAATTTAAAAGTCTCTATTTTAATAGTACTTAAACGCTGTAGGTATATGATGTCTTTCTTAATTTTATAACATAAGGCTTTTTCACCTACCATAAGTGACATAAACCTTCCTCGCCTGTAGTAAGCTCATTATGGTATCAGGTTGATTTGCGCCGCAAAGCTGTAGAAAGCATTTAGAAGTAAAAACGTTTACAACCAAAAGTTATAAAAAAATATTTTATCCGCCTATACCTATTTATTTTATTTTAAATTGTAGGCATATAATAAATCAAAATTTAAAATTAAGCCGTCTGTATTCATTTTAAAAAAATGTTCTTATGCATATTATATAAACTAAAACGTTTCGGAACGTGTCACAAGAACCACCTACATTAAACAAAAGGTACTTTTTTCGATGATGCCTTTTATACGCCCACACAGGTAAAAAAGCTTCGTACGTACCAAGGAAATGTCAAATAAATATTACAAAGAAATATTTCATTAATTTACAATTGAGTGTTTTATTTTTATTCGCAAAGAAACCTTTTATTTAACACATTCAAAAGTTTCCTTGGCTTTGTGTCAAACGTAACAAAACTTTTATATTAAGGTGAAACACGAAGCCCCCGGCTTTTTTAAGCTTAAAATAAAGTTGTATGGCCTTGATTTTATTGGAAAAAATTATGCCAATAAATAAATGTTGTTTCTTTTATACCGTTCATTTGAGCGTATCTTAAAAAAGGGTTTTACAGGATAGTAAAAGTGTTGAGTGAAATGGAAGTTCTACTTGAAGCATACTTCGAACAGCCGCACACCATTACCATCAAATGCGTCACTCAGTGTTCCCAACTTAGGGGTTTTCCCCCTAGATTTAGGGGGTAAATAAGTGAGATGGGATTTTTTTAGGGGTCTGAAATTTTTAGGGGTATTTCCAGAGATTTTTTGACTCTAATATTTTTATATAATATATTTTTATAATCTCTAAATATTGTGTTTAAATTAAAAATAAGTTGCAGAATATATTATTTATTCACATGTTGCAAAGCATCCTGATGGTCCCATTTACATTAAATCGAAATGGTGGATCTTGTACATTTGATTCATCCAAAAAAATGTTTACTTTATTTAATGCCAAATGTACGATTAAAAAAAAACTGAAACTTCATATGAAGACGATGTATTTAATCATCATCATCATCATTATCAACCCATATACGTCCCACTGCTGAGCACGGGTCTCCTCTACCATTGAGAAGGTTTAGGTCATTGTCCACCACGCTGGCCTAGTGCGGGTTGGCATGTATTTATTATATTAAATAATTTATAATAAAAAGACTTGAAAAATATTACAGCATATTATTTCTAAGTCATTACGAATTTGTATTTTTTTTTAGGGGGACAACTCAATAATTATGGCGATTTTAGGGGTTTTTAACACAAACTTTAGGGATAAATATTTTTGAGAGTTGGTAACACTGGCGTCACTTTACCGTGCTGGGAAATAAATTTAAATAGTAAAAAGTTCTGCTGATGTTGTCTCAGAAATATTCGTTAAAGAGCTACAAAATAGACTGATAAAACGACGGTGATATCTGATGGCAAATGAACTTTGTCTTATTAAAATTCGATAGTAACCTAAGCAGATACATATGTATATCATTTAATCATAATCATAAAGAGTTATTGTAAAATCAATCAGTGTAAAGTCAGTCTAATTGTAATACTATCTTTATAGTGCTTCTTATCTTATTTCTTTAAGGAGTTATTGTAAGACCAACCAGTGTGATGTCCGTCTTATTGTAATACTGTCTATATATCACTCTATTATTTCTACATTACTCTTATACTCTCCGACAAATTTTTATTCTGTACTGTGTGTGGTATTAGTGAAAATGAGTATAAACATTGATTATATTAATTTTATGTCAATTGTTGTTTTGTTGCATTTTCTAATTTTAATATTTTAGTAATGTGCACCACCAGTTTGATAACCCACCAGCCGCCACTGCATATGTCTTATGCTGTATAAACGCAGAACTCAAATTAATCTTTTGGGTAACATTCCTAGCAATCTTCGAATGCTGAAAAATAATATGAATTTTTAATCTCCGTGCCTTTAAGTAAGCGAGAAACCTAAAATTAGGCTAAATACCGCGGGTTCGATCTTTTATCCACAACATTATCAATAAGTATAAGGGCCAGCAGAGTTTCGTAAACATTTATTCGTTTGTTCTATTAAATGAGAATATAGCAAAAATGTGGGGACAATAATGATATTATTTGATCGGGCTTTAATTTTGGAAACAAGAAAATGTGCAAGCAAGCAGGAAAGTTCTTTTTGGAAGCAAGAAAGTGCCAGAAATCGAGATCGGAGTTCTCCGATACCGATGTAGTTAAATAATACCTACTAGTTGTAAGATAAAAAAAATTAAAATTAATACATATTTATTATCATGTTATAATAAAGAATTATCCACTATTAAGCACTATTCTTAGCATTATCATTTATGTATTTCTTAGCATTATCATCTATACCAGGGTAACATGATTTATCAAGGTTTCAGCTTAATGAGGATATACCAACATCTAATGATAAAAAGTTATTTGATTGGCCTACAATACTTAAAAATCACACGGCAGAATCTTGTAACGTCTTTATAATGTTTAATACTCGTAAAAATCCGTCGCCTTCACACAAGCATCTAGGGACAAGACATTCACCGTCGTGAACGTGCTAGGTCATTCACCTTTGATTTTTATATCACAAAATAGTTAGGCAAAGATTTTTTGTATTTTAAAATCATAATTTATATGAAAGCACAATCATCATTCTCTTGCCCTGCTCCCAATTTTTATTTGGGGTCGGCGCAGTATGTTTTTTCCTTCCACACATCCCTATCAGCCGTCATGTCTTCATTCACCCCTTTCCTTTTCATATCTTCAGTCACGCACTCCATCCATCTCTTCTTTGGCCTTCCTCGGCCCGCCCATCCATCCACTTTCATGTTCATCACCTTTTTTCCTACATATGATTCGTCCCTTCTCATAATGTGCCCATACCACGACAGACGGTTTCCTTTCATCTTTTCTATCACAGGAGCTACTTTCAGACTTCCCCTAACGTATTCATTCCTCACTCTGTCACTCCGTGTTATACCACACATCCATCGCAACATTCGCATTTCTGCTGCATGCAGTCGTCTTTCATCCGTCTTCTTCGTTGCCCAACACTCTGATCCATACAGTACGACAGGTCTTATAATGGACTTGTATATTCTGCCCTTCAATTTGAGGGGCATTCTTGGGTCACATATTGTGGATGAGACCTGTCGCCATTTCATCCATTTCATTTTCATATGAAAGCACAATAAAATAAGAAATAAATTGTCAATTTCTCCAGCTTCCAAGAAACACTCAAATCCAATTCAAGACAGTGGTTTAAAACTCTTTGTTGACATCTTTTCTGTAAGACAAAACGTCATAATTAAATTTTGGAATAAACTTACAAATAATAGAAAACGTTATTGAAAATTGTAAGTGGATTAAAATCTGCGTCTCCGCCCGCCCAGGCCACGCAGGGTGGCTCGAGGCTTCAGTACCGCCTGAATCTTTACAACGCACGGGTGCGTGCTGCGTAACAACCAACAATACTACTCACATTACAACACTTTATAAAATAAAACGCAAAGGAACCACTCCAAACAGTTCGAATTTCAAATTTACTAGTGTTGCCACTTATTACTTTTAATTAATAAAACAAAATTGGCAGGTTGTGCATCGTACAGCCTATTTTTTAAGACAATACATCTCTGCAGTGGCTTGTGTTGTGTTAGCGTATGCAAAAAATTTTGGCGAACGAACGTTGAGTTTTGCATATAGCTGCGGTTAATAGTGTAGGATATATAAATTATTGAAAATTGTGCAACAAGTGACCGATTCGACTCTCGACATGATATTGTACGAGGTGAGTACGACTATGTATTTTTTTTAAATTTAGGTACCTGATATATTTTACGTACGTCATATATTGCCTTCGAAATTTATAATAGAAATTTTATAATTTTGGATGAATTATAAGTTATAAATCAAGGACTAAAAATTTATTTTTAAAATGATTGCTTAAATCTCATGTATTAAATATTATTCCTTTACTTATTCAAGTTGGTAATGGCACTTAAAATATTAAAATATAAATTTCAAACATAAGTACGTTGTAAAGGATCTCCAGGACAGAAACAAAAGGGCGTAAGTAAGGCCTTAAAAGCGACATGTGATGTGTAAATGACGACAGTGGACAGATAGTACTGGATTAATTTATTATGATATATTCTTTGCTCGTTTAACAATGTTCAATAGAGTACATTACTTATACATCGCAGTGAATAAGAACTATTATTTATAGCTAAAGATCAATTATCGATATCATCTTAAGTCTTAATCAATTAATTAATCATTTATGCAAAATGTGCGAAACACGGCAATAGGTTCGCGCCCTGTTATATGGGGCTGATAAACCTAGCGAAATGTGGGTAAAAATATGCATCTCAGTCTGCCCCTTTGGGGAATACAGTTGTAAGGTTTATGTATGTTTTATGGATAAAATTAGATTTATATGCTTTTAATGGAGTGGAGACCACGGCTCGGCACCGTAGTGTAGGACGCCCTCTGGCTAGGTGGGGTGACGATATCCGCAAGGTGGCTGGCAGCGGGTGGATGAGGAGAGCCGAAGATCGAGCCCAGTGGCGTGCCATAAGAGAGGCCTATGTTCAGCAGTGGACGAATTAAGGGCTGTTGATGATGATGATGATGATGCTTTTAATTTAAAATACAACAAGTTTTAGCTATTATGTATGGAGGATCTCTTGTTTGGTTTCGGAGAAATATTGCTCAACTTTAATTTTTTTTTGCGTGTTGTTATGAGCTTTTTTATTATACCTAATTAAAAAAAAATAAGCAGAGATGGCCTCGAGGTGTAGGCGCGCGGTCGAGAATCTCGAAGAAGACTTTTCGAAATTATGTGTGTAGTCACATTGAATAATCACTTGCACTAACGGTGAAGGAAAACATCGTGATAAAACCTGCATACCTAAAAAGTTCTTAGAAATTTCTTAGGTGTGTAGTCCGCCAACCCGCACTAGGCCAGCGTGGTGGACTATGGCCTAAACCCTCTCAATGGTAGAGGAGACCCGTGCTCAGCAGTGGGCGTATACGGGTTGATGAAGAAGAAGAAAAAAAATTTAAGAAAATCAAATAAGACATACAGATAACAATATTCTAATAAATACTGAAAATGATAATTTACGAAGATAACCAGAATTTTAAATTAATTTTACACTACTGTGACATCAATTTTATTTCCTAGCATGCATTAATTTTGACATGTATCGAAAAATATGAAGATTAGTTCATTCAAATATCATTTGCCTGTCAAGATCTTTTAATATTTTATTTATCTTTCATTTAAAATACTGCCATTCCATGTCCACTATAACAACTATGCTAGTCTGTAATATTGAAGCCTTTGTGATTCGTCTGACGGACTGCTGACAATTGGAAACTAGAACGCCTTGCTCTCATACACAACGGTTTTTTATTTATTGTTTCTTTTATTCAGCTCCACTAATACACTAGCTGTGACCTATTGTCTTTTGTTTGAAACTAAACTTTTGTTTGGTTAACGTCTTATAGTGGGAGAAAGAATTGAATGCGATGGTAAAAGATCCTGGCATATCAATTATTTTCCACTACTTCTAAACAGATGCACTGATGTCATTTGCATCATTGCATCATTTACAATATACAAGTTGATACAGCTTCGTTGATTCATGGCACTTTATACCTTTTGCGGAAAATATTATTCTCGAATTCTTTTGCCCCTTTTTTTTAACTTTCATTAGAAACCCTACATGCATACTTAAAAAGATCTATAAACAGCATTTCTTGGTACGCATAGTCCACCTACACGCATAAAGTCAGATCGTTGAATTTACAAATTTCTAAGAATCGTCGAATGTTCGAGAACACGTGCTGAAGCCTTTGAGACGATCTAAAGGTCTTTCATTCGAGATATCAGCGAGTCTCATGAATACGCCTTTTTATAGAATCTTGTGTAAAGGGCGCCGTGTATCAATCTTCTTGACATTTTCGCCTTTCGTATACACGCCGATACTTTGACATTATAGGTGTACCTATTCATTACGGGTATTGGCGTGGGTACGAACAAATTATCATTTTGTTATGCTAAGCTGTATTTATTGTATCGAGAATTTGATATGTTCTTTACCCGTTTGTGTTACGAAACCAACAAGATTCTTACCGTGAAATAAAATATGGAAAAGAATATAATTTGATTATTTATTGACTCTACTGTGTGGCGTTAGGGGATGAATATCTATTTCTCTATCTTTGTATTAAACCAAATTCAGAATAATTGCATACATACATAAACTCACGCCTGTCTCCCGTTAGGGTAGGCAGAGACTATAGAGCGCCAAATGCCACGGTCCAGACACACCTCTTTCGCTTCCTCCACTGACATAATCCTCTTCATGCATGCACGTCGGTTTCGAGGACTCTTTATATTACCCTTCTTAAGTATATTACCTATTTGATCTTTATAGGTGGATCTGGGCCGTCCTCGTCCGACTTCACCACTCATTCCCGCACAGTAAATCTCTTTCTTAATTCTGCAAACATTCATCCTTTCCATGTGGCCAAACCATTTTAACATTCCCCTTTCAATTTTTGTCACTACATCGACTTTCAATCCACATTTTTCCCTTATCACACTATTCCTCACTCTATCTGCCAATTTTACCCCACACATGCTTCTCAGCGCTCTCATCTCAACTGCGTTAATTTTGCTTTCATGCCTGTTCTGCCATACCCAAGACTCACTTCCATAAGTTAGTGTTGGCACCAGGACTCCTTGGTGTATCGCTAATTTAGCGCGGTCCGATACGTGTTTACTGGCCGCGATGGAGTACAAGGCGCCATTAACACTATTACCCAATTTTACCCTTCTTTCAATATCTCCCTCATATTTACCATCCCTTGTGATCACAGAACCCAGATATACAAAATCATTCACTTGCTCCAGTTTTTCATCTCCTAGCATTATGGTACATTCAGTTCTGGGTTCACACCTTTCTAAAATCATCACTTTCGTTTTTCCTGCATTCACTTTCATATCAGAATAATTGAAGAGAAATAATCATTTCTCGTCAGTTAGAACTCCATTTGGATTCTGTTGCACCTATCACATGTCATTTTCTAGACAGGGACAGGACTTAGTCTGAAGACGTTGGGCTAAAGAAAATTTTTATGTTATGTTAACTCCGCCTGATGAAACATAACAAATACATACATATGTGAAAGCATTCATATGAAAATTTGGACGCCAGCGTCAAACAAAAACGCATTTATAAAGCGTTCAGCAAATGCTCTGACCTCATCGATGTGAACGCAATTTATAAACTGGTAGCGTCTAAGAGTTATATCACATAGGATATACGCATAATGTGACGACGTGTTGAGAATATCATTGCTGTTAGATAAGGATATGTATTTTGTTAAACTCAAATTTGATCCAATGCAATACAAAGATGTAATATCAGGTCTTTAAAATATTTGGCATTGTACAGTAACTGTAAAACTTAATAGGAATCCTCAATCAACACACCTCGTGTTGGGGTTGTTTTAAGCCACGGAAATTCATTGAAATTTAGTTAATCCAAACCTAGTTATTGTCATGCCACACGACGGTCCGACGACTTGAGTGCGGTGGCAGGTAACGGATGGACGAGGGCTGACTGAGACCGGAATGGTTGGCGCTTTCTCGGGGAGGCCTACGTTCAATGGCGATAGGCTGAGAGATAGAAACGTAGTTATCTCCAAATAGCGGCCTGGGTGGAGTTCGACAATTCACACGTGACCGTAAGTAACCGTACATACCTACATGTACCAAAGTTCAGGACGTTTTTCGTTTTGAATGGAATGAAATTTATGTCAGTGGAATTAAAAGCTTGTTAGGATTGCTGATGAAAAATGTGATGGGCCTTTATATTGAAATTCTTTGTCCTATTCGTCATGGATTGACAATCAATTATTATGAAATCAAGATTATATTGGCCTGTTCGTAATACTTCACAGAAAGGCTGATCCCAGAATGTGTTACATTTGCCTTAGTCTGTACAAGTTTAACGTTTGAAATTAGCTTTAGAGACGATTGTTACCAGTTAATCTCATCAAGTACTACACAAAAATAACAAAATATCTCGAGATCAAAGTCTTTTCTAAAATTTTTAGAGTTACAAATAATTTTAAGTGTAAGTATTGTCATTGTATGAACAATATAAATATTATTATAATTAGAACTAAAAACTACTTATTGATTAAAGTCAATGATGGAATAACCAATTCTCCAAAGAAAAAAATTCGAACACTTTTTACACTAGCTTGTGAGCCTAGAGACCAGGGGACATTGTAAATTATGATTGTGCAGCTTAATTGCTGATTAATTAGAAATGTTTAGATGTTTATCGTTCTTCATTTTAAAATTCAGGTCTGACCTGTAAAGGTTAATTTTAATAGTCGATCCAATTTTCCTTAATGCATTTTAATGTCAAAGAACGGCATTGTTTGGTAACCTTACATGGTTTGACAAGTGAAATTGAAAATAATATATACCTTACTTTAAGGGTGAATAAAAACTTCGTAAGATAACCTGCACACCTAAAAGTTCCTAAACTCTTAAACACTCTTAGTTTTAAAGGAGGCTCTCGACCGATGATGATAATGATATGTGAAAAAAGTAGTTTTTATTCAAAAACATTTTTAGTATTATTTTTGAAAATACTGCCTTCTCCTGAGGGAACCCAGGCGCGAGTGTATGTAAACGTAATGAAGTTTTTTTGATTCCATTACGACCGAAGCGCGAAACTAGGTCAAAGTATTTTTATAAAACTTAAAATCCGGGTTTTAATAAGAGTGTATGGAATTAGTCAATGGTACGTCAAGAGACGTATAAATATACAGAATAAAGAGTATAGAGAAGAGGTACTTGACTTTTACCGCAGCATATGACTCGAGTAAAGAGGTATTACTGGCACATGATTTATTTATATTTTGTTGAAGACCCTATATTATAGGCATTTGTAGTACATCAATGAGGAAGTGTCACAAATGGCGGCCTCATTGCTATTGGTAATTTCTTCCAGGCAACCGTTAGACGCAGTGATGAGCTCGAGGTTTCATACCCCAGGCGCACAGCTCCGACTCTTCGAAGTTGGGAGTAAATTCACAATGAATTATTACTTGCTTTAACCGTGAAGCACAACATCGTCATGAAACCTACACACCTAAAATTTCTTAGGAGTGTAGTCTGCCAACCCCCAGTAAGCTAGCTCAATAAAATAAAATTATTCGGCGTTGAAAACTTGGGAGGTAAAAAGTTCTTCGTAAAAGTGTATATTCTATATTGCAAAAGAAAATATTTTTTTATTACATATCTCACTTCTTATTTTTCCAAGGGCTGGCTTAGATTTTTTCCTGCACCCATATAATTGGTATTTGCATAGTAGTCCAAAAGCTTAGTTTACGAAATTTTGAATAATAATCTTTCAGCTTTAAAGCTTCATTTAATAAAATCATCATCATCATCATTCTCCTGCCCTGATCCCAATTCTTGTTTGGGGTCGGCGCAGCATGTTTTGTCCTTCCTTCCTGTGTGGAAGGGCAAAACATGCTGCATAAGAGTTTTGGCAGATGTTTTACGGCCGGCCGCCTGCCTGACGCCAACCCTCCTTGGGAACTTCTATGTTTTAAATGGAATGGTGTGGGGATAGCATGTGTTTGGGTACAGTATATTGCGGGAAAGGATATTTGGCCTGATGGTAAGGATGCTACAGTCCCGGATAAGGAAGTATTAGGAGACTGTAACAGCTCGGGGGGCATTTAATAAAAACAATATAAACGATAATATCCTGACCCCACAATAAATAATAATTATAAAGTAGACATTACACAATTAACATTCTTTATTTAATTTATTTAAAAATGCAACGATTTTCTAGAGAACTCTTTGGGACTTCTCGTCGCTGTATATGTCGTCTACTGTAATCCCACTGTTTAGGAAATGATTTCTTTGATTGACACAGGTTAGGCCTTAGTCCATAAAAATATACAGACCATATACATAACTGGAATCGAGCCAGCGCTAAGTAAGACAGTTGTGAGTGCCAGGAAATTATATAGGTCGACAAAATGTTCATTGTTGTGTAAAAATCACTTTACGTCATTGAGGCTTATGCAAGTTGTGTGACGAAAGGCCTGGGTTCAAAACTAGCCTTCAGCAATTTTTTGTTTTAATATTTTTTTGACGTTTAAGTGTTAGAAATATTACTACAATTACACATATAGTTTCAACACAGATAATTTTACGTAACTTTTGTTATTTTAGATTTTTTGGTGACATTGCCTACCGACTTGGGCAAAATGCAATACATTAGACATAATTTCCTCGGTTTGAGTATTGAGCTCACGAGCTTTCATTACCAGTATACCACTTATGGGAGGCTGTACTACGTTTATGAGATATATAAACCACAAACCAGTTAAATAAATTGAGATATAAAATGTGAGTCTATCATATGTTTGACACAGCCGCTTCTTAGTATTTCGGACAGCATGTAACATAAAGGCTTTTATAAATTTCTACCAATACTCATAGAAGTCTTTCATTTTTGTTTGATTTTTTACAAATGGCAGTTTGATCGAAGTCGAATAGGCGACAGACAAGGGGCGACACTCGTCCCCTTACTATTGTCTATTTCCCTTCTAATCTTATTCAGCTGTTCTGTGAATGGGTATGTATAAACACATAATAAATGAAAAATTGTTATCGTAGTATCACTAACAAGGCTCTTAAAACAGATATGCCAGTATTTGGCAGCACTTGGCCTCTGTTAATAATTTCCTTGGGCCGGCAGCCGTCACTTGCCAATCATCGTCCGTCACTCGTTCTGAGCACACGAAGGACGAACTGCTTTTTGCCAATATGCACCTTGTGGCTAGAGGAAAGAGTTGGATTTACAATAGAAGCACGAGATGAAGGTGTGAGGCGCTACGCGGCCGGACGGCGCGCGCAGCATCAAGAGCCTTAGTGAAGTAAAGCGCTTTACGATTCATGTCGATAATTTTTAATTTTTTATGTGAGGGTAGTATAGAATTTTATATATAAGGAATACTTATCGTAAAGGCGTAATAGAAAATCAAAGTCGAAAATTGACAACATCGATTTTTTATGGTGTAAAATGTTCGTATCAGGTATCTAGTGCTAAACGATATTTAATAAAATTATATATTTACTCTTTTAAAACGAAATTTTTAGGGTACTTATGACTGCACTTAAGATTAATTTACTTAATAATTTTAAAGTGATGGACTTAGATCTTATAACATTAGAACAATACTGGCTGCAATAGAAAAGCCATAGACCGTGCATTAAAAGGTGATTTCCATTCACCGCATAATCGACAATACCTCCCGCCGTCTCTACAGCGTTCAGTTCCCTCCCTCGCTAAAATGGACGCAAACGTACAGCCGCATTTCAGCGGCTGAATTTAATAAATAAATCCCCAAAAACGCCTAGTGACACAAAATATTAACAATAACATGTAAATAGTGATTGTGCACCATGGGAGTTGACAGTACACCGCAGCAACGAAACGTCGTAAGTACCCAGTCGTAGCATCTCTGTGCCATAATGGATGTTGCAGTGTTTTTTTAATGTGGCCTCACGGGTCTGTGTGGCTGTTTGGATGTTTTTAAATTCATGTTTTTAATGAGCGAAGGTGACGCTTTCATACGGCTTTTGTCTTGCTTTAAGGATTTGAAGTTCAGGATATGCACAAAAACTTTATGCTTTTCTTAGATAAAAATAAAAAATTGAAATAAATTTATATCAATGGACAAAATTCGCTGTTTAAATTTTATATATATTTTATAGAAAGTACCTAAGTGCGATAGAGTTTTTTGGATAGGTAATAAAGGGCTGTCATATTATTAGGCGTCAGTTAGGGTTAATGAATTATCTAGAATTAAAATACAAGTAGATAATTTAGCAATTACATATTATATCTGTAGTTTATGTCAGTTGTATAAGTAGTTAAAAATAATAATAAAAATGTACTATGCATTCCTCCCGCCATGATTCATAATGATCGTAAGATATTTAGCAATTAAACTTATCTTATTATCATGGAACACACTGACTAAAAGCCATTAATATCTAGTCTTACTAACTATTTGCCTCTAATGCATTGTTGATGCGACATCGCTACGACTAGAATGCGGTGTGTTCAATATTAATGCTTTGCTTGCGTTTGTATGTTAATAATAGAAGTAGCATTAAATGCATTTTCTACGTAAATTACTGGAGGTTTATTATCTTTATCAACCCATATACGCCCACTGCTGAGCAAGGGACTCCTCTACCATTGAGAGGGTTTAGGCCATAGTCCGCCACGCTGGCCTAGTGCGGGTTGGCGGACTACGGAGGTTTATTATTAATATTAATTATTTGTGAATTTATCTGATAATAGTTCAGTTTTGTTAATATGTGGCTTAATACCTTAGAATGTGTGAATAAATAATTTAAAACAGATGAAAATTACGTGATCACTCCATTGAGTTTTGACATCGTTTATAAATAATTATGTTTGATTTGAATATTAATAAAACTGATGCAATTGATTTGCAAAACTGATTAACAATAAATTACAGTTCCTCTCAATCGTAAATTATACCTTTTTTGGTATTTTGTGTACCTATGACATAGTAAGGTTTATTTATGAAGAAAATGATTTCACTTACCTTGCCATAAAGCGCAACTTTAAAATGTGCTCAGATATTCCCAAGCCTCCAAACACGTCTGCGTCCTTTATCGTCTATTAGAATCTATAAAGGGCACTATAGGACCCTACAGTCGAATTTAATGCGCTTCATTCCTATGTTTATAGATTTATTTCAAGTGTGTTATGGAAGTCGTGATGGCTTTGAAGTTTAAGCATGCGCTCGGAACCCTCAATGGTCGCAGGTTCAAACCCCAGGCAACAAAGAATTATCCCGTAGTTGAACTGTGAAGGAAAACATCGTGATGCAACCTGCACACCTAAAAGTTCTTAGGTGTATACAGTGGCGTGCCTAGGGTGTCAAACTAAGGCAAGCCCAAATGTTTATTTAGTAGCAGCATATTTTTTTTGGTACGTAGGACTAATAAATACCTACCGGTTAGTACTCACATTCACGTTTATAGCGTTATTTTATAAATAAACAATCGTTAAGTTCGTTATTCGGAACTATGTAAGGCAAGTCGGGCTTTCGGGCTTCTATGGAAGTACCGCCACTGGGTGTATAGTCTGCCAACCCTTTCAGTTGCAGAGGAGGCTCGTGCTTTAATATACAGATATTTGGGCTGATGATGACTTTAGGCGTTTAAATAAAAATACCTAAGCTGATTACAAACCCCTGGCGTTAAATAAAATCCCGACAAAGAATAAACATTTTGACGTTTTCTAAACAACAGCATACATTTTATACCTGTGGTTGTAAATGCTTAGTAGCATTACCGATTCATTAGCGTTAACGATTGTTAATGAGGTGTATTCCAGGGGTTTGAACCCGCGATCGCCTAGAATTTCGACCGCGTACTTAACCATCACTGCTTTTACGTCACACAAACGAGAGTATACGCTCGTATTTCCACAAAAAACACGAAGTAATCATCTTAAAACATCCGAGCTCCATGCTTTATGTAATTAGAGTACTACTAGATGGCAGACAGCTGGCACAAAGCCTTTGGCGAGGGCTACGGTTGCAGACAAAAGGACTAATTTGTACGTTAATTAACTGAACGCGGTCGCCGTGCTCTCGCGGTCTTCTTTGCGGATTGCTCTTAAGTTGTAGCTCAATTTATAAGTTATAGCCATGATAAATACATAGTGCATACATAAAAAATACAGGTTGCTGTATGTTTATGGATTGCACACCTGCTGTGGTATCATCTCGATGGTCGACAGCCCCGTGGCGCAGTTGGCTAGAACCAGCTTGCGAAACGAGCGGCCGCGGGTTCGATCCCCGCACCGAGTCAAATGTTTGTGTGATCCACAAATATTTGTTTCGGGTCTGGGTGTTTGTGAGACCGAAAAGTCTCTCGTAGTTTCTGATACCCACGACACAAGACTCGTATCTTAGTGTGGGGTCAGGACTATGTATGTGACTGTTGGGTGTATTTATTTATCTCTGTGTTATCCAAGTTCGACTGGTCTTAGGCATTGAGTCTGAGTGTGCCTTTACAATTATTGTATTGTATTAAGTGTAAATAAATATAAAGTCTTGGATTGTGGATATTCAAATGCAGTGTACGGGGGCACAAATATATTTCACTAATTACTTCAAAAGGATTTTTTAACCGTTTTGACCACATTTTCTATTGTTCCGCTCTTATTGGACGTAGCGTGATGATATATAACTTAAATTCTTCCTCGACAATTGGGTTAGTTAGCCCTTAAACAATTTGTCAAATTAGACCAGTAGTTTCTGAGATTAGCGCGTTCATACAAACAGTCTCTTCAGCTTTACTGTTAGTATACATTAAAACAACAGAACAGGTCTATTACTCATCATTATTAACAAAAAATCTCCACTGCTAGATACTGACCTTCACCAATAATAAAAAAATAAAAGGCATACTATCTTACAAAATAACTGAACAATTCTATCGAGCGAACTTTTCCAGACAACCAAGCATTCGAACTAAGATTTGAAAGTAAAACGTCTGTGAATTGAGATCGAAGAACTTTTGCATCAAAGTAATAAAAGTGAGATTTTAGCAAATATAAAAACCTAAAGGACCAATACTGGCCATTGAAGCAAGGATTATTTTTCATCACCCATATACGCCCCACTGCTAGGCACGGTCTTCCTCTTACTGCTGGTTTAGGCCTGAGTCACCACGCTGGTCTAGTGCGGGTTGGCGGACTGTACACCTAAGATTTTCGTAAGAACTTTTTAGGTATGTAGGTTTCTTCACGGTATTTTCCTTCACCGTTAAGGTACGGATCATTCATTGTGAATACTCACAGAACTTCGAAAAGTCAGAAGTGTATGCCTGGGGTATGAAGCCGCAAGCGCTGAAATTCTCTAGACCTTGCCTGAACCTCAAAACCATCAAATTATGGATATTTCCTATTATGGGTTGTTTATTTCTTTAATGGCTTGTGAGATTGATACAGGGCGCTTCTTTGTGGTGGTGCATTTAAGTCTGTGTACCTTCTAGCGTGAGGCGCCAGATCAACGCTCTCCGCCCAAGGAGTGTGCGTCCTATACCACACTCTTATAGAGGAGAGCTACATTACCAAAGAATTAACGATATTAATACTTTGATAATAGATTTTTTGGACAATTAAACTTCTTTTAGTGAAATAAATATTTTTCACAGTTCCTGTGGCACAGTTGGTAAATCACGAGCTTGCGAAACGACCGGCCGCGGCTTTCATATTTATGTAATGTAATATTTTGTGACAAAAAAATCTCACGTGCTATTCCAGAATAGTGGATACCTCCATATTTTTTTCATTAAAATTTGCGTGTTAAAGAATAGGTAGCCTAGTGGGGGTGGCAGTTTTAATATAATTGTTATTAAGTAGTTAAAGACAAAACATATACCCATGCATATGTTCTTGCTAGAATATTAATTAACTGAACGTTCACGTCACACCGTCGGTAATATGTATGTAATATCCGTCTTCACGTGATCGATACAAGTTTATCCGGCAAATCGGAGATTACCGGCGCGCCGGCGGCAGATAGCGGAGCAAACAAATTAATCTCACACGAACCGATATACCGACATACTTGTACAGTACATGTTAGTGATTAACAAGGGACTCCCGCGTAATGACTTTATGTTGTGGGAAGGCTATCGAATATTCTAGACCGAAAAGTCGATGAGCTGGATTTTCGCAAAACTTTGGCCGTTTGCAGGTTTATAATTTCTGCTGAGTATGATTTATGCTTTTCAGAGCAGTCTTCAGTTGTTATTCTTTGTCATCAGTCTATATACGTCTCACTTGCAGCTGTTCCTGTAAAGCATTTTCTATGGACTCCTCCTTGGTCGATTATACTGACCTGATGGAATGAGAATAATCATTATAATTTTCTGCTTTTGAGAGTCAACAGTCCTGGGCTCTTTATTCTCTCATCACTCTTTCCACTTAAGGCCCATCCTATCCATATCCAGTGGTCGGCTGACTTTCCGTTTCTGATCTTCTTTCACTACTATGTTACTGAGAAATACGAGAATGCAAGATGAATCCACACACAAATTTGGAAAGAGATGGAATGTGTTTTCGCATTTCAACTCAAAACGATTTAGTTAAGACCCTGAATTGTCTAAGAGAGTCGATACTAAGCCAATAAAGAAACATTATTTTTAATATTAGTCCGACAATACTTTGGACGCCTTTGGGGAAAGCCTATGACCAGCAGTGGACGTCTTTCGGCTGATGACAAAGCCAGTCATTGGCAGAGCAAACGAATTCAACTAACAAATCAAATTAAAATTGTAGGGGTTTCTGTTAAGGATATAAGACTATATCTTAGTGTTAAGACATTCAGTCGCAGTTTCAGGTCACTAGCGTGCAGCAATTTAACATGTGGCCTTGTAAAACTTGGCTGGAAGGTTTAACTAGCGCGGTATTGGGGTTGGCGCACATTGTAGCTCGTTTTATGGCATAGGACCAACAAAAACTCTAAGGCTGAAGGAACGTAGGCGAGGCTAATTGCATCAGCTCAATTTTTATTGGGGTTAATTCCTATTAACCCTCAACTTGGATCTGCTTTTGCCATTAGGCATAAAAGGGGAAAGTGATGGATTTTGAGATTATTTTTCCACGTGTAATAATTGGCGGTTGCAGGCTCAAAATCCTAAAGTACTTAGTTTTAGCTTAGATTAAAAAGAGATTTCTCATATAATCATTATATTAATTATTAATTCATTATATTTCAGGATATTCAGTTCACTAACCAATATTAATTCAAATTAATATATAAATCAAGGGCTTAAAAAATTTCTTTATTAATAAAAAAAATTGCAATAATACAGTACCAGCATTCGTATTTTCTTTTCTTCTAAAATTTTTGGACATATTCATGGATAAGAGGTTTAATTCTATCAGTTAATATTATCAATAATTAGACGGTAATTCGTAAAAAAGATACATTCACATTATAGTCAATTCGAATACATAATTGCACTTTATGAGAGCTATTTTCAGTATGAGCTAAGCATTGCCTTCATGTCAAGCAAGATATATGAGTAAATGGTCTGAAATATCGTGACTGCCTCGTTTCTCCCGCGATGTTAGAGCGGCGATCGAACGAGTGGATTTCAGAAACAGTACGGAGTTTGGAAATGTGCCCAAAAATGAATGAGGCTCACATCCTATCACTTGAGATATACTGAATAGTGTAATATGAATTCGTCTTTGTTTAACTCTTTTAGAGATAGAGGATAGTGTCTACATATGCACATACATAAATATATGTGGATAAATACGGTCAGTACCTTAAAATAGTGGGTATACTAAGTCACTAAGCTTATACAGAAAGTGTTTTCTTGATATTACGAAGCAAGAGGTAAGAATTCATTTTAAAAAGTATATACAGGGTGGTCAAAAAGTCGTGGATCAAACGAAACAGAGAGATAAAGGAGGTAATTTCCAACAAAAAATCTTTCTACAGCATGGCCATAACTTCATTGCGCGAAAATTTATGCATACTTTTGTGTTTTTCAAGGAAAGTACCGAGTTTTTTTACAATTTAATCAATAAAAAAAAACAAATTGATTAAAACAATAAAACAAAAGGTTTTGTATTATGACTTGATAATGTATCAACACAAAAAAAAAAGTATTGCAGCTCGTGGTACCAAATTTAACGAGCAATTAATTTTTTCCCGTAAATTTTGAAGCAATACAAAAAATTACTTCTCACTTTAAGAGCATCCTGTGAAAAAAAAATGTATTACGGATAAGTGACCCTGTATTAAAAAAACTTGCTGATTTAATGTTGTTTCAAATGAGGTACAACACTTTACTAAATGACCTTTACTTTTGGTTTTATGGTCGATTTTTCATATCAAGATGCAAATTCATTAAATTTGCCTTATTCAAAATAATTCATTATTCTATCATAAACGGCCAGTTTTTTGTACTTTGGAATGCTAGAACTGTTCTGTTCTTGTTACACTTAGGGTTTATGAAAAGGACAGAAACTCTTTCACACTAACCATTTAATCCATTGTCGAAAAAGTGTCTTAGTTCATGTAACTAATCATTTTTAAGAAACAACAGGTTCATCACAACTCTGTGTAAATAAACTGGAGCCATTATGAAATAAAAAGAACAATTATGACTTAGTGGTTTAATGAATTATTTTTTTACATTAAATGTTCAACCGAACAAGAACTACGACAGAAGCTCGAGTTTGCTAGGTTATGAATTATGAATAACACAGGTACATTCCGCCGATTACGTGCGAATTTTATTAGGCAGTGCAGATTGTGCATTACGGTTAGAGGTAGGCACTTTGAACATTTAATGTAAAAAAAAAATCATTAAACCTCTAAGTCATAATTGTTCTTTTTATTTCATGATGGCTCCAGTTTATTTTCACAGAGTTGTGATGAACCTGTTGTTTCTTAAAAATGATTAGTTACCTGAACTAAGACACTTTTTCGACAATGGATTAAATGGTTAGTGTGAAAGAGTTTCTGTCCTTTTCATAAACCCTAAGTGTAACAAGAACAGAACAGTTCTAGCATTCCAAAGTACAAAAAACTGGCCGTTTATGATAGAATAATGAATTATTTTGAATAAGGCAAATTTAATGAATTTGCATCTTGATATAAAAAATCGACCATAAAACCAAAAGTAAAGGTCATTCAGTAAAGTGTTGTACCTCATTTGAAACAACATTAAATCAGCAAGTTTTTTTGATACAGGGTCACTTTTCCGTAATACATTTTTTTTTCACAGGATGCTCTTAAAGTGAGAAGTAATTTTTTGTATTGCTTCAAAATTTACGGGAAAAAATTAATTGCTCGTTAAATTTGGTACCACGAGCTGCAATACTTTTTTTTTGTGTTGATACATTATCGAGTCATAATACAAAACCTTTTGTTTTATTGTTTTAATCAATTTGTTTTTTTTATTGATTAAATTGTAAAAAAACTCGGTACTTTCCTTGAAAAACACAAAAGTATGCATAAATTTTCGTGCAATGAAGTTATGGCCATGCTGTAGAAAGATTTTTTGTTGGAAATTACCTCCTTCATCTCTCTGTTTCGTTTGATCCACGACTTTTTGGCCACCCTGTATAGCAGGCCAGTAACAAAACCAAGAAAATGTTTCTTTTTTTAAGAAAAAACACTAATCCCAAACCGAGATTTGGTTGAAGCCAGAAAAAATTCAGATAGAATAAAAGATTTTTTACACTGCTTCGCCAATCAGCTGTGCGCTCAGCTTTCCAACTATCGCAGTGATAAAGTATGTAGATGTGTCTCAAGTAAAGTTTACTCACCTGGTTAAAGGTTAAACCGAGTACCCAGCAACCAATTAATAACTTCGCTAAACTTTAGACATGTCTAGAATAGCATTGTGTTAATCACCTATTAGATCGAGCGAGAAATTTCATTTGGTTTTTCTGCAAGAGTATTTCTTATAGCACCACGGAGTGTAGAAATATTAACATGATAAGCTTGCTGTGTTTCATGGGAGACTAAGAAAACACACCTGGCAAAACCTAGACGCAGTGGTCTGTGTGTATGTGTAGTGTCAGAAGGGGTAGACAAATACTTAAAAAATGTGTGTAGTCCGCTAATACTCTCGAGGCCAGCGTGGTGGACTAAGGCCTTAACCCTCTCAGTTGTGAAGGAGGCCCGTCCAAGCACCGGTACGTACCTGTATATGATATGTGTTGATATTTATGATAGATATACAACAGCTTAAATGTGTATTTGTATCGAATAGAGCTCTATTTATCGAGAAAGTCACACTAAGTCATCACGACTTGACTGTTTTAACAATCGTGCTCTCTTGCACTTCATTATATCTAGGTAGATTTATTTTAAAAAAATAAAAAAATAGATTTCCTACGACCCCCCAGTTCGCCAGTTATTAATTTAATTCAATGCGGAGCGAACCTTTTGCCGCTCGATGGTCACAATTCCAGATACTGCGCTGGTTCCAAGAATTTGTTGATCGAAAAACACAATACAGCTTTTATCGCATACTTTTATTTATTCTCAGAAGGTATAATGAATACTTTGAAAATTTTCAAATATTTTATTTACTGGAACAGCCAGAGGTAATATTGATGTTTGACTGCACATTTTACATTTTCATAAAATATTTTCTCATGGAAAGTAAAAAGAAGTAACTCGATACGAAAATCGAACCGAAGATATTTTGATTACTAGAAAGTTTACATGTACAAGTAAATTATCCGTTGGCAAATTCAAGAATATGTGCTGACCATCAAGGATCAAAATTACCAGTCTTGCATCCCAAGTACGATAGTATCCAGACATACAAATATCTCTAAACAAAATATAATCTACCCTACAACTTTCATCCCGGGTCGGTTTTACCATCTAATTTACTCATACCTTCATATCTGACCACACAAATAGAATTATGTGCTATCAGTTGAGCTCAAATTTAATATAAGGTACAAAGCCCTTCTGAAGCAAACTCAGGCGGTCTGGGCGCCTAAATTTAATTCTGTTGAGTCAACAAATAATAGAGAGGAGGGTGTGCTATTAGACAAGTGAGTAAATATTGGTTTGGATAAACTGTTGATTAACTGGTCCTACATGTGGCGTTGTGTAGTCGGATTTGGTTTCCGGTTGGGTAATATTTTTTCCATTGGTAGCACGAAACAAAAACTATCAAAATAATTTCGTCCTTCATAAGAAATTACTAATATTCTTTAATATCTAGCCTTCGCAATAAATAAAAAAGAAGGTGTCTACATTTTATGCAAGCATAATTGATCAATAATTTTATATTTCTTAGTACGTAGGCGTACTGTATGCCATAATTTTTTTTTGACAGTCTACTTTTGAGGAGTGCAGAGATGAGCCTTGGTAATATGGAAAGTCATGTACCTTTAACTATAAATCTGATAAAAACACATAATTGTACTCAAGAATAAAACACAAAGGCACTACGACGATAAAAAATAATAGTTTCGCTACGTTACTACGCCGTAGACACCACTACGCTCGTAGCAAGCTCTACGTTCGTAGCCATTGACGTACGGACGATGTATCTTTATTGTGGGTCTCAATGCGTCGCGACGCCTTTTATTCTACACTTCTAGACTGGAAATAGTATTTAAAGGTCTGAAGTAAAATAGAATTTATTACATGTTTCTTTGTGTAACGTAAATTACATAATAGACATAGGGTTTGTTGGGACAGGAAATTGTGTAGTTGTTAGAAATCTTCTCATCAACCCATATACGTCCAACTGCTGGGCATGGGTCTCCTCTACCATTGAGAGAGTTTTAGGCCATAGTCCACTACGCTGGCCTAGTGCGGGTTGGCGGACTACACACCTAAGAAATTCCTAAGAACTTTTAGGTGTGCAGGTTTTATCACGATGTTTTCTTTCACCGTTAAAGCATGTGATAATTCAATTTGAATACACACATAACTTCGAAAAGTCAGAGGTGTGAGCCTGGGGTTCGAACCCGCGACCGCCGAGATTCTCGACCGCGCGCCTAAAGTACAAGCTTATCAAATATGTGGTTAGGATTTTTGAGTCTTGCGATTGAGAGTTTAGGGATAATACCCGGGTCGGGCAAACTATTTTTCGATAAAATAACGGCAATACGCTTTTTTGCACCTCTACCTACTCCATAAGGGCCACAATCACGCTTCTACGTATGTAAAATATTTTCTGGATTAAATATAAAATCTCTCATTCGAACAGTCTGGTTGCCAAAGACCCCGATGCGCATTGTGTTGGAAATGTGGGCAAAATCTGAAAGGGCGTTTCATTCCGAATTAAAAAACCAGCTTTGGCATTCACTCGGAGCGTGAACCATTTGAAATTCCATTCGCTCCTTTCATTCGGTCGTTTCAATAAGTCTCACATTTGAAATACTCTTGTGTTATTAATACCTTTGTATATATTTATTTTTCTGCGTTATTGTTGTGGAATTCATTTAATTTAAATGTTGTTTTTTGAATTTTCATATTCATTTTTACATACACAACCATTAATTAATTCTTCTTCTTACTACACACATTGAAAATTTGAAACTATGTAAGGGTTGGAGAAGAGCCCCTGCAGATAATAGGTACATAAAAATAGTTTTCGAACTTCTCCTTAAAAGTCAGCTTGGGAATGCCTATAACCGTAGTATGTACAATTATACATATATAGTGTACATAGTATGATGATATGAATGTTGAAGAAGCGAAAGAGGCAGGGTCCTAACTTGTAGCATTTAATAGTCTCCGTGGGATTTATAACGTGAATGTATGTATTGTATGTATGGATACATAGTGATGAAGCAGTGATGGCCTCGAGGTTTAGGCGCGCGGTCGAGAATCTCGGCGGTCGCGGGTTCGAACCCCAGGCACACACCTCTGACTTTTCGAAGTTATGTGTGTTATGTTTGAATTATCACTTGCTTTAACTGTGAAGGAAAACATCGTGATGAAACCTGCACACCTAAAAGTCCTCAGGAATTTCTTAGGTGGGTAGTCCGCCAACCCGCACTAGTCCAGCGTGGTGGACTATGGCCTAAACCCCTCTCAATGGTAGAGGAGACCGTGCTCAGCAGTGGGCGTATATGGGTTGATGATGAAGAAGAAGAATAGATACATGCATTTTTATTGTCTGAAACACCGTGTATTTCTATAGCAATAGCTCTAGCCCTTGCCGCGACCACATCAAAGCACCAAAGGTTGTTACTAGCGGGAGTGTGGGTGGGTTTAATAACACGGGCTGTAGCCGGGGGAAAGGTCGCGGGACACGATGTTTGCCGCCGAATCTATTTGTACTTTGTTTATTTTTTACGCAATTTTATTGCTAAGAGTTGTAAAGGTTACGTAAATAAATAAAAAGATCCAATAGTTAAGAATATAGATTCGTTATCATCATCAACCCTTATACCTCCCATTTCTAAGCACGGACCATTGGGAAGTTTATAAGCATCAGTCCACCACACTGGCCTAGTACTGAGTTAGTGGATTCCACGTCTAAATAATTCCAAAGAAATTTTGGATATGCAGGTTTGATCACGATATTTCCTTCACGATTAAAGTATCTAATAAGTAATTAATTGATGGTGAATACACACATAACTTCGACGAGTCGTCGGTGTGTGTCGGTCTGAACCCACGACCGTCGAGATTACTTGGAGGACATCACATACTCACTTTTATAATTTACTTCCAACAAATAAGGAAAGGTTTCCAAGTTTAGTTTTTTATCAAAGCGAAGTGGAGTTGGTTGTGTACAAGGAATTCTAATGGAATCCCGACGATATTTATTTATTCGAAAAGTTTATCTTCTTGAGTTAATAAACGACTTTACTTCCGACAATATTAAAGTTTGTGTATTTAAATATACTTCATGCTTCATTATGAATGTCTCTTTAAACAGTGAACAAAGTAATACTCTGTGATCTAGCAGTCTTGGTCTTGATATGAGGTGGAATTATTGGGTTATTTATTTCTACTCACAAATTTTCGATAGTAGAGTCTAGACTCTTATAAGTATGCCTAAGAAATTGAGCCTTTATACGTCTCACTGATGGCACGGCTCTCCACTACAAAAGAGGGGATTTAGGCTTTGGTCCACCACACCGGTTTAGTGTTGGTTGGCGGACTACATATCTAAGAAATTCCTGAGAACTTTTAGGTGTGTAGGTTTTATCACGATGTTTTCCGTCACAGTTAAAGCAAGTGATAATTTAATGTGAATACACACATAACTTCGAAAAGTCAGAGGTGTGGACGTGGGGTTCGAACCCGCGACCGCCGAGATTCTCAACCGCGCGCCTGAACCTCGAGGCCATCACTGCTTACGTTACGTTAAAGTAAGAGATGATTCACAGTGAATGCAGTAGATGTATCGAAGTCTTATTCCCGCAAAGCAGTGATTGATTCATCAGTGGCTATCGAGATTGGTGGCGAGTCAAAGGAACCTATTCCGCTAATGGAAATCACTTGTTGCGCGCGCCTGTTTCATTCGTGGCTCATAAATATGACGTTAAACTAAGCAATTCGATATTGACGGCCTCGCCAAGTTGATAAAGATTATGGGCAAGGACTGGTGTGGATATACCTACTGTCCCATAGCCTGCAGTAATGAACTTCAAACTCCTGCCATAAATAGCAAATGAGAATTTCTAATCAGACACCAAATTTTGTTATTTACCAGCCGTTGTTATAAAATTCATTATAAGTATTATATCTTTATTTTATATTCTTTATTATTTTATTATATATTATATCTTTATTTTCTCGTTCACCTGCAGACTGTTAAAAATATTAATGGCTCAAACGAATATTTGTCATGGATTAAGAATCTCAGCCGCTGCCTCTAGGTTGACGGCTCCTCTAGCAGTCTAGGCCACAGGTACCTCTTATTATATACTTCAGATCATATTTTATTATTTGTTTCACTCAACCGGACCATCTGAAATATCGGTATACGATTATCATTCCGTTATCCTGTTCCTAATTTTATATTTTCCAAATATCCTCTATCAGCAGTCTCGTCTTTATTCACCTCATTTTTATATATCTTCTCTTACGCACTCCCTCCATCTTTCCTATAGTCTTCCTCAGCAATCCTTCAACATTAATATTCATTACTTTTACCTACAGTGCTTTATCCCTTCTCATAACAACCCCAAACCATAAGAGACCGTTTCCTTTTTATCTATCCAAAATATCGAAATGTCATTACTAAAATGGCTATAACTTTGTTAATAATTGTTGAGCAACGAAATTGCCGTGTAACCAGCTCGCAGTAGCGAACCACTCACTCAGCTTTAGTGCCAATTTGCCGAGCTAATTGTTTCAGATACTATCTTAAATGTCATTAATATGTTTTAGTACAAAGTAATAAAATTAATGTGATCGAAAACTATTACCGCTCTTTAGTCGTTTAGTGTTGTAATGTTTTGTAAAGCTGTGTATGTCTCAACTCAAATTCCCGCCATCCTATGGGACGGGGGGTTGGTAGTGGACTGTATATAAGAATCATTGACCTTCCAGCTCGGAGCGTAAGTTGTAATATTCTTTGCTTTCCTCGCGCAAAGAAAAACAAGCGCCCACAATTATTTCGCAACCGTCCAGTAGAGTTGCATCCCTACTAGTTTGGGTTGTGTCCGAGACAGATAGAGGATTCTGCCCCGCTTCTAGCGATCTTTGTGGCACTAAGGGGCCCTATGTGTCGCCTTTTCAACAGGCTTAGAACTGGTTAGATGACTAAGTGCTTTTGACAGTCCTGTCAATTCAAGTCTAAGGTTAAGTTGATATTTAAAATGTATAAAAATACGATGTTATAATAAAACTACATTAGTAGATCATTTGTTAACTTTAGGCCCTAATAAATGATATGTACTAAACCTGAAAAGGTCCACATATTCTAGTCTAATTGTTTGTGAGCTCAAATGAAGCGTGTAATTGAAATATTTCGAGTGTTTCAACGGTAATAAAGTCGATGTTTTGGTGTTGAATGATTTAACAAAGCTGGGTTCGGAGAGTGCATTGCACTGTTTGAAGTCACCTCAACCTGTTCTCGTAAGATGAACTTCAAAAGGTAAAGGATAACATTGAAAATTTACTCAAATGCGATTTACAAATATTTGTAAGTATACGCAGAATTTGGTTGTATCTAATTAAATTTGTAGTCTTAAATGTTTATTATAGTTACAATATTATACATATTAAATAAACGACTAAAGTGAAGTTAGAAAATACATATATATACAACAACATATACGTTACACATTTTGTAACTATTTCACAGCAAAAAAGGACGTGATTAAGGTTTTCCCTATTCTTTTAATTTATCAAAATGATTATTGTTAAATTGACGGGTTCCTAACAATCATATACATTAAATACCTATGATTGTTTGGAAAAAGTCTAGTATTTTTTTTTCGGGAATTTTTTAACTTCAATAGGTTTGTAATCATTGCAGCTAAAACCTGCCTTAGTTTTCGATCACAGTTTTTATATACCCTGTTTAGACATTAAGATATTAAACCCAACAAAATCCAAAACCTGTTGATCCCCCCGCCAATTGCAAGAAACCAGCTCCATATTTTACATAATTTACAATACCAAGTACTCTATAATATTCAGGCCGAGTCCTGCTCACCTCTCGTCAGGACACGTGACGTCACACCGCCCCAGTGACCTACATAGCGAATGCCCGAACTACAGCCAGTTGGATTTATTTTTGGACCGGTGGGAGCATTTATATGCCCTCAAGGGTTATTTTAGGGCAGGCGAGATGACGTCATAACTCAGGTGTTTAGTTTTTTTTTAGTGTTGAGTGGCTAGTATTGTAACGTAGAGGTAATATTATAAATGGTAAGGTAGTAAAATATATTATATAAGTGCTGAACCCCAGTCAAATTGGTTCAGTACCACGTCTGACAATGGACCGAGAGGACCTCCCAGATGATATTGAGATTATGCTTTATTAATTTTATTGAAACACAAATTAACTCTGAAAAATCCTGCTATTTCAGTGATGTTATGTTAACGGTTAACCGTTAAAGTATATGCCTTTTAACCAATGTTGTATGTCCTTACATAACAGGTATTAACCATAGGAGTGTTTCATAAAGTCTTCATATTAAATAATTATTTTGGCTAAAAGGCGTATAGTTTAACCGTTAAAGCTCATTGAGATAAGTACTTTGGTACTTGGAGTCTAGTAACTTGTATTCTGCCACAATTTTGAAAGTTGAGGGTAGGCCGAGTCATTGCTATTATAGGTAAATTAAATAACATACTTAAATAATACTTACCTTAGCTGTATTAGTATAAAATCAAAAATTGTATTCATTTTTACAAAATTTAGGGCGCAGTTGGTTATCCACAAGTATGCGGAACGAGAGGCCGTGGGTTCGATCCTGCAACGAGACAAATGTTTATGTGATTCCCGACATTTGTTTCAGGCCTGGGTGTTTGTGAGACGGAAAGGTCTCTCGTACTCACCACCCACGACACTTTTATCAAATAATGGGTTCAGAACTATGTTTGTGACTGTTGGGTGTATTTTTTTTATACCAAAACTTTTAAAAATTGTATATATCAGACACTCATGCATGAATGACTATCAAAATTGATGAAGTGGAAACGTGGTTCCGAATAGCTTTTATCGAGAGTGCACGCTTCGATTCGACAGCGCTTCGTCATCCATCTATTAACTTGTCAATATCGGGGATATTTCGCACGGGTAACATTTTTCATATGTATTGTCACACTTGTATTCAAGGGTAGGCAAAGGTGTGTGCGGTCAGCCAACCCGCACTAGGCCGCCTTGGTGGACTAAGGCCAATCCCTCTTATTGGATATCAGTGAACCGTATAACAATAAAACTAAGGTGTTAATAATAATAATATGTAGGTACGTCTTCTTTTACCATAGTGGTTTGGGGCCTAAAATACTACATATTACTAAAGGACTACAATGTGTGTGCCGTAGATTCAACTCCCGAGCAGGCATTGCCTTATCGAGTTTTCAATTTGAAAAACTGCAGCACGGAGTCTTATAACATATTTGCGAAAGAGGGTTGTAGTAATATATTCTGCCTACCGTTTAAAGGAGTTGCCAGTTTCTAGCAGGGTGTGTATATAGTCTGATATAGCAGTAGTATAAAGGTGTTGGTGTACAACACTACATAAAAGTGGGTTACTACGTGCCCGGACACTATTGTATAACATTATTTGGGTCAAAAGATGCGTCAAAGGTCAGAGAGTTCAAGTGCCTTCGTGCAGGTTGCATTCAGCGCCAACGCTATCTCGCGAATAAATCAGCAAGATATTTTTTTATAGCAGCGAATTCTCAGTATCAGAAATGAAATGCCGAACAGCCGACAAATTCTGAGTAAACTTTAGGGGCTGTTCAAGTTTTTCATAAGATATTTTTACAATTATTAAGCCTATCTCCCATGTTAGTAAAGGTAGAATATCTTGATACTCTCCCGTCATTACGAAATCATAAGTATGTGCAGAGTTACAGACATAAATTTTTACTCGTAATCCATACTAATGTTATAAAAGCGAAAGTAACTCTGTCTGTTACGCTTTCACGTAAAAACTACTGAATGAATTTTAATGAAACTTTACAATAATTTATTTTATACAGCGGAATGAAACATAGGATACTTTTTATCCCGGAAAATGTAACATTCCCGTGGGAATGGGTATTTCTGCATCTACTGAGACAGTCAAAATAATTTTTGGTATGGAGATAAATAGGAACCAAGGAAGTAACATAGGATAATTTCTATCCCAGAAAATGTAGTATTCCCGTGGGAATGGGTATTTCTGGATCTACCAAACCGATTTGAATGATTTTTGGTATAGACGTAGGTAGGGCTCACTGAATTAACATGGGATAATTTTATCCTGGAAAATGTAATCCCGTGGGATAAACATGTTATAAATGCAAAAATCTCTCTGCACTTAACCCTAGAGTCGACGCGGACGGAGTAGCGGGCAAAAGCTAGTATGTTCATAACTCAGGACTACATTTTTTGCAAATTGACGATTCAAAAGAACTTGAGAAAGTCTAATTAAATTTCATAAAAACTTTGACTTTGGCACGTTATAAAAATATACAAAGCCATGGTCCCCTCCCTCCATTAGTTCTTACGTAATGCTTGAATAGCCCCATAGCTGGCGAAACATGAATGTACAGAGTACAGACTACCGTCAGTTAATGTACCATAAAAGTGAATCCTTCATTTGGCACCATGAGTTAAGGTTGCGGTTGACTAGAGCCAGTTGCTTCGTCATCCTCTCCGGTCATTACCATATATAAATCCTTCCCAACTGTACTCTAGTCGTAAATCTCTCTAAGTACCGACTACCGCTGACGTCATATAGTAGTGTCGCCAATGGAATAGTTTGATGGAATGAGCCTATGTTTTATGCCCAATGCCCATGTAACCCTTTGTCTATGTAATTAGCCCCTTTTCTAAACAAGAGTTACATAGACAACGAAGGTGATGCTTTAATTATGTGTGGGTTGGGTGGTGTCTGTTTCCCAGTGTAAAATAATAATTTTTTATTTGGCTACTATTTAACAAGTAATAGCTTTGAAGTTTTGAAACTCCGCCAAAAATCTCGGTGGTCGGGGGTTCAACTCCAGGCACCTTAGAGTTTTCCAAGTTATGTGTGTACTCATAATGAATGATCACGTCCTTAAACGGTGAAGGAAAATATCGTAAAAAAATTACTATTTGACTGTATTACAAATACATGTATGTAAGCATAAGAATACACACGACTCTCCTTTGATATCTGTACCATACATCGCGGTCGCTCCGTACTTCCGATTTAAAACCCACGTCATCCTGCGTAATGTTGCCAGTAATTGCGTTCTATCTGAGCAACGAGCCCCTCATCCGCGCTGACACGACCCTTATGAAAATGTTGCCAGCATTTACCACAAAAGATTTTTTCTGTCTCCACTCACAAAAGGCCTTAAGAAAGTATTGTAAACGTTAAAAGACTTTGAAGTGGAATGTAAATATATTTCCCAGCCAGTGACAACATTATACTTATGCCGGCGACGTTATAAATGTAACAATTCTGCGTGTATCTGAACGGCTTTGTTAGAATCCGCATTATGTCAAATTTAAATGGCATATAGGCGCGTTGGGTGTACCCGTTGTAGGTACGTGGTAAGTAGGTCACCGCGTGGTGGGCACGTGGTGACGGCGCCTATATAAATGCGTGTGTGGATGATATGTGCCGGATGGCGATGGGTGCAGCGTGAGCAATAAATAATAAGCACAAGCGGGATTAAGAGTTTAATGCACTACACACAATAAAAGTCACAGTACATACACGGCACAAAGAAATGAAGTTCACACACACGAAGATAAAGTCAGTACAATTAGAAATAGTTCAGAAGGAAGAGACAGATAAAAGTACGAGAATATGAACAATAGCAACGAACAGCAGTTAAGCGCGAGCGAGAATATAGCGGCGAGGTAGCGGGTAACACGGGCTTCGCGAGCGATCGTAGTGTTCCGACTGGCCGCGCATGTCGGCGCGGCCGACGCGGCCGGCGCGTGCGGCGGAGCGGCGCGGCGGCGGGGACGCTCGTCGCGAGCCGACAAGTTCCGAGCGCCTCCGAAGCACTCCACGTTAAATAATTAATATTATAATAATTGTGTAAGGTTCTGTATGAAATGTATGTGAGTTAGTATGTGTATGTGTCGAGTGTAATTGTTAGTGTGTAATATATACATAACATATGTATAGGATAAATAAATATATTTTATAAATAAATAAAATATTATAATAGGTACGCCACATCACTCCCCCCCTGAGACCGTTGCTACGGGCGATAAAAATCCGGGAATCGGACTCTGCGGCCCGAGCGTGTCCTTTTGACGTCTTCCTGTGCTGGGGGGATTTGCCCCGTGGGTGCAGGATTACGAGGAGAAGGTGGTTGGGTGGGAGGTTTTGATGAAGTTGGGATTTTAGGTGGCGTTAGTGGAGGTGGTGGAGTTAGCGGAGGAGCTGAAGTTAGTTGACCAGGTGGTGTTAGTGAAGGACCTGGAGTTAGATTTGTTAGTGGGGTAGGATTGGGAGATGGGTCGACGAGTATGTAGGCCGGCTTAAGGCGGTCTACCGATACTGTCACACTCTTCCCTTTGACCTGTATCTTAAAGGTTTTGTCCCCACGGTTTATGACCTCGTAGGGGCCGGTGTAAGGCGGTTGTAGAGAACCGCGTAAGGAGTCGTCCCGCAAGAAGACGTGGCTGGCGGTAGCCAAGTCTTTATAGACAAAGATTTTCCCTCTACCGTGACGTGCAGCTGGCGTCGGCTTCAGACTGAGCGTTAGCTGCCGCAAGCGAGTGGTGAATTCCGAGATGTCTGTGGAGACAGGTGGTGCAGGCTCGAAGAATTCACCGGGCAGTCTTAGTGGCTCACCATAGACCAGCTCGGCAGATGATGCCTTGAGGTCGTCTTTGTAGGCGCTTCTGATGCCCAACAGCACCAAGGGAAGCGCGTCAGCCCAGCCGGAGTTCGCGTGGCACATTATAGCCGCCTTGAGTTGGCGGTGGAATCGCTCGACTAGCCCGTTGCACTCTGGATGGTATGCGGTTGTCCTGCGATGTTTGAATCCGATCACCTTTCCAAGATATTGGAAAAGTGACGATTCAAACTGGCGTCCGCGGTCGGTGACAATATCGGATGGACATCCAAATCTGGATATCCACGATATCAACGCCTTGCCAACAGTTTCGGCAGTGATATCCATCAGAGGCGTGACTTCGGGCCAGCGAGTGAAGCGATCCACCGCCGTGAGGCAATAGCGGTACCCGTGATTGACGGGCAGAGGGCCGATGATGTCCACGTGGATGAAGGCGAACCGGGCGCGGGGCAAATCGAACGTGCCCAGTGGAGCTGACACGTGGCGATTCACCTTGGCGCGTTGGCACGCCAGGCACTGACGAGACCACTCTCGACAGTCTTTGCGCATCCCAGGCCAAACGAAGCGATCGGCGACGAGTTTCGCCATAGCGTTGGCGCCTGGGTGGCTGAGACTGTGAAGACTGTCGAAGAGTGGCCGTCTCAGCGATTTTGTGACGAATGGTCTTGGTGAGCGAGTGCTGACGTCACAGTAGAGTTCCAGGCGACAATTTGGAATGCTCAACTTCCGCAGGCGAAGAGATGATCCTTCTCCCAGAAGTTGAGTGAGCTCGGGGTCAGTGGCTTGGGATGAAGCCAGTACCTCCAAATCGACTGGCATCCGCAGCTCGTCGACACGGGACAATGGGTCGGCAACGACATTGTCCTTGCCCGATATGTGTCGGATGTCCGTGGTGAACTGCGAGATGTAGTCGAGATGGCGGTACTGTCTCGGCGAGCAGTTTGCCTTCCTTTCGCTGAAGGCAAAACTGAGGGGCTTGTGGTCGGTATAAACCACAAAATGCCTCGCCTCAACCATGTGGCGAAAGTATTTTATACTCTCGTAGATGGCCAAGAGTTCGCGGTCGTAAGGCGAGTACTTTTGTTGGGAGGGACTCAACTTCCGAGAGAAGAATGCTAAGGGCTCCCAGTGGTCGTTTTTGCGTTGCTGCAATACTGCACCCATTGCCAAGTCGGACGCGTCTGTGACCAGCGCGAGTTCCGACTGGCAATCTGGGTGGGCCAGCATTGCAGCGTTGGCGAGGCTTTCTTTGCACCTGTTGAATGCCAACAGGGCCTCGCCGGAGACGTCCACAGGCTGAGAAGCCTTGACGTTGCCCGTTAGCAGGGCGTTGAGAGGGGCTTGGATGGAGGCGGAGCTTTGGAGGAATCGCCTGTAAAAGTTGAGCATTCCTAAAAATCGCCTCAATTGCCTAACTGTCTTCGGGACGGGAAATTCCTTGATGGCCTCGACTTTTGCTTCCAGAGGTTTGGTGCCGGCTGCGGAGATTTGGTAACCTAAAAAGGTTACCTCCGCAGCACCGAAGACGCATTTTGACGTGTTGACGAGGACACCGTACTCGCGCATGCGAGTGAAGAGTTGATGGAGGTGCGCCTCGTGTTCTGCTACTGTCCTGGAAAAGACGAGGAAGTCGTCTAGGTAACAGTAGCAGAAGTCCAGGCCTCGCGTCATCTCGTCCACAAACCTCTGGAAGGTTTGGCCTGCGTTCCTCAAACCGAAGGTCATAAAGGGGAATTCATACAGGCCAAAGGGAGTAGTGATGGCAGTCTTTGGTATGTCGACCTCATGGACAGGGATTTGGTTGTACGCCTTCATGAGGTCGATGGTGGAAAAGACCGTACAACCGGAGATGGAGTGGGAAAAGTCATGGATGTGCCTAATAGGATAACGATCTGGGATAGTTCGTGCGTTAAGCGCACGATAATCTCCGCAGGGTCGCCAGCCGTTATCCTTCTTAGGCGCGAGGTGTAAGGGAGAAGCCCAGGGACTGTCAGAAGGACGCGCTGTGCCGTTGTTCAGCATGAGCTCGAACTCCTGTCTGGCGATCTTAAGCTTGTCCGGTGCGAGCCTCCGGGGAGTACACGATACAGGAGGGCCAGGCGTGGTCCTGATGTGATGTACCGTGTTGTGCTTCGGAGGCGTCGGTGTTCCCGAAGGGCGAGTAATTTCCGGGTACTGTTCCAGAATCGCGTGGAAGCTCGTGTCACCCGTCGGAACCTTCACTGAAAAGACATTGATATTGGCATTAATACATGATGTCGATAGTGTGGTCGTGTTGTCTATTAGGCGTTGATTCCTGCAATCTACAACTAAATTATAAAAACTAAGGAAATCAACGCCTATTATAGGTTTGGTGACACTGGCGACGATAAATCGCCAAGGGAAATTACGCCTAAGGCCTAAATTTAGGTTGATTTCGACGAAGCCATAGGTGTCGATGGTCGAGCCGTTGGCCGCGATGAGGCCAAAGTCGGTCTTGGCGCGACGCTCCCGAAGTGCAGACATGGGGTAGACACACAGGTCGCTGCCGGTGTCCACCAGGAACTGGAGCTTGGTGCTGCGGTCGGTCACGAAGAGGCGACCTTTGTGTGACGGGGCGTCGCTCTCTGCTACTGCCGCTGGAGTCGCAGGCACTCGTGGTGACGCCGTTTTTCCCGATTTCGAGAAATCGCACGGCAGGTCACATTTGAGGGCCTGTGCGCCGAATTTGGTGTGGTACCAACAAGGGCGGTGGTACCTGGGGCCTTGGTCAGGCCGGCTGCTGTGAGGCTGCTGCGAGGTGGGGCGTCTGCGGGGGGCTCTTCTTGTGGGCTGCGCTGAGTGGGGACCAGTGGGCAGAGAATGCTCCTCGAGTTGTCTGGTCAGGTGCTGCACCATTTTGTGAAGATGCGCGACCTCTTTAAGTTGTGAAGCTGAGGGTCCATTTGCAGACGCGATGGTGGCTGTGTGGGGTGACGTCAGCTCCTGGATGCGGTCCGCCAGGTCAGCCTGCTGCTCCAGGGAGTAGGTTGGCTGTGTTGCCAGGACGGTCTGGATATCCCTGGGAAGACTGTTGGTCCATATAGCCTTCAGGAGATGTTCGGGCGTTGATGGGCCAGCCAAGTCGCGAAGATGTCGCATGAAGTGGGAGGGTGTCCTGTCGCCGAGCTGCTCTTGTGCCAATAGTTGTTTAAGTTTTGTCTCATGTGATACCGCTAATCGCTTTATTAGTTGTGACTTAATTCTGTAGTAACAATCCGTAGAAGGTGGGTTGAGAATTATGTCCTTGACGGTCCGTGCGCAAGTGATGTCCAGGCTGGTCGTTACGTGGTTAAATCTAGTCATGTCGTCCACAATATTAAAACACTGAAATTGTGCCTCCAGCAAAGCAAACCACAGTTCGGGGTCTTCAGGTAAGAACTGCGGGACCCTAATTTCTATATCGCCGCACGTGGCGTCGCTGGGGTCAGCTGAAGGACGAACTGTTCGTCGGGTTGTCTTGTTGGCACTTTGTTCACTGTGTTCACTCATCGTGAGTATCGTACCTGATGTCTCTGTTGTATGTCCTTCGCGGGGTCACCAGTATAGGCGCGTTGGGTGTACCCGTTGTAGGTACGTGGTAAGTAGGTCACCGCGTGGTGGGCACGTGGTGACGGCGCCTATATAAATGCGTGTGTGGATGATATGTGCCGGATGGCGATGGGTGCAGCGTGAGCAATAAATAATAAGCACAAGCGGGATTAAGAGTTTAATGCACTACACACAATAAAAGTCACAGTACATACACGGCACAAAGAAATGAAGTTCACACACACGAAGATAAAGTCAGTACAATTAGAAATAGTTCAGAAGGAAGAGACAGATAAAAGTACGAGAATATGAACAATAGCAACGAACAGCAGTTAAGCGCGAGCGAGAATATAGCGGCGAGGTAGCGGGTAACACGGGCTTCGCGAGCGATCGTAGTGTTCCGACTGGCCGCGCATGTCGGCGCGGCCGACGCGGCCGGCGCGTGCGGCGGAGCGGCGCGGCGGCGGGGACGCTCGTCGCGAGCCGACAAGTTCCGAGCGCCTCCGAAGCACTCCACGTTAAATAATTAATATTATAATAATTGTGTAAGGTTCTGTATGAAATGTATGTGAGTTAGTATGTGTATGTGTCGAGTGTAATTGTTAGTGTGTAATATATACATAACATATGTATAGGATAAATAAATATATTTTATAAATAAATAAAATATTATAATAGGTACGCCACAGGCATATAGATAGATTTTTCAATAACTTTTCTAACATATTGTAGCACGCTTCGACTGTAGGGAATTCAGAGTATATACATTATCTTAACGTAAGTAGGGGAACGATTTTCGGCTTTTTGGTTAATTTAAAATAATGTATTGAAGAGTCTGAGTGGTTTATATTATCACGGAATTTTAGAAGAGAATTGCTTACAGTAATATTTTGTATATTTAATAATAATTAAAAATATGGTAAAATATTCAATGACTTATTGAAAACAATTTACCTCAATCTCTATATTTCTGTAGTAGTTTGAAGCGAGGTGTTCTTTTCCGATACAAATACCTAGTGCTGAACTAATTTTAAAATATGTCGTATATTTTTAGAAATAAATATAATGGAACGTACAATTCAACCCAGAATAAAATGAAATTTCCTAAAAATACTGCCGATAGCTTGTTCCTTTTTTAGCTTTCCCTCGTCGAATCAATTGAGTATATTCGAAGTGTTTCCGTGGAATTCCCTGTATCGGTCCAATTAATTTTTTACGTTGTGTAACTAGATATCGGCGGATCGGGATAAGTGCCGCGTTCCAGATATACGGGCCTATTGTTAAAACTGGATCGAGGAAGGGTTGAAATGTCAGCTTAAGGGCCATAGTTTCATCAAAGCATTTTTGTGGACGGCTAAGTGACCGTCATGGTGATGTCATCATCAGTCCATACGTCACACTACAAGGATTTAAGATAAAGAAAGAAATTCCTAAGAACTTTTACGTGTTCAGGTTTCCTCGCGATGTTTTCCTTCACCGTTAAACTTTATTCATTGTGAATACAGGATACAATTTTTTAATCTCGACCCTACTGCTCTTCATTATATCTCTATCTGTTGCAATTGAACTCTATCTTATCACTTTTTGTTGTTGTAGGAATCAAACCCGCGGCCTCTCGTTTTGTAAGCTGGTGTCTAGCCAACTGCATCACGAAGTTATCGGAAGTAATCGTAAAATGTGAAACGCGAAATGTACGTCTACTTACCTTTTCGAGAAACCCAGGCTTTAAGTCGTATATTTGTATGTTAAACAATAATATATAATGTTTGCAGTGGATTCGGCATTGTACCCACTTTGTAACCGTCATAAACTACAATTTAATGGTGTGTTAACAACAGATAGTGTGTTGAAACGTTGCAAACCCTCAGCGGGTAGAGGTAACTGAAAAACTTTATGATAATACCCTTAGTTGTTTCACAGATACCTACATGGAATTTACCTGCAGATTTGATAATTTTAGGTTGGACTTTTCATGTGTCTAACGGTAATATATAATTTGTCATAACTCTTTATCATCAGGCTACATATTTTTATTTAATTTATATAATTTTCTATTTAATAGGAATAGGATATTACTAATAATAATAGGATTAAGTGCTCCAAAAGTGAATTGTATTTCTTATAATAATAAAATTGTAATAGAGCGAGGTTATTATGATGATGATGATGATGAAGCTTATTGTCGGTTCAGAAAGGAGCGTTGTAAAACATTTTTAGGTGTAAAAAAGGGTTCTAGCAGTATTTTGCAAAAGCCTGAGAAATAGCGTAAAGAAACTCATCCGTCAACTCAAGTTACAAACTTGAGTTGAGCAATCTTCTTCATCAACCCATATACGCCCACTGCTGAGCACGGGTCTCCTCTATCATTGAGAGGGTTTAGGCCATAGTCCACCACGCTGGCCTAGTGCGGGTTGGCGGACTACACACCTAAGAAATTCCTAAGAACTCTTAGGTGTGCAGGTTTCATCACGATGTTTTCCTTCACCGTTAAAGCAAGTGATAATTCAATGTGAATACACACATAACTTCGAAAAGTCAGAGGTGTGTGCCTGGGGTTCGAACCCGCGACCGCCGAGATTCTCGACCGCGCGCCCAAACCTCGAGGCCATCACTGCTTCAGTTGTTGAGTTGAGTTGAGCAATAAATGCCACAAAGAAGTATAAAGAAATCGCATCTCTTTTGAAATAAAATATCCACATGAATACGACCTTCGGCTGTGTATAAGATACGCGCTTGACTCTTAGGGTTTCCCTGCAGACGCAATAAGTCTGTTAGGGATCGGCGGAGAATGTAATATGCTATAAATAGGTGCCTTTAGACGCGTAGACGGTGTCAGGGGGCGAATAACGATTCTTTTATTACTTGGATTGCGTTTGAACAAACTCTTTAAAAAGAAAACAACAGATTTCTTTTCCTTTGTTAGGCTTTGTGTTGTTTGGTGCTAAATTAATAACAACAGATGAAAGGCGTCTTAAGACATCCACTGCTGGACATGTGCCTCCCCTAAGATCTTATTCTACTTAGTTTTATATAAATTAATACTGAATACAATATAAAATGTAGGTAATGAAATTCTTAAAGTATTTTTTAAAATTAATTGATTTCCTTTTTATTATATCCTTTAACTTTTTTATGATCATTGTTATGTTCTTTAAATATGCAAGTTTTTTTTGTTTTAAGTAAATCATGCTACAGTACATGCTATAGCAGTGATGGCTTCGAGGTTTGGGCGCGCGGTCGAGAATCTCGACGGTCGCGGGTTCGAACCCCAGGCACACACCTCTGACTTTTCGAAGTTATGTGTGTATTCACATTGAATTATCACTTGCTTTAACGGTGAAGGAAAACATCGTGATAAAACCTGCACACCTAAGAGTTCTTAGGAATTTCTTAGGTGTGTAGTCCGCCAACCCGCACTAGGCCAGCGTGGTGGACTATGGCCTAAACCCTCTCAATGGTAGAGGAGACCCGTGCTCAGCAGTGGGCGAATATGGGTTGATGAAGAAGAAGAAGAAAGAAATCATGCTACAAACTACAATTGTTGTATACACTTACTACGGCAGCCCTTGTCTAAAACTTCGATATAAGAATGTATCCCAATTGTGATCGCATAAGTAGTATGTTAAATAAATAAAGATAGAATAAACATAACTACATTCTAAGAACATGAGGAATACAATCGAAGCGTCACAATTGGAGCGTATGTAATTTTCATTTATAGTAGAGTGCCGTAAGACATAAAAATGGTCAAACCTCGGAACCCAGGGCCAGTCAATGAATCTGTATATCAAGTATGAGACTGCATTATTAAAACCTCAAATAAAAAAGTTAAAAAAAAAAAATTGACCGATCTCGATTTACAACAATTTTTAACAACAATTCACTGAAAAATGAGAGACGGAAGAGAGAAAATTTTTTTATAGTGAAAAATTTAGTTTTATTTGTAATAAATTATATGTGCAGAGTAACTTCAATGTTAATTTATTAGATTATCGTAAAAAATAAGTTACAAAAAAAAAATTATCATTAACTATTCACATTGTTACATCGTGTACATTTCACAGCTTTCACTATTGCATTCTAAGCAAGCTGCAGTGCAGTTTAATCCACTTTTCTTGCACCCACAAGATGCTCCACATCCTGTTTTGCATGAGCAAAAAATAATTTTTAATAAAGATTCTGGAGCTGGTCGTTGCGTCATTGTTTGCGGTGTCAATATTCCGCATTCCAAGCCATGTTTGAACTTGCAAAAATACTCTTATAAGTTTTAGTACAAACGCCCAATTAATTCAATATTTCGTCAATGCGAATATTGTTGCTCGAAAATTCCTTAATCACACGCAATAGCAACAAAGGGCAATATTGGCGTTGGTGACTTGAATTTCCTCAAGTTGCCCCAAAACAACAAATCTATACAACAAAATGTGAAAAAAGCTCTTAAAAAAGAATATTTCTCATTTCTTAAATTATGAGCTTTGCAGAGCAAAAACGTGATCCCTTATTTTTTCAAAAATTCGATCGAGTGAAACAAAAAAATGGCTGGATGGATTAATTTGGCACTTTGTAGGATTTTTGTGGACATATTGAACTGTAAAACGCACACTTAACATTATTGGTTTTCACAATATTTTCGATCCAGCGCTCGATTTTCCAAAACACCATCTAAAACTCATTTTTTGATGCATTTTCAAGTTCATGTAACAAGAAGAATTCTTGTTTTTTCGAAAAAGTAATAGCTGGTGGTTAAAGGATATTTATTCAAATTCTTGAAACGCACCTTAAACTTGGTGTACAATTATTTGTTGCTGAGATATCGATAATTAAAGACAAAAGGATCCTTTTCCATTTGTAGACTGATATCTCGGCGAGAACTAAACATATCGAGGTGTTAAAAGATAAAAATTAAAGCTAAATAAACAAAGTATCCGATCTTTATAAGGGTTAAGCAAGAACATTTTTCTCCACGCCCGTATGTAAAAAAAAGAAGCATTAAAAATTTTGAAATCGTTTTGTTGCTGCTTTTCCTAAAATCACTCAAAAACCACTGATGCTACAATTTTTTAATGTGTTAATCCAAAAACTAGAGACTTGGAGCTACAATTTTCTTTTTTTAAATTTCCTGTACGACCATTTTTCTCGAAGTTACGGCCCAAAAATTTGGATTTATTTTTTGATCCTTTAATTTTTTCCAGTAGTGTATTTATTTATATTCATCGGTATACCTGCAGTCCCTAAAGATCCAAGATCAAGTTTTCAAGTTTGTAATAGTTGTTATTTTTAAAATATGACTTTTCACTAATATAAATCAATTAAAACTCCAAAAAATTAATAAATGTTTATAATAATAAAAAAAAATTGAGAGCGCGAAAATTTTTTTTTTTAACATTTTTCTATATACTATTAAAAACATATTTTCAAGGTTTATATTAAGATTCATTGACTGGCCCTGGATTCCGAGGTATAAACCTTACGGCGCTCCACTATTAGTTACATTGCGCGTTCATTTCTACTAATTCTTACTAAGCTTGTACTAACTAAATTTTATGAACAGGAAAAACATTAAAGTGTGGTCATTTTAAAATATTAAAAAGCAGTATAAATTGAATTGTTATTTTCAATTAAGGTTAATAAAATCTTGATGAAAAGACTAAAGTTACTGTATTGGGCTGTTTTCATGGACCCAATTAGGTTGCTTTTTAATTCGGGTGTTTTTCAAGAGTTAAATAATAAAATAAATTTATAATTATAATTAAATCAAGTGACAATTTAGCTCCACTCAATCGTCTGTAATGGTAGAAGAACTAAGCAATGCTATTGAATTCTCAAATGCATTGAATCGATTTTGATTAATTTCTACTTTCTTGGAATATAAATCTATTCATGTTGCAGTAAGCTTTGGCTCAGGGCCAGGTTGACATCAATATTTCTTGACAATACATTCAAACGGATACTTTAAAATTCTGCGCGGAAATCGTATTAGATGCAATGAATATATGCGTGGCTTTGGTGGCATAGTATAGAAGTTTAACACTTTATGCACGTTAGTCGATATTCAGATAGATTTAAATATCCTACGACCACAAAATTGGATTTGTAGTGATAAAAGCATTTAAACTTCATAACCATCTATACATATTCTCACGCCTATATTCCCTGTAGGATTAAGCAGAGATGCATTCCTGCATCCACATTTTACCTGGTATATATCAGTCCCACGTAATAGGGGACGAGCCTAACCGAGTTTAGACTCATTTCCAGATTCCGTGCTGCTACACACATTTTTTAATGGAAAAATTGAATAACATTGCCTTCAACTCTACCCCGGTTTCTAATCCTTTCGCGACCGGGGGTATTCTACCTAACTTTATGATCAGGTGCTATACTATATCATTTGGCCATAATTAGGAAAATCATTCCATGCATATTCTAAAAGTGTAACTATTTCCCCAGTTGCAGATAGAAGGTGGCGCGGGCGAGGGCCCCGGCCCCCCGGTGAACAACAACGCGGAGGGCGCGGTGGCCAGCCCCCCGCGCGACGACAACCACAACCCGCCGCAACAGCCAGCCTCGCCGCGATCCACCCCGCTCACACCAGCCGGTGAGACTGCTTTATTGTCAGTGCCAGTCAGCACGGGCCTCCTCTACCCTTTAGAGGGTTTAGGCCATAGTCCACCACACAGGCCTAGTGTGGGTTGGCGGACTACACACCTAAGAAATTCCTAAGACCTTTTAGGTGTGCATGTTTAATCACGATGTTTTCCTTCACCGTTAAAGCGAGTGATAATTAATTGTAAATACCGCCGAGATTCTTAGCCATGCGTCTAAACCTCAAGGCCATCACTGCTTCTGCTTTATTCAGTGGAACTTATTAGCAACAACAGATTGTCTTGCGCGCCGAGTTAGAATATAATATCACAATAAGACATGGAGTGATATAACAGAAATCTTCATACTCCAATTGCAATTTACAAGAATTAAAGGATTCCTGCTGACGTGCAGAGAATGACTACATCAAAGAGAATCGAATTTCGCATCTATCGGCAAGGTTTTTGTGTATTGCAAGTGCAGAGGAAAAAGACTGAAATTCGACGAGTAGTGGAACATCGCACATCGTCGAAAAAGCGCGATAGATTTACCAGACTTGAATACCTTGCACACATTGGAGATTATACTGTAAGGATGACAACACGCTCGTTCTTGTTTAGGATCAATCCTAGTGTTAGTCATTCAATATGGAACTTTTTAAAAATCATGGTTTGACGCTTAAGCCGCTGAACTTATTATGATAAAATTGGTAAAGAGATAAATTGTGGACTTACTGTTAGACATTTGATGGAAAGTGCACTGGGGTCCAAAGATATTGCTGAAAATAATTTATTAAGATTATCTTTCAGTTCTCTTATTTACTCTCCCAGTTTTATGGTACCGGTAGACACAGATATTATTCTTTGTTTCTACCTTTAATGGATTGATTTCGTTGAGGAATGACAAAATAGCTTGATTGCTCGGCGTCAATACTGTGCGTGCCGTTGTTGATCCTGAAGCAGAGTAGTAACAGCTGTTTGTATTTGGTAGGATAGGGACCCAATAGACACAGATATAACCTAGAACGCACCACAATTTCATGAGTCACTGTGATGGGTTAAATACCATAATGGCACAGTAATTATTCAAATAAAAATACCCGTAGTTTTACCTATAAATAAGTCAATTAAGCGTTTAAATTACCAAATAGCCGATATGGAAGACTCTAAAGTTCAGCTCTCTAGGGCGACTAATTACAAAGCATTCAGACGTTCTTCAAAAGAACTTATCAATTGGCATAAAATTACTTTTCACTTTATTTGGGACGCCGTGACGAAGGTCCGTCCAATTTACTTTATTTATATATAATTAATTGCCTGTTCTAAATTAAGAACTGTTAAAGATATCCTGCTTGTAATTATTTTACTGAATAATTACAAGGTAGCTTTTAGATTAGAGTCTGACCTTTTGTGAAATTTCTTCATGAACTCTCGTTAGGTTTTTTTTTGTCTATATCATAAAAATCCACTGCTGAGCATAGGCCTCCTCTAAAACTGGGAGGAGAATACCCTTAGTCCTTTGCGGTGGCCTAGTGTACATGTAAGTATTGTGGGCTTCGAGATTTCGGCGAGTGGTCGAATCATAGCTCGACAGTCACGGGTTTAAGCCCCATCTCTAACTTTCCGAAGTTAATTGTGCATTCACAATGAATTATCACAGACTTAACCAGTAAAGGAACCCAGTCGTTGAGCTTCAGTGCTCGGTGTCAATCTTGACCTCCTTCTGTAGATCGACGCTGATGACCATGACTTGAAGTGGCAAGTACAGGGTGGGAAAGAAAATTTAATGCATGTACATCCATTTTCAAGAACAATTGAGCATTGCATATAGATGATCGATTCATTATTCCGCTCGACCAATTACACGCGACACTACTACGGCTTCGTTGCGGAGTTCCGAGTCAAGGGTAGGCCGGAGGGTCACTGGGACGTCGGTTCGTTAGCACACCAACACGTGCCAAAGGAAATAATACCGTAGCACGTTTTTTACAAAGTCTATTTTGTATTTTCGCTTGAGATAGCTGGAATTTTTCTTGGCGGACGTTCCACGTGCTAAAATTGCAGATGTATTAAAAATTCACAGGCGCACGGTGTAGAGGAAAGCTGATTATGAAACTAGAAGATGTAGGTTTGATTTCTTCGTTGAGGCGAATGTTTGTGTGATCCACAAATATTTGTTTGATGTCTGGGTGTTTATGAGCCGTAAATGTCTCTCAAAGTTTTTGATACGAACGACACAGGACTTGTATTCAAGCATAGAGTCTATGAAAGTGATTGTGGGATATATTTATTTATCAGGAAATTCTTGCTTGGCCGCGAACTACGATTTCTACTAAAACTGAAACCAAACATGAAAACTAGCTCAATTCTCTCAAAACTCACGTGTATATAAATGCATAAACGCTTCACAAAAATAAACAAACCTTATGCAAACCAAGGGAAACTGGGACACCCATGTGTTTTTAAATCTCAGAAAATACACACGCAAGTTGAATTAATCCCATCCACGTTACACGCGCTGGTTTATTCGAGTTCCAGCTTGTGACTAATTAATCTGTCATCTGTCTCACTCGTCGGGCCCTATGTGACATGCATCCATTACCACGTGATGTAATTAACTGGAGGCCCAGATTCGTCCCGTTTGTAAAGCTTTTTTGTGACAGATTTGCTGAATTTGTGCGTGACAAATGGGAATGGCGCTTTGTACCCTTTTTGAACAATTTACTTATTATAAAACCGACAAATTACAATTATAAGGTTGATACCTCATTATCATCATCATCATTATGATCATTATCATCACCATCAGTCTATATATCTCCCTCTGCTGGGCTCAGGTCTTCGCTACTCTAGATTATTTATTTTTGGAGAATTCTTAAGTATTTTTCTATAAGTCACAGAGATGTGCATGGAATATGAACCCATTTAAAAAAAACATTCGTCTAATTCAAAATCCATCACAAATTCCACTTACATCTTGATAACCTCAACAGAATCATTGTAACATATACTTCAACATTATCCGTGATATGTCCCTTGGCAATTTATCTAAAGTTATAAATGATGAGTAAGGAATTCCCAGACATTTTGCTCCCGTATATTCGAAGTATGTTGAGAGGTCAACGTCCTGATGAAACCTTAAAGCTTTGCCGAGACATTGAAGCGAAATGTACGAAGGCTATTGACCTTTTCCACAAGATTCAAGACCCGAAGGGTCTAAGTAAAAAGGAAACGAGACTGTTAAATCTACAGCAATTTAATTTGTTTAGTCTTTAGTAGCGTAGGGATTTTACGTTCAGCATTTCTTTAATTTTCTTTGCTTTAGAGCCAAAGTTAAGTAAAATAAATAAACATACCCACGAGTAACGTACATAGTTGTGATCTCACACTAAGACAAGAGTCTTAGTCATATAGTGGTGTTATAAACTACGTGAGACTTTTCAGTCCCACTAACAACCAGACACGCAAGAAATATCTGTGGATGTCTAACATTTGTCATGGGCCGGTGATCAAATCCATAGCCTCTCGTTTCAGAAGCTGGTCTCTAGCCTATTACGCCACAGGAATGTTAAACTATTATTTTCTTAATCAAATAATTATCGCTCACTAACAGGCAAATTTTTGATTTTCTTAAGTGAATTATACGTGTTCGTAATTATGATAGATTTATCGTTTATCTTCCAGAAAATAATTGAAAAACATTACGGCCCCCAAATCTAGCAACAAAATCTATGCAATAGTTGTAAAAGCGTTGCAAAACATAAAATCAAACTTTCCTAAAGTTTCTGTATTCAGTGCGTCACAACAACGGTGTTATGTAAAATGATGCGGCTAAATGGGGACCACCGTTCTCCCGGGAAATTAAATGCCTCCATTTGGGCTCACAGCTCCGACGTGTTTATTTTTAAATTGGGCTGGCTGAACGAAAATTATTTATATATTGACGTCATGTTAAATCCAACGATTTGAATTTATTTTTCTGACTAGTAATGCCATCTGTGGACATTATTCTGTGCATTCATGCATAACGTTTTAATTTTTTGTTAACAGATGGCGTGATTAGGTTTTATCATCAGCCCATATTAAACGTCTTTAACGTCGCTATTGGTGGGCACAGGCCACTTCTACTATTGAGAAGGTTTAGCTGGTTTAGCGTGGGTTTGCAGACGAGATTTTTAATTAGGTTTAGGATATTTTAAAACATTACGGTCAACAGTCACCCACATTTTATGACCTTACTCTTAGTAGTATTTCTTGTGTCGTGGGTTATAAAAAGCTACGAGAAACTTAAGGGCCTTCAAAATCTAGAAACTGTAAAAATATTAGTAGATTTAAATTTTCGCTTGTTGGTGTCGAATATGCGGCTTCTAGTTTCACAAGCTAATGCATTATTTGTTTAAAAAAATAATTAATATCGCCGTTACTTTACACCTTCTATAATTAAAAAACAAATTTATAGCAGCAACAAAAAAGAAAATATTTTAAAAAAGAATCGTTTTGCCGCGATTTATCTTAGGAGATACACGCCGGTTGCGGAAGTAGGTCAATGGGCCAGCCCCACTTAATTGGGCCCAGAGAAAACATCCAGCCACAGAGCGCGACGCCGAGAGGTTTTATCACCACTTCGATGTTAACACTTCCGTATTTTTAAATCAAGTTTTATTAAGTATTAGTCGCGTTCCGGGATAGGTCTGTATGGTATAACCTATTTGTAAGGTTAACATCAGGCGTATAAATGGGGCGAATAGAGAATATTTCGGCCGCTTCTCTAGAGTATTTTTACCCAGTTGATCAATTGCCTTGCGCGCTTTTTAGGCACTTGTCAAGTCCTAGTATAAAATAAAAAATAGGCATAATCTGCGAAAAATGAAATATGTCCAACAAATTTTTGCTAAAATCTGTTTGCAATGTAATAAAAATAATATTTTATTCAATCAACCAAGTAGTAATTTATCCAAACAACCCCGAATAACGGCGGATTGAAATATTCAAAAATTTTCAAAATACGGTACTCCAAAGTGTCCCTTACTCGGATTGCAATAGTAGGCACTACTTTACGTCAGTTTCCTTTCAAAATATGTACTTTAATAAAATCATTGTATTTACTTGAGCTGCATAGCATTACATATTATTAAATGTATGTATCTGTAAAACGAAGCGTAGTTTTTAGTACACGTCGAAATGAGGTGGAAAATTGCGGTGTTCACGTTTTGGTCTCGTTAAAACTTGTGTAATTAAAAGTTTGAGTCGAATTAATTTTCCGTTAGTAGTTTCACGGTTAGCGTCGCTGAGACTATTGTTATTAAAGATGATTAATAAACATTGAAAACAAATATTATATCAAATGCTAAGTTCAATACATATAGGTCATTTAGAAGTTCTGAAGATTTTTTTGTATCACCTTATACCTATATTTTATTGCTTTAGTCAGTTGTTTAAAAATGGTTTATTCTATGTCCTCAATTGAAAATGTGAGTAATATTCATCCATCAAAATTCAACACTACGGGACTTTTTGAATTAAAATTTTACCAGATACTTTTGCTGAGACTGCTATTAACTTAAAAAGAAGCGAGCAACAAAGTGGGTACCGGGCTGTTTGCCAATTGTTGCGATTATATTATTGACAGGCGTATGTTGTAATTTATTTCGTTACAATTAAAAACGCATGTTTCGTATTGCGATTTAGACGTCCCAGGCTAGATTTCCGAGACGGAAAAAGTATTACTCGGATTTTCTATTAGGGAATTTTCAGTAGTAGCACGGAAACTTGAAATGTGCCCGAAAATGGCATTGGGCTCACCCTCTTTTACCTGGAGCTGATACATATCTGACGAAATGTGGATGCAAAAATACACTATGACTACTATTTCAGCCAAAAGCAATTAATGTCCTCTTTCCTATCATTTCATTTTTAGTAGGTGTACATAAAATATTTTATTGACAGATAAGAGGTCAATTTTTTAACATTCTAACTACTAATAACCATACGCAAATTCAATTTTATTTTAACAAGTGATTTCCGTTCACGTTACGAATACCGTAGCTACCGTTGAAACTCATTGTCCTTTTAGTTCCATTGAACGTTAGTATTTAATAGCATTACCGTCAGCAACAATGGTAACTTCGTCATTGTTTGGCTAAGCGGATTGTGACGCCAGCCCCGGGTTCGAATGCAAGCGATCGCATTGTGTTAGATACCGTGATTTGGCAGCTTTTCGCTCTATTCACTCGGTATACTGCAAACTGTATTGGCTGATGTTGATTTGATTTGGTATTGACATACAAAGTAACGTTTAGACTGTTATGTTGTTTAAACGTTCAATTTAATCTATTTAATTGTTGTGATGTGAAAGTGAAATGGAAATTAAGCCTTGCTAACTTCTGCATTTATGATATTAGGACAATAATTACTACATAGTTAGATATATATTATTTACATTTAGGCATTGTTCATTACTTATTATGACACGCACTTTCTCCTTCGGAACGTCTGTACCGGCTGTCATGTGTTCATTTAATTCTTTATTTTTCATATCTCTCACGCAATCTCTCTTTTCATCAACTTCGATGCTCATTACCTTTTTATCTACATATGCTCCATCTTTTCTCATGCCCATACCACGACAAGAAGTGTTTTTAGCGATACCTAGGAGTTACTTTCACAGACAGTAGTCTTTCTGCTTTTCTATCATCAGCCATTTTCAAACTAAAGAAATTGTAGATAAGCGTATAATTTTGCCCCCAGTTCACTATTTACCGAGTACCTTCGAGCACCCACGGGTCACGGGTCGCGAGCGGCGTATTAATTTCACCAAAATGCCACTCCGCTCCATAATCGTTATGGAAGCATTCGGTATTAAATTTAATAGTAAGGGTTGCCGTATTATTAACTAGGTAGAATTTTATTATATTTTTTAGTTTATTTCGTGTATTGATAATAGCGAGAAAAAGCAAATTGGCTGTAGGTTGACACTGGTTTGCTGAAAAAGACTCAAAGTTATTAAACGAATGAATATTCTCTAATTATTCGTTTTTGAACTTGTATGCATAAAGATTTTTTGCCAAATGTATCATCATCATCATCATCATCATCATCATCATCATCAACAGCCTTTAATTCGTCCACTGCTGGACATAGGCCTCTCCTATGGCACGCCACTCTGGCTAGGTGGGGTGACGATATCCGCAAGGTGGCTGGATGGATGAGGAGAGCCGAAGATCGAGCCAAACGTATACGGAGTGTAAACAGGCTGAGACCGAAAAATAGAAAAGCTAATAGTTACGATAATTACAAACGGGTAAACGCTAAAATAATTCTAAAACAGATGTACATTTTTTTGTTGTAGCTCGTAAAACCGAGGGTAGCCATAACAAAAACTTGAATAAAGCCATGCTAGTCGAAACATGCATGGATGGAGATACCGCGGCCGGCCGAGCTCACACCCACAAAAGACTTACAAAGCAAGAACTTTCGGATGAGAGTATTCGGGAATACTTACAGATAAGAGCTCTCGGAACGTCTCGGGATATATGGAACGATTGATGGCCCGTGAAAACTGGAGAGAACTGGTTTTTATTACGTTTTTTGGTGTGTTCGAAGTATTTAAGCGCTTCGGACCCGCGATTATGTCTGAGTAGATAGATAGATAACGGTTAATTGTGCTTTCTTATAAGGTACATTTTAGATGTAAGGTCGTCTAGTAGTTTTGATGTAGGTAATAATTATTAAGGTTTACGTAATGTCCTTTAAATTCTCGGAAACAATTCTCGAATCGCAGTGACGAGTTTTGTAATATTTTAGGAATTTGGAAACTTCATAGTATACATAGTTAGGTGGGACTGAAAACAATAAAGAAACTAAATTTATTTATTTATTTAATTCAGCACAACCACATCACATATATTAATACATTTGTAGCTTAATAATTATTACTTAGGTACTATATCCGATATATATGACACTTAAGGTGTGCATAACATTCTACAAAATATTATAAACAAAAAGACAATTAATAATGTGCAATGGTAATTACAAACAACTTAACATGTAATAAACAATTTAAAATGTAAAATATAATAACAGAATTAGAAATAAGAAATTAAAATAACAACAAAAATAAATTCAAATAAATTCAATCTATATGCCGAATACGTACCAATGTCTAATGTAGAATACCAGGCTATGAGCTGACTCAGCTGAGGTTAACATCCCAAACAAACTGTTTTTAGTAAAAAACACATTTTAAAATCAAGCTTTTATTATGCACGAAAAATTAAAAAAATAAACTAAGAAAACATTCATAAAATTCGTATTTTTTTAAACTTTACAAGTAACAATTTACAAAAGTGTTCGGTTTATCAGTAGAAGTATGATACATAAACATATATTATCTATAACTAGTATATTAATATTCTTAAGTGATCTAAAAGCTCGTCGCGGCCGAGGTCTTTGCATTAACGAAATTGCGCGACAAGCTTTTAAATTACTTAAGAATATTAATATACAAGTTATAGATAATATATGTTTATGTATCATACTTCTACTGATAAACCGAACACTTTTGTAAATTGTTACTTGTAAAGTTTAAAAAAATACGAATTTTATGAATGTTTTCTTAGTTTATTTTTTTAATTTTTCGTGCATAATAAAAGCTTGATTTTAAAATGTGTTTTTCACCGTTAATTTATTTTTAACTTTTTAGTTGGAAATATTTCTAAGTCTATCCATTTCGTAGTCATACCGAAATTCAACTCAATCGGTCCATGAAAACTAGTGTTCCTATGGGCACCTTCCAACTTCTCATGACACCAGATCAACGATACCTTGTTATTATGTTGTCACTAAAAATACAAATGCATACCAAATTTTAGCATACTTGGTCCACAGGAATCGGAGTTCCTATGGGCTTCTTCCAACTCCTCATCAGATCAGCTTCATGATACCATATTTTTGTATTATTACCGAAGTTACGAAGACACACCAAATTTCAGTTCAATTGGACCACAAGAATCGGAGTTCCTATGGGCATCTTCCAACTCTTCGTCAGATCAGCTCTATGATACCTTGTTGTTATATTGTCACCGAAATTACATAGGTATACCAAATTTCAGCTCAATCGGTCCAAAGGAATCGGAGTTCCTGTGGGCTTCTTCCAACTCCTCAATAGATCAGCTCCATAATATCATATTTTTGTATTGTTACCGAAGCTACGAAGACATACCAAATTTCAGCTCAATTGGACCACAGAAATCGAAGTTCCTATGGGCATCTTCCAACTCTTCGTCAGATCAGCACCATGATACCATATTTGTGTATTGTTATCGAAGTTACAAAGACATACTAAATTTCAGCTCAATCGGTCCACAAGAACCGATGTTTCTATGGTCATCTTCTAACCTCATCATCAGACCAGCTCCATGGTGCCATATTATTGTATTGTCATCCAAGTTACGTAGGTATACCAAGTTTCAGCACAATCGGTCTATTGGAAGTGGTTCAAATCTTCATTGCAAGATTTGTAAACATACAAACATACATACATACATACATACATACATACAAAAGTGAAGTTAAATAAAAGCTTGTAATAAGTAACAAATATTGACGCTTAAAAGGTTTACTTTAATAACATATTTTTAAATGTGTCGTCTTTCAATCCGCAACATTCCAGCGTGGTGGACTAAAGCCTAACTCCTCTCAGATATAGAGGAGGTCCGGGTTTATAAGCTCATGAAGTTAAGTGACCTTTTATCCAATTTAATAAGGTATCCTAATATTATTGTCACGTTAATTAGAGAACTGTATATCAATATTCGTAAAGGGCAATTAGAGCGGCGAACCGCAGCGTTTCAATCCCAACACAGAAATAGTCAGCCAATTGAACGTGACCTTTCAGGTGCTAAAGGCGATTGGGAACACTGACCCGTGTAAGTAGGTCGCGTATAATTGAACTGATAAGGACTTGGAACATATGATCGAGCCCAGTGGCCTGCCATAGGAGAGGCCTAAGAAGGGCTGCTGCTGATGATGATGATGATGGTGATGATAATGATGATGAAAGATTCAAAGATAATCTTAATCATTTCTCGCTAGTCGCCACTTTATTTTGATAACAAGCATTCAAAATTGACAAAAATTAAAAAAAATAATAAATAATAAATTCCTGAGGAGGGTTGGCGTCAGGCAGGCGGCCGGCCGTAAAACATTTAGCCAAAACTTTTGTATAACAGACTGGAGGTGTGGCGGCGTAGACTTGAAAATGTTGGCCTTAAAGTCAGCAAAACCAAAACACAATATATGTTTTGCGACTACGGCGGTCTTTCAAGTTCTGTGTCCGTCACACTGGGTGGAATACCGGTACCAGTCTGTTCCGAATTTCGCTACCTCGGGTCACTTTTGCAAAGCGACGGAGACATTGACCAGGACGTAAGGCAGAGAATCAACTCAGGTTGGATGAAATGGCGGCAGGTCTCATCCACAATATGTGACCCCAGAATGCCCCTCAAATTGAAGGGCAGAATATATAAGTCCATTATAAGACCTGTCGTACTGTATAGATCAGAGTGTTGGGCAACGAAGAAGACGGATGAAAGACGACTGCATGCAGCAGAAATGCGAATGTTGCGATGGATGTGTGGTATAACACGGAGTGACAGAGTGAGGAATGAATACGTTAGGGGAAGTCTGAAAGTAGCTCCTGTGATAGAAAAGATGAAAGGAAACCGTCTGTCGTGGTATGGGCACATTATGAGAAGGGATGAATCATATGTAGGAAAAAAGGTGATGAATATGAAAGTGGATGGATGGGCGGGCCGAGGAAGGCCAAAAGAGATGGATGGAGTGCGTGGCTGAAGATATGAAAAAGAAAGGGGTGAATGAAGACATGACGGCTGACAGGGATGTGTGGAAGGAGAAAACATACTGCGCCGACCCCAAGGATTAAATTGGGACCAGGGCAGGGGGATGATGAATAATATGGTCGAATTTTACGTAAATACGATCAAAATTTTGACTTGTAAACAAAATATCCTATTTCATAAAATATGAAATACTTGTATGATATATTAATTATAAAATTCGAGAACTTGAAGTTATAGAGCGGAAAACATATTTCCACTCCTCCCATATTTCCTAGATACGTGTCTGTAGCACCCTGTACAGGTGACGTCACACGCCGAAAATAAAACCGCCGAGAGAGAATTCTATCAGGCTCTAATACGATAGTAATCCTTTACACAGACGCACAGATTGTCGCAGTGATGGCGGAGCTTTTGTCAATGAGAGCTTGAATAGAATAGAATTACTGAATGAGGTAGACGTTGTTTTAGGTTTGGATACGAGACACAGTAAATATAATTTAATATAAGGAGATTATTTAAATCGTTGGTTTCAATTTGAGATGTTAATCAATAAAGCTGTCTTTTTGTAATTGATTGTAGGGTATCCGATTAATAACGGCCTTCACTGAACTGTTTTCTGTATAAAAAGTTATACCTACAATTTTTGTTATATTTCTACCAATTTACTCAAAATATTACAATTTGCCTATTAATGAATACAGCTTGAAAACCAAAGACAACTCGTTGACTTTATCGCCAATGAAAATAGAGGCATTCGACAAATGTCGATTACCTGTAGTAATGTATTAATACATTTTTGTTTCAGAAGCTCTGAAACTATACGGAGAGCGTCTGACGGAGTGGGAGAGGAACGAGATAAGGAAATACCCGCAAGTGTGGTTCCTGGGGCTGGACGCCATCAAGGTGCAGGCGAGGTCCAACCTGCCCAACAACTGCGGATTCGACGATGAAAACGGCAGCTACAATAAGGTATTTGCCGAGCGATTGGAACAAGCTTTGATTAGGGGCAATTTTAGGGAAATATACTCGAGGAGGATGGATGAGATTGATGGATGGATGGAGGTTTACTCGTGAGTAATAAGTATAGACCAAACTTAGGGATATGATGGGACCATTCGATACAGGCTTTCCTAGTGAGGAGACCACGTTAGAATGTAAATAATTGATTCCATATGTAAATATATGTCCTTTTGTAATAAAAGTAAGTATTTTTATAAATTAATGCATTAGTTTCGCAAGTACACTCACAGTAATATTATACATATGTAGTATTCTCAAAGGTGTATTTTTATTGGGTGTAAAAACTTGTTGTATTTAGGGAGCTGTGATAAATCTCATTATTTTTTAGGCCTCTATTTATAAAGTGCTAGAATATTTGATATAATATTTGATATAATATAGCAATTTGATATAGAATATAATATTTGAAAAACTTCTTTAAAGTCTTAGTATTTGGTTCCAAATTAAACCCGCGTCTATTATGGTGTCTCAAGTCACAAATTTCTTAATACCCACCATCGTTCACTACGTTTTTTATTTTAAAGATAAAGCACGCCCGTTGAAAATCTATTTGACGTAAACAATTTACCTAACGTGTCATACGCGAGAATAAGCAGAGTTACCGGTAATTCAATTTTCTTGACGTTCCATTCCACGAGGAAAAGTTAATTTGCTCCCAACGGTTATTATCTTAGACTTTTATAGGGTAAAAATGTTTACGCATTTTGTTTAGAAGTAAACTGGGAGATGACAATAATGCCTTAACTTTTTAAAATATTGAAGGTGGTTATTCATTTAAAGTATAATTTAAGAACAATAGAATGCGAATTTAACAGTTACAAAAGTGGATAATTCCTTGTGCTCCCTCCCCTTTATATCATTTTGATTTATTACATTTCGGGATTATGACAAATTACCTTTCATTAGATTCGCTGATACTGTGTGTGCTGCTGTTGATCCTGGAGTAAAAGAGTTTCAGTGGTGGGTGTGGAATAAAATCCAAAAGTAGCTTAATAATGACAATTCCGCCAAGCCCCAGTTGTCATTTTCGCCGAATCTTAATTCTAATATTGGACTCCAATGACTAATATATCTAATACTCTTTTGTTTAATTATTCCAGCAAATCCACGACCACATAGCTTACAGATACGAAATTCTAGAAGTGATCGGCAAGGGCTCCTTCGGTCAAGTGATCAGGGCATACGACCACAGGAACGGCGAGCAGGTGGCCATCAAGATCATCAGGAACAAGAAGCGGTTCCACCACCAGGCCCTGGTGGAAGTCAGGGTGTTGGACCATCTCCGGCTGAAGGACAAGGACCAATCGCACAACGTGATCCACATGCTCGACTATTTCTACTTCAGGAATCATCTGTGCATCAGTTTCGAGCTTATGAGGTTGGGATTTGTTTATTGTATTAGGAAAGTAAATTATTTTTAATTAGTTTGGTTTGGATTTCATGTTATCCCTATATTAATTTGTAAAGTCCAAAGGCCACGATTTCGATTTCTGGTTCTATTACCGAATATCAGGAAACAGGTCAGGTAAAATATAAATGCGGATACATCTTTGCCTATTCTTTGGTGGACAAAACTTTAATGTAGTATTATTGGATTGGATTTTTAATCAATAATTTACATTTAATAAAAATAATTGCAATTCCGAAAATTCTTAAATAAAATTATGTGTAGTTAATGATGCTGTTGAATGAAATTACAAAGTAATACAAAGCAGTCCTCAAACGCAATTATTCATTTGCAGCATCAACTTGTACGAGTTAATAAAGAAGAACAACTACCAGGGATTCAGTTTGAGTCTGATCCGGAGATTCGCGAGCTCGCTGCTTCGCTGCCTGCGGCTACTGGAAGCCGAGAACATCATACACTGCGACTTGAAGCCGGTAAATTCACGTATGCAAGCACAATTGCAAAAAAATTAGGACTACATTCATTTTCTTAGAAAGAATTAATCGAGTTAAGGCAAAATGTCCTTATATTACTGTCATTTAGAAGCAATCCATTTTAATAGAATCTTTTAGACATTGCATGCTTCAGCTTTTTAATCATCAGCGCATATACCTTCCACTGTTGGGTGAAAAAAGGAGAAAAGGCAGAGGTGTATGCCTGAGGTGTAAAACCTGCGAACACCGACATTTTTGGCCGCGCGCCATAACCATAATGTCCTGATGTTAAGGTCAACTAAATAAGTATTATAGAGATTTAATAAACCCTTATTAAAACATTTCACAAGAATCTACGTCTCATACTCCATATACTAACAACCACCTCCTTCTAATTCCAGGAGAACATCCTGCTGAAGGCCCGAGGCAGTTCATCCATCAAGGTGATCGACTTCGGCAGTTCCTGCTACACGGACGCGCGCGTCTACACGTACATCCAGTCCCGGTTCTACCGCAGCCCTGAAGTCATCCTGGGTTTGCAGTACGGCACCCCTATTGACATGTGGAGTATGGGTGAGTAGATATTATTGGTACTAGAACTGCGAAGTAAATGGCATGTTTATAAGTAGGATGTGGTTTGGAAAGATTTTTAACCAGAGAGAATCATTTAACTTCTCAATATCAGGATATTGAGAAGTTAAATGTCAAGTCAAACAAATATCTGGTATTTTGGTGGGTTAATTAAATTAATTAACCCACCAAAATACCAGATATTTGTTTGACTAATTAGCCTCTTTAAATTTTTCATAGGCATATCTAATGATCACAATCACCTTATTCTTTTGTTTCTATGGATTCATATAAACAATGTTCCCGAAAGCAAATTAAGAGAATTCAGATATCGGAAGAACCTTTTATTCACTTGTTATCAAAATAAGAATTTTAAGAAAGCGGTAACACAAGATCCATTCATAACACCTAATAATTCGTCGTGGGATCCACAAGCAATATAAATACCATAAAAAATATTCAGAATGCGTGACCTCGTATTATATAACACCAGTTTGTACCAGTGCGGCAAACCTAATCATATTATTTCGTGACGACCATCTCACAGGTTTCCGTCTTCCAACCTTTGCATGCCTCGAATAAATACTTCGGTTTGCACGCGATATTAATCAACTTTTAATGTTTACCAATCTATTACTGAGGATTTCGGTTAGTCGACTGCCATTATTTTGAAAGTTGTACAGTTGATATCGGTGTAAAGTTAGGATTTATTAATAGTCTAGGAGATAAGTAATTTAAAATCAAGTAGCAGTAGAGGGGAAATATCTTCATTCATCCCTTTTTCTTTCATGTCTTTGTTTTTCCTTTCTTTATTTTCTTTCATATTTTCATTGGCTTTTTTCTGCTTGTTCGTCCTACTTTTTTCATGTTATAAATATTTTCATCATATCGCTCCTTGAATACAAAAGGGACACAAATCGAAATCCATAAATTTTACAGGACAGCCAAAACAAATTTTTGAAACTGTTTTTTTACAATATTTCATATATTTATTAATTAAATGTAAGATGTTAATATATCGCTCCTTGAATACAAAAGGGCCACAATTTAAAAAAAAATGAAAATCGTTTTATTGCAAAAATGACAACAGAACCGACTATATTTTATAGTGAAAAATAAACCCCCATCATTTTTGCTTATATTATGGCTGCACTGACCTACCGCCCTTTTTGCATTAGCTCACTTTGATAGGTAATGTCAGTGCAAAACTGCCATTTTGTGGGTTGCGCCCGGAGATTCAACGTAAATGCACGTCGGTTGCGTGAAAAAGTGCCACAATCCAAAATAAGTCTGTGTTGGATACAAATTTTCAGGTAAGTGTGATTACGTTTCACAATACAAAAATGCCATATTTTGGAAAACGTCCGTTTTGCATTCTAACATTAGTATTAGTAACCATAATATATAATACAAAAGGGCCATATTTTGGAATACGTCCGTTTTGCATTCTAACATTATTATTTGTTTTTATATTTTGTAATACAAAATTGCAATATTTGAAATGCGTCCTTCTTGTAATACAATATTAGTTAAGTACAATTATATTTTATAATACAACAGTAGCATATTTTGAAATACGTCCTTTTTGCATTAAATTATAGTGGAATAAATAATTAGTTTTAGCGTGCTAAAATGGGAAAGCAAGAAATATGGCCGTTTTGCATGATAACAATTTTAGTTTCCGTTACAATTTTAAAAATAAAATTACTATTTTGATGTTAATTTTGTTCTATTTTTATTAATTTAGTGACTTTAAACATAAAAATCATACAAATGTATTTATTTGTTTGTAAATTAATCATAAAAACTAAATTGAATCCCTGTCCCTGTAGCTTTCGTCACTGTTTTAAAGTTTTTTTAAATAATATCAGTGAGTGTTTATTTGTGAATGTTAAAAAATATGTGATTAAGATGTATTGCCCCATATTTTCTGTGAATTTGAATGTTAAATATGAGGTGATAGCTTAAATTTGTTAAATATAATTAAGGTGTTATTCCTGGCAAATTAGTATTGAAAATGTCATATTAAGGATTGTTATGTATTTGATTGTGTGTATGTACTGTATAATATATTATCTATAGAATTGTGGGTATTTGTTGTGGGTAGTTGGTATGTTTTTTAGTTATAAAACGTTAAAGATGTTTTTTTTACAGATTGTCAAAATGAATAGAGCACGAAAAATGTTGAATATGGCAACCTCCGTTCAATAATCGGAAAAAGTTCAAGCATTACCTGGCCACAATAATAATGTGCAAAATAAAACTTTCTTTAATACTTCAGCTGCACTTAGTCTTCCCGTCACGTTACCCATTGATTGATGTTAAATTGTACTGAATAATAGTGACGTACAAAGTTGATTGACCGAACAAGCCGGTTTCCGAAAAGGCTTTAGCACCATAGACCACATCCATACGCTTCGGCAAGTTATACAAAAAACCGAGAAATATAACTTACCGCTTTGTTTAGCGTTTGTGGAATATGAGAAAGCCTTTGATTCGATCGAGACTAGGGCGGTGCTAGAGTCTCTCCAGCGGTGCCACATTGACTGTCGGTATATTGAGGTGTTGAAAAGCATATACAACAACGCCACCATGTCGGTCCGAATACAAGATCAGAGCACGAAGGCTATTCCACTACAGAGAGGCGTGACACAGGGAGATGTTATATCTCCGAAACTGTTCACTGCCGCGCTGGAAAACGCCTTCAAGCTCTTGGAGTGGAAAGGATTCGGCATCAACATCAACGGCGAGTATATCACACACTTTCGGTTTGCCGACGATATTGTTGTCATGGCAGAATCGCTGAAGGACCTTAGCACTATGCTCGAAGACCTCAGTCGAGTCTCCCAACAGGTGGGTCTTAAAATGAACATTGACAAGACGAAAATCATGTCGAATGTCCATGTTGTGCCCACCCTAATCGCAGTTGGGGGCTCGACTCTCGAAGTTGTAGACCAATATGTCTATTTGGGACAAGTGGTCCGGTTAGGCAGGTCCAACTTCGAGAGAGAGGTCAATCGTCGAATCCAATTCGGTTGGGCAGCGTTCGGGAAGTTGCGAGGCGTCTTCTCTTCCGAAATACCTCAGTGCCTGCAGACGAAAGTCTTCAATAGTTGTACACGGCATTGAGACGTGGCCTCTCACTAAAGGCGATATTGGACGGCTCAGAGTCACTCAAAGAGAGGGCTATGCTCGGGGTTTCCCTACGAGATAGCCTCAGAAATGAGGAGATCCGTAGGAGAACTAAACAGGAGGTCATTGAGGGAGGCCATAGGTCCAGCAGTGGACCAATATTGGCTAATGATGATGATGATAATGATGACAAAGTTGATTTCAATTATATTACTTAATAATAAGTTAGATTTTTTAGTTTAGATTTTTTAATACAATGTTTTCTTGGTGTCCATTCACTTATGTTTTTACTTAGTGATAATATTAAATTTTTTCAAACGATTTTTTACCAAAAAGGTACAATAAACCATTTTTATTTGTAAAACTGTGTTTAATTTTTGACATATTTTTTACAATATTGGTTCAAATTTTGAATGCAAAAGGGACTTTTATGCTTTTTTTTCTTAATAGGTAACAGCTAATACAAAGTTTATATTGTAGGTAGATAGAGCTAAAAAATACGCATCTGATGATAATATTTCCTATTAAATGTAACGCAAATTATTGTCATAAAAGAAGTCTAATTGTCTTAATGTAATGGAAAGACAACACCACGTATTAAATTATGCTATGGAATTTACATCGTTATAACCAAGCCGGTCAATGAACGTAAAAGCCTGCGTGCACTATCAATGGGCTCATTCGTTGTGATAAGGTGTTATGTAATCCGGTAGAAAGCAGGCGAAAGGCGCCTCCACATGTGGCAAACCTGCACATCGGCATTGCGCAACATGTGACAGACGTAACGTAAGATCAACAAATGAACCGTGATCAGACATAACTGTGATCAAGGCTTGTACGGGTAGCGAGTGGCGAGATAGTGCTCTTGGTAGATGCTCTTGATAATTAGTGTTCGTATCATCAGGTAAATATAAAATAGGTATATATATAAGTGCAGTGATGGCCTTGAGGTTTAGGCGCACGGTCGAGAATCTCGACGGTCGCAGGTTCGAACCCCAGGCACACACCTCTGACTTTTCGAAGTTATGTGTGTATTCACATTGAATTATCACTTGCTTTAACGGTGAAGGAAAACATCGTGATAAAACCTGCACACCTAAGAGTTCTTAGAAATTTCTTAGGTGTGTAGTCCGCCAACCCGCACTAGGCCAGCGTGGTGGACTATGGCCTAAACCCTCTCGATGGTAGAGGAGACCCGTGCTCAGCAGTGGGCGTATATGGGTTGATGAAGAAGAAGAAAGAAGATCATCAGGTACAATGTGGTAGGCTGACTTATGGTTTAACAGCGTAAACATGTGCCGTGTGATCTAAAGGTTCCAGTTGCGAATTTGGGTCGCGCAAAATGTTCGATTATGTGTTGGCTATAATTGTACACATAATTAGAATGTGAATGAATGATTTTTCCTCTTTCATTACATACTTACCACAAAGAAACTTTAAATAAATTTACCAGGTTAGCATACTTAGCGGATGTAAAAATGTTTTTAGTAACTTTTACAGCTTATTATTTATGTAAATTGTATAATAGTTTAGCCAAACATTCTGTCGAGACTCGAGACGCGATGTGTGGTTTAAAGATATAATTATTTTTTGGTATACGGTTTGGTATATGGTATATGGTTAGTACTTTTTCTCTTTCTTTACAATACCCATACTTTTACATCAGAACAAAAATTAATTAGTGCGAGTTGATAGCCTCCACTCGAATTATCCAGCTCAAATGGTTCATCACATTGTTTTCCTTAACTGTTAAAATTGAGATTTGAATCAACAACAAGGACTCTTAACGTTCGGCAATTCGAGAGAATCTTGGTGGTCGCGGGTTCAAACCCCAGGCACACACACGTCTGCCGTTTCAAAGTTATGTGTGTACAGTGTATTCACAGTGAATTATCACTTGCTTTAACCCTCTCAATGGTAGAGAAGCCCCTTGTCCGGTAGTTTGACGAATATAGGCTGATGATTATGATGATGATGATAATTCTTTCCAGGGTGTATCCTGGCGGAGCTGCACACGGGCTACCCGCTGTTCCCGGGGGAGAACGAGTCGGAGCAGCTCGCGTGCATCATGGAGCTGCTGGGGCCGCCGCCGCCCGACCTCCTCATACACGCCACCAGAAAACGGCTCTTCTTTGGTAAGAGAATATTTTTGGACCTTATTGTGATGAACGGCGACTATAAATTGATAGGGTTTGAAAACAGCCTCGAATTTATAGAGCGAAATATTTTTGATGGAAGGGAAGAATTGATGTAAGTAAAGCAGAACGTAATCAGGTCCATTATAGATTTGACAGCTCCGTGGTACAGTGGACTAGACAGCAGTTCAATGTCATAATACAAGAGGAATCATCTGGATATGTAAAACGAATATAGAAATAACGTCATAATACAATATACAGTTGTCCCTTTCTCAAATTTTAAAACAATAAATTATGGATCAGGCATATTACATTAATCGTGCCAATATAAAACCGAGGCTTGTCGTTTCAAATCCAGCTTGCAACTAAGTAAAAGGCGCCGGGGTTATCGAAGAAAATGTCGTGAGAAACCGTCTTGAAATAAATCGACAACTTGTTTGCGGAAAAGCAAATGTCTTTATTTCCGACTTGCGATAAAGGGAGACTCAATAAATAAGTGAATGCTTTCTAGGAAGAGTTTAAATGCCACATCGATAACTATCTTTAATGTAACATAGCTTTGCTTTATACCTCAACTTAATTGGATTAACGTACGTAACCTAAATGGAAGAAATAGCCAAGGTATTTAGACCTCGAGGATTAACACTCGTTTTAATCAACGTTAACTTTAATTACCATCTTGGAGGTCACGGGTTCAAATGCCAAACATACACCGATGTGTTTTGTTTGTAGTTTTTATTCAACGCGTTATTATTTATCCCGTATTTGGCTTAATTATGAGAAAAATATTGTTTTCAATATTGAAGACATAAACATTAAAATACTATGGATTTGGACAACATAAAAAACTGCTATAAGGCAATACAACACTATTAGCGCACATTTATGAAGTTAATGACTACAAAAAATATTACAGCAAATTTAAATGAAGTCCGCTTTTATACATATTATTGTAAAACAAAACATAGATAGAATTAAACTTCATTTCGATATGGTCGTTAGAGTAGCCAAAATCTATGTTTTTTTTTATGTATAATTTTAATGGACGTAAATTTTTCAAGTATTATTTCCCTTTACAAGCAACGTCAAAAAATCGTTATTTGTACAAATAAAACCAAAAAAGTCTCAAATAAAGACAAAATTGACTCTAATTTTCGCAGACTCAAAAGGCTCCCCGCGCACGGTGACGAACTCTAAGGGGCGCAAGCGGCGGCCGGGGTCGCGCACGCTCGCCTCAGCCGTCAGGACGGACGACCCCGCCTTCCTACACTTCCTGCACAGATGTCTCGAGTGAGTAACTGACAAACTGCCATAGATTTACCCCCTGGATACTAAAGAAAAGTTTTTTTATTAGTTCTTTATTTGCAGTAAAAAGTCATGTATTGTTTTGTAATCTATACTAATTGCGATTTTTACTCTCTGGTAAGTAATAAAAGAAATGATTTTTCGATTCGTAACGTTTGACGGAAAACGATTTTGAAGGATTGAGTATTTCTCAAATTTTATAAGTTGTTTTGTTTGAGTTTAAAGCAACGAAAGTCTATCTCATTTTAAAGACTTCTTAATTAGTCAAGATATAGTATTATATATGGTATAATTATATTGAGGAAAAAATTACAGCATTACCAGGTTAAACATGTGCATAGACGGCTGGAAATAAGCTAGTATTTTTATGGCATCTGTCGATAAAAATCGTCAGTATGTTAAGTAATTAGTGCGATCCATTCGACTTTTCATGATCCATGTAATGCTGAGATGTCTCTCAGAATCTCTCATAAAAAGTTTTGGCCGTATGATTGCCATCAGTTCAGTTTAACCACCTAGAGCATTATGAGAATGTGACCAACAGGCGCTTACGTCATCGTGCGAACTAAACTCACAGCTTACAGTTCTATATCGTGTTCGAAATAACCGTTTATAAGGAAAAATATCTGCTTCAAGCTTAACTGTGCTTCTAATAAAAAGTTCTGAAGCAGCTAACAAAGAACAAAAATTGTGACGAATTAAAGAGGAAAGGAAATTCTTCTTCTTCTTTTTTGAGGTCTAATCAGTAAAATAATAAAAAGAAATACTAATAATATTTGAGATTATATAGATAATATTAAAAGTCCATATTAATGCAGTATATAAATAAATTAAACATCACTTACTTTCCAGTCTATAAAGGTCCAATAATGAATATTTAATTTAATTTTTCTAAAAATATTTTCTGCGTGAATAAACGCATTGGATATAATAGAAAATATATTCATTAATGAATTCAATTCTATGAAACGCGTGGAGGTGCTCAAAAGCTGTATCTGCCAAAAGGAACAGGTTATGAACACTTTCTACACAAACTAGAAGTGTTATGTAACGTAGAAAACTCCAGTAACATTGGCCACGGATGTGGATTTATAGAATTCTGCACATTTTTGTTACGTCAACAGCCGATTATGGCCGTGCACTCATTTCCCTTTTAGGCGATAGTGTTTTTGTATCTTTCTGAGATTTTGTATTGTGGCTACGAAATCCTAATGGACTAGGCAAAAGAGTTTGCCACTAGTTTATCGATTAAAACGAGTACTATGTCTAACAAAACGACTGTCTGTCACTGTCTGACCCTAGATCATATTTGTACTTTGAGACTACGAGGCAGTCGTTGATCAGGATCGAAATATTTTAATCCATCAGCGGTCATTCAGCCGTCCTACCTTTCGGAATATGAATAAAGAGGTTTCGATCTTTACCAAATAAAATTATGTTTAGCGTTTTGCAGTGCAAATTGGGTACAAAGAGAGAGTGAATTGTTATTAATCTGTAGAATCAATAATTTATTTTATAAAATACTAATGCTACTTTTTGAATTATAATTAAAACTGAAAGAATATACTAATGATTTTAATCATGAGTTGTTGTTTCAGTTATTATAAGCTTTATGTACGCCATTAGATATTGTTATTAAAGAAATCACGATCATGTAACAACGCATAAGACGCTATAATACTCTTTACAACGAGGACCGTGTTTATTAACTGTTTGTGTACTTTAATGCTATGAATGAAATAACTGAGGGCAATATTATGGGGGCTGAATTTCATTTTTAAAAGAAAGAATCATCTTAAAATAATTTCCTATATTTTGATAAATACCGTCAAAAATATGTAAACACTACATCGAATTATTTAAAAAAATTGGGTGAGTATTTGCTATGTTTAGAAAAACACATCGTTTTGTACGAAAACTTTTAGCTTGGTAACCGACGTGACACTGGTATGGCGAGCGTATCCGAAACTACCCACTTTATAATAACAGTTTTGTAAATAATATTCATTATTTCCAAATACAAGTCCGTTGTCTCTTTTTTACTTTTATACTGCGCTTATTTTTACTGCGTTGTTACCAACTTTTAAAATTATTACCGCTTTAAAATGAAAATACACTAAGGTTTTAATAAACATAGAGATAGGTACCAACCTGAAAGGTAGATTTTTCCCGTCAATTGCCGACACCTACATCTCCCAAGTCCGCCACAGTTTTCTCTATTAGCGTAGATTTAAAAACTTCTATCAGAGTGGTAATGACTTTCACTTCAAGTTCACACATTTTTGCGACAATCAAGTGCGCGACCCGGAATAGGAAGCCTCCATTGTCAATGGAGAATGGTTCGACAATTAACTTTAATTTTCATTATCCATGACAATCTGAATGTATGAGTGCGTTTTGCGGTTTTTATCTATCTATGTTTTGTCGTAAGAGATTCAATGTCGAATGTTAATGCTGATTAGTATATCAACATCATTCATCATCATCATCATCATCATCATCAACAGCCTTTCACGTCCACTGTTGGACATAGGCCTCTCTCATGGCACGCCACTGGGCTCGATCTTTATCAACATCATTATCGTAAGGAAATGATTAAGTTTTATGAGAACTTTAGTTCTCATCAACTTCGTCTCCCAACGCCAGTGTTAATAACTATAACATTTATTTGAGAATCATACCAATTTTAAATTGAGTGGAGCATATTATAATACCCTGTATGGTACCGAAAATCTACTTAGACGATCAGCTAAATTTTTTGTTGCAAATTACAATAATAGTCACATATTAGTAAGTGATCAATAACAAGTATGTACACTAATTAATGTTAATAGTAAAGGAAATTCTTATAATTTTGGTTACCTATCCTAGTTTTCGCTCACGATATATTGACATTATGTGTACCTACTCTCTTTGTCTAGCAAACCTCTTCTATTTCAAATAATCGCCTTAAAACACACGATAGGATCTATTACGTTTCGTCTCACGACAGACGTTATCGAAGCAATTTAACGTTTTCGCATAGCTCGGAGGCGAGAGTGCACGCGGTGAAAGTGCGTGGCCCTCTTTCTACACCACTATCTGACGATTCGATGTAAGCTCTCTGCCCGAATATATCTATGGTAAATCACGATTTTTTATGTCTGTTCTTTTTTGTCATAGATAGAAATGCTTATCATATCTTTAGGGACCATAATTTTGGCATAATTTTTTGCGTTACGGTATATTAAATTTATAATTATTTAAAAATGTTTTTAAACGAAGTATTAAAATAATAAAATTTAAAATATTGTATTATCCTAATTATTTTTCTAATATTAAGACTTTTACAAGTTCTTTTGATTTGTCAATGCGCAGAATTGCGCAGAAAATTAATATTTTGGATGAAGGAACCTAATTATTTAAAGAACTAATGCACGAACATTTGAATGTAATAACGAGAATCATGCCAGAACTGAAACAGGAAATAAAAACAATTATGCTACTAGCATGCCAAAAATGTATTATAAAACGATTAAGCTGTATATCCTCGTATCAAAAGCAACAAGCCTTTGAGTGAATTCTAACAGCATTCCCATTTGAATAACCCCATTCTCAGTGCGTATTGTGTGCAAGGCACCGCAACAATTAGATGGCAGCGCGGTTGCACTGCCGAGGGAAAGATTACTCGGCTGATGTAATACGCATTTCTCGCATAATGTCTGAATAGATCACTTGAATAACCACTTTTACTATCGAAATGGGAAAATCTTTGTGTCTGTATAGAGGAAAATTGTACGCGGAACCTGTATTATGCCTGTGTGGTGGACTATGGTCTAATACCTCTTGGTTTTGGACTGGGTACGTAAACAGCAGCGGGAACGATGTTATAAGCCCATGATGAATTTATTAAAACTGGTTTTAATCGTATTTCTTAGTAGTTCAGATACAGTAAGCGATATTTTGAAAACAAAACGAATATTACCACTAAGTGCCAACCCGCACTAGGCCAGCGTGGTGGACTATGGCCTAAACCCTCTCAATGGTAGAGGATACCCGTGCTCAGCAGTGGGCGTACATGGGTTGATGAAGAATACGTGAAACCCGCACTAGGCCAGCGTGGTGGACTATGGCCTAAACCCTCTCAATGGTAGATGAGATCCGTGCTCAGCAGTGGGCGTATATGGGTTGATGATGATGATACGTGAAACAAAAAAATAAAGAGACTTGAATTATTTTATTAAGGAGAAAACAAATATAGACTACCGTCATAAAATTTTGAAATTTTGTTCTTAAAAAATAATTGATAACTTAAATACAAAAACTGAGCGTCAAAATGACCTAGTAAAAGGAGTCATGTAGATGACAGACTCAACGGATCCGATAAGAATTCCTTTTTTTAGGGTAAGAAAATATAACAAAAACGTAGATATACCTGGTTCTTTAATAATTAGTGTCCATTACTTGGTGACAGCAGTCATTAGCCGTGTGATCACCGCGGCGGGTTATGTAACGCCGCAGTTATCTCATCGACATGTTTGTCAACCTCATACTGCTTTGGACTGGAAATGGTTTAATTACAAAGAGAGTTCATAAGTATGTAGAATCACGATTTGTTTCAAACATGCATACATAACTTCAAGCCTGTATTCCCGAAGGGGTAGGCGGAGGTGCATTCCTGTATCCAAAAATAGCCAGGTACATAAGTATCAATCCCACGTTACAGGGGGCGAGCCTATTGGCGATACTTTGGACTGGAAACGGTAACTGAAGTATATTTTAGACGCACAAGAATATAGATTATATCATGTATTTTGCAATAATAATAAGTCTAGCTAGTACTTTAAATCGGAATTTAATGGTTGAACTCAATTTGTGTTTACTTGGAAAAGTATGATATGGAGGCCATGGTTTGTCGTAACTATTATGATAGTTAACCCTTTATCTCCAAAAGTATAGCTACTTCGTTAGGACCAAAAATGCACTTCTGACTATAATAAAGATAATTAACTTGTAGCTACAAAGTATAGATTGATGATTAATTAAACAATCACTTGCAAAAGCTGCCCCGTGTCAGAACAAAAGTGTGCCGAGCGATCTAAAAGTCTTGGAGTTCGATTTTTAGCTCAGGTAGAGTATAACAAGATTTTGAGAAAGAAGAAATTGACTCGAAAATCAAAATTCACCTTCTCTAGCGTAGGAGAAAAACCATAATTGGCAAAAAGGGCAGAATTTCTTATTGTTTAAGAATAACAGTCTGAATGTGTATTGTGTACGTATAAATATAGTACATGTAACAATTTAAAAAAACTAGAACTTATCGTTTCATAACATTCATTCAATTGAGCCATACTGTCTACCTAGTGTACGCTGTATCTAGGTTAAAGTAAATGTTTTAAGAATTCTTTTAGTAATTATTGAAAGGATGTTAATAGTGTTGTGCAATTAGATCGTTTGTCGGATGCTGGTTAAATTTGAAGAATTGCTGTTATGTCGTACCGTAGATAAGTAATTTTCTAGGCCCAAATAACTGAAATAAGTAGAAGTAGTGTTGTAATTACAGATTGAGAGTATTTATATATGAAATATGACTAATGGCTAGCAGCCACTTAAGAAATTACGCTCAGATTTTTCACGAGGATTTTTTTTGATGTATGTATGTAATTTACTGACCAGCACTAGCATCTAACTACTCTTAATAGTAGAAAATTACGATGAATATAGCAGTTAAATAACTTTTAAAATAGTTCTAAAAACCAGGAATCTACAGAAAACCAGATAAAACAATTTAAGAATCGATATAAGGCAAAAATTTATGTCGCTTTAAAAATTGCTATTTTTACGATTAGCAAAAAAACTCAAACTAATTTTTACTTTATAGAAAATTTAAGCTAAAGTTTTAACTTTATTTTCATACAAGCAATGCGCTATGAGGTTGTAAGAACTAATTCAATATATATTTCGATTGAAATGTGGATATTTAAAATATCATCCAAATTTACCACACAATAACAACTAGACTAGACTATTATCATTATCATCACCCAAAAGACATCCATTGTTAGCAGCTTAGTGTAAGCTGCTTCAAAAACTTCTAATATGCTCTGTTGGAAGCGGCTTGCATCCAGCGGTTTCTCGCGATCTTCTTTAGATCACCAGTCCACTTTTTAGATGGACGACCAATGCTGCTCTTTGGCTTATAATAGATATGAAATGTTGAGTCATTACTTTGTCATTCAAATCATTACTAGTAATTTTTGAGCACAATTCTGCTACCCAGAACATTCTAACAAAACTCAATAACAGGCTACATAAACGCTTTACAATTCAATTGCTATACATATTTAAACCGAGTCTCATAACAGTATTGGCCAATGCACAGAGGCTCCCTTTCTAAAATAATCATCCTGGCCAGTATGAATCCCTTTCGCGCTCACGGGCCCTTAGGATCGGAGGTCGACGGTTAATGGTTATTTATGAAAGCCATGTCGAATGTTCTAGAACTGCAAAAGTGATAGTGGCGGGTTGCCTTGGACCAGATACAGCCCCATCGGACAGTGGACCGTTCTAACACGCGAGGCAAACGAACCTATTAACGACATTTGGTATTTGAAATTACTCATCAGATACGAGTGAGGAGGATTAAGATTCAGCCCGCGCCTTTGAATTTAGATTGGGCAAAATTATGCAAAAGCATTATATTGTTTCCGGCGTAAAATTGGTCTGAGGAACTTCTTATACGTAAATTAATATAATATAATACATGTTTACGTCTATTCAGCGACATTTTATTATTCGCAAATAAAAGTGAGATTAGTGATTAATTTGGACGGTTAATCCACGTGGTAAATTTGCAGAAAGAAGTAGGAAAGTCACCTTGATTGAGTTAAATGCCTGAAATGAAATGTAATGATCTGGTTCCAATTTTATTTGAATTTGGTATCGAGATATGAGAGTCTATCGCCACTTGACGTTCTATTAAGAAAGCATAGTGACTATTGTCACGTGTCGTGTGGTCATGTTATCATTCTAGTACATGGTCATATTATAAGGCTTAAACCCTCTCAATATTAGAGAAGTCTCGTGCCCAGCAAGGGACGTATATGGGCTGATGAGAAGAAGAAGTAAATATATAAAGTATCAAGTTCTTTAAAAATTTTATTATGATGTCCTCAATAAGTGCGTTTCCCACATAATATGTGACATATTAAGGACAGCATGTGTAGATTATCGCAGGATGTGGCTGGCCCTTTCATGGTCTGCGCTTGTGCTAAATAAGTGTTATTGTACCAGCACAGAATTGATGACAAGCCGTTTCAACTGCGTATGAATAAAATCGTTTTATAATGTATCTACTTGGAGATGGATTATCTTTCATTTATACTGGACACCGATACTTAGTCAAATCAAAACGAATGTAGCATTTAACGAAGTCTTGCATTTGAAGGTAATATTAAGGTACCGGTAAAGAAAGTTAATGTTATGGGAATAAAGACTATCAGATATGAATCATTTACAGAGCTATGATTCTTCAGCAATGCATCAAAACTGCACCCACACTAAACGCGCCCGGATCGAACTTACGGCCTGTCGTTCCACACGCTGGTGTCCAGCCAATTCTTAATGAGATGGAAGAAACCACAAAATTATGATTCGGCAATTCAAACTTAGAAGGTAGATCGCGGGATAAAGGACCTTTCTGGAGATAATTAATTAATCAGAGCATGGTGGACTAAGGTACCTACTTAAGCTTGAAAAAAAGTCATGCACCTAAACATTTACTATCTTTTTATCTATGCTTATTTTTACTCTCTAGGTTCTAAAATATCAACAAAATTTCTCACAAAACCGGCGTTCTCAATGTAAAACTGTATAAACGGGCTCGGTACATTCCATTCCTATCTGAACAGCTAACGTATAATAAATCCAATATTGGGCAACGTCGACTCGACGAGTTACCAAACCAGATGCTAGACTAGGCCACAGGCATGCCTATGTAGCTTAGCTGTTCGAATGTGTAGCGAGCGGGGCTGGATTCTGTGGAAATGAGGAGGGTTTTTAATTGTTTAGCGGTCTGTAGAGAAACTATCACTAGGCCAGCGCGGTGGATTATGGCGGAAACCATATCAGATGTAGAGAAGACGCTTACCCAGCAGTGGTGAATGGGCTGATAATGATGTCTGATTAGCGACCATCGGTTTTGTTTTGCAAGCAGTTCTTGATTTAGTAAGTTTTAAGTATATTGATAAAGAATTATCAGCCGTTGAAAGGATGGCCATCTTAAAACTTTTGGCGGGTTTAATCCGCCTAAAACAAGTCAAGGCACGTTTTCAATTAAAGTGCTTTATCCATACAAATTGTCGAAAATATACATTTATAAATCTCGACATTTGATAGAATAGGAAGTGACTACATTTTGCAGTGTAAGCAGTCTTAACAATATCTCTAAATCGCATCGTCATATTTGTCGCGAACCAAAATTCTGATTGGGTAACAATCATGTTGAACCTTTTGGTGTTTCGACTCTTCCAAGATATACCTCATGAAAACAAAGATTAATGACATTAGCCTCACTGACAAAACTTATTTCCTAAGCCCTTAAAATTAATGCTTATGTGATAATGGATTTATATTACAATAAGTGAAAGTAAAGTTTATATTAAGTCATCAAATGTGTTAAATCATCATCCATATACATCCCACAGCTGGGCACGGGCCTCCTCTACCATTGAAAGGGTTTAGCCCTTACATACCTATTGCCGTCCACTGCTGAACGTAGGCCAAAAAAGCGCCAGCCATCCCGGCCTTATTCAGCCCTCATATCTCCGCTATCCGACACTTTTCTCAAGTCGTCGGTCCATCGCGCTCAGGTTGCACTACACTGCGTCTGCCTAAGCGTGGTCTCCACTTCAAGACTTGCTTCACCAGCCATCAGACCGTCGGCAGACATGACCTTACTTAATTAACTAGTGTTACAATAAACAACAATTATGGGAGTCATGAACCCTTCGCCAAATCCTTAAGCCGTGCCATCTGGTGACCGGTCGCACTTTCACAGAAATCTTCGCCTTTATACACCCTATTTCATAATAGGCCAATGAATTGCTTAACTAAACTTTATTGTTCGATATTACCAGGAAATTATATTGACTCACTTACATTTAATGATCGTATCTCTCCGATGGCTCCGAACAAAAGCATTAGGAAATTATAAGGCATCTGATTTATTAACAAAACGTCTTACAGGATCTGAGTTATAGTGAAAGGTACATCAACAACTCTGTAACAAAAATGTCTATCTAAAATTTTAACATACTCAAGCATAGGCAAAGATTTTTATCCATATTTCATGGTGTCATAATCAACAGTCAACAACATATAGGTTATGTTTCAACTGTAATTGTTATTTCAATACATATCTAGAAAACATGTAATTTTAAAACTTAATTAGTCACCATTCAATTTCGAGACATGCAGATTTGCAACAAGTATTTAATTTACTATGATATTAGACTACAAATTATTTAAGTCACTATTTGAGACATACATACTTGAAACTAGTATTAAATTTGCGAAGTCTGTTTAACAGATGTTATAGTTAAATAGTACACCAAATATTTGTTATTTTTCTTGTGAAATCCAATGAAGGTTAAAGGCATGTTTAAAATGTTTACCTAGTTTCAGTAGCCGCTATCAATTCTATGCCAAGTTAATGCTGTTTATATTTACTTACTTAGATTCTGTACAATCTAAACAAGTTTAGATACAAATCCCGAACCAGTTGCTGACAAAGTAAACAATGAAATAATTAGATAGTTACAAATATAAATAGGTTTGTTTGTAAAATTCAGAAACTGAAAGCTGTCAGTTATAAAACGAAAAGTATAGCACTTAAAATTTCCTGCAACGAATATTGGGTAATAAAATTAATTCTATTGAATTATTTTGAATGTTCTAAATTAATCTCAATCTAATTGAATAATAAGTATATATGCTAATTAGTAGTCCGAAACCGTATGCTTACGACACCTTAGACAATAAAAAAAAAATGCATGTCACCCCCGAAACTAGATTATTTTAATATTATTAAACTAAAATTAAATATAACGTAATGTAGACCTGTTTAGTGTTCTAGTACCTAATTCTAGATTTTTTTATTTATTTACAATCTATGATCTGACGTAACTTGTTTTGTAAGTTACGTTATGTGAGGCCAATGATCTCGAGTGTTAGTTAATGTGAACTACAATTGAAAGCCCAGATCGACATTGCAATAATATTTCTAATATAACTGTATCATACTTAAAGTTCTGACATAGCCTTTATTGCATACTACACAAATTTGTAACCTCACACATTATAGACTTCGGGCTGCTATTAGGAATTCCTTTGTGGATAAACCCAATAACACTGCCCGAACCGGGAATCGAACCCCGGATCTCTAGGTTGCCCGGTGCATACTTGTACCGTAAAACTAAGAGACCGTCCTCAAGTAAAAATTATTGTATAATTTGGCATGCATCGATATTTACGGTGCTCTGTTTTTTTATTGGTGATGACTATTATCAATTTATTACAATGCACGAGATCGCATAAGGTCCATCATACTTATGATTCCTAAAAAATATTTGTAAGCGATCAGATTATGAGCACCATCCATTTGGTATATAACTCGCCAAATCGGTGGACTGGGACCATCATGAGCCTTACGTCCTTCTGCTGTTTTTACAACTATTTATCATATTTTCCTAAAAACTTTGTCCTTTCTTACCATCCCACTGCAACTCCTGTACTCCAGGATCAACAGTGGCACACAGTAATAACGCCGAGTAATCTAAGCAAATTTAAGGGGACCTACATTGTCATAATCCCGCAACGAAATTAATCAGAAAAGCAATGTAAAGGAGGAGTTGGAAAAAAAAGAGTTGTTCAATATTCTAGTAACTATGTACTATATTTCATCCCCAGATGGGATCCAAAGCGTCGGATCACGCCAACGGAAGCGACGCGGCATGAGTTCGTGACGGGGTGCCCGCTGGGGGCTGCGCCCGCGCTGGCGCTGCCCCGGCTGGCGCCCCGGCCGGCACGCGGAGCCCTACTCCACTCGCAGTCGGCCGGGGACGTCGCCGCCATGCTCGGCAGAGCGTGACCGCGCCCCTGAGGCAGGCCGGGCTCCGCTAGGTGACTTTATGTGTTTCCCTCAGACGTAGTGCGAGTGCCATGTGAAACGATTTCAGTATAGTTTAAAGTTATTTTTCAAACCACTTCAGTATTGTGATGTGAGTTCTCGATGTAAACAGAGGTGTTTATTTGTTATGATTTGTTACAGCATGTAAAGAAACAACTTTGTTATTAGTAACTACACAATAGTCATTTTATGACCAAACCCTTTTCAATAAAGATGAAGAAACTACTCAATAAGATAATGTCACAAAAGCAGCTATATCGCTTTCGGCGATTTCATCCAGGCAATCTTTAGAGATTGTTCGATTAATAGCAATGTTGTTTTATTGATCACCAAAGTATTCAACAAAACCTACCTTAATTTAATGCGAAAAATACTCACAGCGTGGTGAAGTTATTACACTTTACAGCAATGTGATTGTTTGTTGATGAATAAGGCGATCACATATACGAAGACGAAAACCGAAAAATAATGGCAATAATTTAAACCATACGCACGTATAAAGCTAAGCGTAAGATCGATGTTTCCCGTCTATTTACTTAGTACATGCTTAAGTAGACAGAATGAGATGTATGCAACATGGATAGAGGATGACCTACCTCAACATCTTGGTTCAAAAACTTGGCCAAATATTGCTCCAACACTCCAACTCCAACACTTATTATTTACCTATTAGTATTCAATATAGTAATTTATTATTAATGATCCCATATATGAAATAAGGTCTTCTTCTTCTTCTTCTTCATCAACCCATATACGCCCACTGCTGAGCACGGGTCTCCTCTACCATTGAGAGGGTTTAGGCCATAGTCCACCACGCTGGCCTAGTGCGGGTTGGCGGACTACACACCTAAGAAATTCCTAGGAACTTTTAGGTGTGCAGGTTTTATCACGATGTTTTCCTTCACCGTTAAAGCAAGTGATAATTCAATTCGAATACACACATAACTTTCGAAAAGTCAGAGGTGTGTGCCTGGGGTTTGAACCCGCGACCGCCGAGATTCTCGACCGCGCCCCTAAACCTCGAGGCCATCACTGCTTATAAGGTAAATAAGAAAGATAAATAAGGTCTTACTCAAGAATTTCTCGAGAGCAACAATAACGAGACTCTGCCCCGCCTACTACCTCTTTAACTGTCCGATTATGACACAGAACGTTGTGGAAGAAAGAGCAAGTCATCAATACATCTCCGCTATTTCATAATTCACAACCTTATGGTAGTTATTGTTGGTAACAAATAACGTAACATCATTACTTGATATGATATTTGTAACTAGAAGGCATTTTTATAGTTATTCCATGACTTGTTTCACTTTATATGCATAACCTCACGGCTGTATTCCTTGGGGTAGGTAGAGGTGCATTCTGCACCACAATTTGGAGCCTATTAACGTTTTCTGGTGCAAGTAAATGGATAGAGTTTAGATTCCGTGCTACTGGAATTTCCTATTGAAAAAATCAAATAAACTACCCGGGAACGAAACCCAGACCTCTAGATCGCAAGGGATATACATATTTGTACCGCAAGACCACACAGTCGCAAATTTTCTAAGTAAAAATATGTTCATCACAAGGCCACAAATATACGGTTTCTGGACTCAACTAAGTTTAAAATGTCTTCAGTAATAATGAAATATTATGTGTGAACACGTAACATTAAGTATTGACGTATAAAATTGCATTAAGTCCACAAAATTACCTCTTTAAATGTTTGTATTGAAAATTTGCTTACTAATCCTAAAGATTCAAATTGTAAAGATTATAATCATGTCTTTTAAATAGTGGACACATTTCATTATGTAAAATTTTATACATCTTTTCCCTGCGTCTTTGTTTCAATACTGTAATTTTATCTTTATAAAATAAGTTAAAGATTACTTTTAAACTTATTTGCTGAAAAAAATAATGAGTTGAACTATGGGACTTGAAATTCAAATTACTTCACTATAGAATTGGTCACTTCAATAGTGTATAAAGTATGTACCTACTGCATTAATTATTTTTCCTTTTTCCTTCTCGAGTTTAGAAGACAACTCACTATTTACTAACATTTTCACTAATATTTCCTTGAAATGTTTCTTTGAATAAATTATACCAACAATCTTTTTATTTCATACGTAAATTAATTACCACTCCACTTAATTAAATATGAACAAACAAACGACCAAACCTTATTTTTTATACTTCAACCATCATACGATTATAGGTTATAGAGTTCAAATGTTTCTGTAACCATGTGATATTCAATTGATCGATGGTTATTATCCAACTGATGAAATAATATATCAATCAATATTAACTACATAATGATTACTTGCATTTGTAAGAGATTTGTATCTCCGTTGCTAAATATTCTATAGAAATATAACGATGTTTGTTCCATTCGTTACTTCACTTTACTAGTGTAATAGTGGTGATTAAATAGTCGTGAAATGTCACATTTGAAAAGCACTACAGTTTTACTGAAGTCTGATATATTTGTGGACAATTTGAGTGTTAGATTCAGGGCTGAACACTGTCAGTTGAAGAGGAGACCTGTACCAAGCACTGGGACGTATTTCATCAGATGATCGATTGATGATACGACCTTGAAACATATGCCCAATTTATTATTGCTGATGGATGAATAAAAGCAGTGATGGCCTCGAAGTTTAAGCGCGCGGTCGAGAATCTCGGCGGTCGCGGGTTCGAACCCCAGGCACACACCTCTGACTTTTCGAAGTTTTGTGTGTATTCAAATTGAATTATCACTTGCATTGACGGTGAAGGAAAACATCGTGATGAAACCTGCACACCTTAAAGTTCTTAGGAATTTCTTAGGTGTGTAGTCCGCCAACCCGCACTAGGCCAGCGTGGCGGACTATGGCCTAAACCCTCTCAATGGTAGAGGAGACCCGTGCTCAGCAGTGGGCGTATATGGGTTGATCAAGAAGAAGAAGAAGAAGATGGATGAATTGAAAAAGGTAAATACACGAATCAAGAACCTCTTCCTTTAATTACTTGACTATCATAATTGTAATTTTACGATGATTGCTAAGACATAAACCGCATTGAAAACCAATCGCAATATTTAATCAATCAATACATTTGTAAGCTAAATGGGTTTAATTCAATTAACATCTTCGCTGATAACGCGTCTCGTAAATCTTTTACTCCGTTCTATTACTTAAGTACCATCGAAGTCGTTTCATGAAATGGCGCTCTTGTTTCATCACGTGCCTGACGCAATACACGTGTATCTCATCCCTTTCTAATTTCCAAATAGATTAATAATATATAGAAATAAACAGTGCAACCAACTTTCCATGTCTGCGAAACGTCGTTTTGCGAAACACCAATTTTTGATCTGCTGACCCAATGTGAATTTACGTTTTGGGCATGAGAGAATAAAACGCAGCGGGAATTAAAACGCAATAAATTTTGAGGTAGAACAGAAATGATTAAATCTTCATCAAAAGACATTTGTTTCAATTAACAAAAATGATATACAATGACTATTTATGATACATTTGATCTTGACATTTAATAATGAAGAAAACCGAAAGTTACAAAAAACCTAAATTTGGTTAATAATTCTTTGTACCCATATATTCAGCATGCCACGTTAAGGGGCAAGCCCATACACAAAACCACCTCTGCGTTTTATTCTCTTCGTTTGCTCACACCTTATTTATTTTGTGAATTATAAATATTGTTTAATAAAGTACCCATGACTGACTTGATATTTGTTGTAAAACTCTTTTGTTTTAGAGACTTACCTTTCATTCCTTGTAACTGTTAAGATCACATTTTCAAATACTGATATCTGCAAGAATTGTTTATTGACAACTAAAGCTCCTTTAGTAGCCAAATAACATAAGTGAATTGTTGTCTCTCTTGTTAGAAGTTTTATGATTAATTTCGCTGTTTAGTTTTATTCCATTAACAATGTAAGTTCGTTTTCGTGTCATAAAAATACTCGATCCTTAAGATTTGTCATATCGACAAACTTGATTTTAGAAATGATAGTTTACGGCCGTAGTTTTTTTTCCGTATTCATCGATTTTCAGGCCAAAGATTTTAGGTAAGAAAATTGTTTAATATAATACAAAATAGAGAAATTAAAACTAAGACGGCAATCACTTAGTAAAATTTGTTATGTTAGACCTAATTTACGATTTTAGTGAATAATATCAGGAATAAGATAAGTTCGTAAATTTTATATAGGTCAATAATTACGATGATTTAGCAGTGCCAAAAGAAAATCATCATGACTAAGGTTAATAGTCTTCTTACTAAGTGACATTTAAGTAATTTTCGCAAATTACTTTAAAGATTTTTTATGTTTAATTCTTGGGTACTTTAATGTAATGTAATTCATTTAACGGTTTCCCAGACAGACATTAATTTAAAATTATGTTTATTAAGTATTGTAGAGTATTTTTTGTAATTATTTGTTATAAAAAATCATAATGTCGACTGAAATATAGTACAAGATGGTATACGTCTAATCTTCATATCACGAAATAATTGTATGGATTAGAAAAATGTAATTAAAGGTAAATGCTTCTAGAAAAATCTTTGCAATTTCTTTTTCTAATGCAATTCTTATTTATACTCGGAGTTGTAAGGTCATTAGGCTCAAGTGTGTATGAAGCCTAAAAATAAACTTTTAGTGTTTTTGTGTGTTTTCGAATTTTAATTAACAGTATCCAAATTAGATGCCTGCAGGACAATTGAACATTTGATTGTGCCAATGGTTTAGTTTGCCTTAACATTATTAAAGAACCAAGTAATTGAATAAAATTACATTCTTAATTTGCATACTGTTAAAATCCATGAGTGTATTCCAAAAGCGCATTTTATGTTTAAATTGTAATTTATCATATATGTACGGATTAAAAAAAAACAGCTCCATACGCAGGTAAACACGCGGCGTTTTTTTAACCGCTGTGCCAAGCGCGAGCGTAGGAGACTAGCATCTGTATAGAAAATGGGGTACCTAGTCTAAATGTTCTAGTCATTATTGTAGAATTTTGTAAAACATTAAATGTTTAGACATTAAACTTTTTGCATTTATCGCTGTATGAATAAGTGCAAGAAGTTTTCTTATAATGTTTCATACTTAATTTTTTATGTAACTTAGGGTACAATCTCTTGGCGTTTTATACTGGTTATCGATAAAACGCTGTAGTTAGATCTCCTATCGTTAAATATATGTATTTAGATAATTCGATTCTGTGTCAGGTAGTCTAGGGTTTGGGTATTACGCGTTGCCAGTCATAATGTTTTTAGTTCCTAGTTATAACGTTGTAAGTGAAATCTCAAATTAATTGTTAAGTGTTGTGTTATTCCCAAAACCTTTTTTTCTCAGATTTAAAGTATAATTTGCTATGGCAGAAGTCCTAATTTTGGAGTTTTGATCCCTATAACGTTAATAAATTCGATAGTGCTAATTATATTAGCTTTTAAAGAGTCGAATATACCAAGGTTGCAGAGAGCGTAGTCTAATGCTGCCTTAGTATGCTGATTTCGTTTTTCCGCTCCCTGCCCGCACCTTAAGCATGCCGCAGTAAGGACACCATTCCACTGGCGATTTAAACGTAACATTCACGGAAAATTATACAAATTAATGATTTACTACTGACTTTAAAGCTAAAAGGTTAATATATTTCGTAAGGGAAGCTTTAGTTGTGGAATAATTATTGATTTTCTTTTTAGTTTTTTTGATGTTAATTTGTTTAAAGCAATTTCAATTAACTTCTCCCAAATAAAAATGTCGAAAAATTACAACATTATAATTTTTTTTAAATGGTAAAACTGTAAGAGTCGAACTCTTCATCGTTAACTTGGCATGCTTTTAGTGTTCCTGATAATTTCTCGATTTTTTTTTATTTTTTTTATCGCTTAGGGCTAAACTATACATCGAATGTTATTTTGAAGACTTGGAGGCGATAAATACCAAACGATAAGGCATAATTATCATTAGAAATGTGTAAATTTGTTACGTCATTGTATATACTCGAGTAGTTTAGGCGAAGCCAAAATGTGAATTGAACAAGTATCATTTATGTGACTTAGTTGGTATAGAGAAATGTGTTTGTGATTTTCATAATATTAGATGTTAGAAACGGTTGTTATATGTATCTGTGTATCTATGGGTAATATTTGTTCAAACTGAATTATTAAAGTTCTTCCAAATGTTTTGATGTTTTATTATAAGATCTCTGGTTCCGGGACAAATGATTGCGATCTAGATTTATAATTCTGGTTATGGGATTCTCGTCTCCGCAAATCCCTTAATGAATCTTCCATATCCAAGGACTCAGTTGCACTTTGTTTTTGGTAGGACAATATTTCGATATCTCCTCCAAGAACATTAATTTCCTCTTAATTACGAGACATTAAAATAATGATTGTGCAGAAGTGAGCTTTTATCTTCCTCTTTGGCGACATAATGGCGAATCTATATAAACTGTTTAAAACAAATGGTCATTCCACATACTTATGCACTCTCCTTGTAATTAAATCATTTCCAGTCCAAAGCAGTATGAGGTTGACAACATGTCGATGAGATAACTGCGGCGTTACATAACCCGCCGCGGTGATCACACGGCTAATGACTGCTGTCACCAAGTAATGGACACTAATGAAATGCAAATGATTGTAACGTTGTTTTTTTAAACAACTTTAACGATAGCCATTGTAAATGTACGTGGACTGTTTTTCATGATTGTTGGTTAAAAACGAGCTCGATAAAATGGGTGTAAAAGGTTACGTTTGGTTTCGATGTGACCGTTGAAAAGGCTTGTATTTTTTTAAATATGTTAATATTTTTCTTTTTTCTGATTCATTCCGTTGAGGACTCATGAGATGTTTGGTCCCCTTAGATTCGCTGAGCTTCATTGCTCGGCGTCATTACTGTGCGTGCTGTTTATCCTGGATCCAGAAGTTACAGAGGCAAGTGCGTGGTGGGATAGGGCCTCAAAAACACTAATAACACTACAAGGAAAAAATCGTCTGGGGCTCTAAATGCACCTATCTTATTTTCCGGCTGCGGGCTGCTACTAAGAATTCCCAAAGGAAAAATGCCACGAAACTGCCAGATATAGGAATTAAATCGATTGCACGTTAGGACTTTTCGTATAGGAAATTCTTTTACTAAGGTATTTTCATTCAGCTTTGTACTTAATAAAGGTCATTGAAACCACAATATCGCATTGAGATTTCTCCATTCAAAAACACGTGTGAATGAAAAAAATATCATCAATCAACATTACCATATCGGATAATCGTAATAAAAAATTAATATTCAAATAATATTATAGTAAACGAGTTTCCCTATGACATAATATGTAAAAGTGAAATATATTAAGATATCATCTTCATAATTTATTCTTATTAATAATTATTCATTGTAAATTCCATAGTGACCATGTCATGGAATTTTTAATTATATAACCATTAGCGGATGTAAGCTGTTGCATATTTAAAATCGGAAACTTATAACATAACTAGCGACCCGCCCCGGCTTCGCACGGGTGCAATGCTGATATTTAATGGATGTTGTCATACATATAAACCTTCCTCTTCAATCACTCTATCTATTAAAAGAACCGCATAAAAATCCGTTGCGTAGTTTCAAAGATTTAAGCATACAAAGGGACATAGGGACAGAGAAAGCGACTTTGTTTTATACTATGTAGTGATAAGTAGGGATGTTGCGAATATTCGCATCCGCATCCGCATATGCGGAACATTCGCATCGATTTAGACATCCGCATCGGCATCCGCATCCGCATAAATCGCTGCGGAGCTGATGCGCGTGCGGATGTGTAGCAGATCGCGAAAAGAAAGAAAGGGGTGAGGGGCGGCGAGGTGCGCGTGTCGGTCTCGAGTGTCGAGTGGTTGACTGCACGTGCTGATTGACCAATAAGAAAGCAATAACATTTTATACAGATCAACCAATCGATCAATTTTATACAGATCCGCGTCCGCATCCGCCTCCGCGGATGTGAGCCTCTTAAAATTCGCATCCGCATCCGCGGATGTGAAAAAAATTGAATCCGCAACATCCCTAGTGATAAGTAATAATCATGATAACTTCTTCGTTAGTCCCCCGGTAAAAACTTACGACTTGTCAATGAGGCGTTTTTAATTCCAGATTTAGGTCAGATGTAATTAGGGAATTTTTCAATTAACTGAATATGGAATTAAAATGTACTCGCATTTTATTTATGTTTCGTGGGATATAGTTGGTACAATCGATGCGTAGAAATTATTAAATGCCGATTATGAAGTATCTAGATCTAAGCCCTACAATAAATAACAAATATTAGGTCGTGCATTTCAACAACACCTAGACCCGAAACAAATATTATAGTTACTCTAAATTCAGAACCAAATAAAGTTTACTTAATAAACAACACAAAATCTAAAAAAGCAAGGAAATCCACTTCATTCTTAAACACATTGCAATATGAATTTACCGTCGGAAAAATTTACAGGAATTTGATTCAAACAGCCTCTATCTACCGAATAATTACAACATGCACGCCCAAACAATATTTAGACGGCCGTGGCACGCCTGACAATTACTTAATCGTATCACAATAAAGGAATTTCTAGACCAAATTGTTGCCTAACTCATTGAAACTTGGAAACGTTCCGTTTTACGCGTCATTTCATTTTTATCTTGCGTTCGTCAATTAGCTTCAAATGAATTGGTTTTGGAAATAGGGTATTTTTATGTGAATTTTCAAACGATACAGTATAGGAAATTAGTGATGGCTTCAAGGTTTAGGTGCGCGGTGGAGAATCTCGGCGGTCGCGGGGTCAAACCATAACACACACATATGACTTTCCAAAGTTACCTATGTGTGTATTCATAATCAATTATCACTTACTTTAATCGTGAAGAAACTTCGTGACGAAACTTGCACTAAATCTTCGTAAAAATTTCTTAGATGTGTAGTCCACCAACGTGCATTAGGCCAGCTTGGTGGACGAAGACCTAAGCCCTCAGTTGAATAGGAGGTCCGTGTCCAGAAATAAGACGGATATACTGGGCTGATTATGAGTATATAAGAAAAAAAACATGTATTTTTTTACGAGGAAATCTTTGTCAAATAATAATGCAACCCGCAATGTATGGTGGATTAAAAGAATATTTTAATTTGAAAGCTTGGGAGGCCTTTACTTAGTTATGTTTGGGCTGAAGAAGATATGGCTGCTTTTGTAAGAATGTGCCGTGTTTATTAAAATATACGTGCAAGACCACGAGGCAGTTTTACAGCAATGGGAACAAATCTAAAACAACTGTTTAAGAATGGTGCAAAAATCCAAAAAAGTGTACCAATAAATGCTAATTATGTGATATCCAAAACAATTGAAATCGATGCACGCGACATTTGCATTTTGCAGACAATCGTACAAAAACTGAACAATGGATAAACTACGAACAAGCGATGTGAACGTCCGATAATTAAGTTTGTGAATTCTCTTCTTCTTCTTCTTCATCAACCCATATACGCCCACTGCTGAGCACGGGTCTCCTCTACCATTGAGAGGGTTTAGGCCATAGTCCACCACGCTGGCCTAGTGCGGGTTGGCGGACTACACACCTAAGAAATTCCTAAGAACTCTTAGGTGTGCAGGTTTCATCACGATGTTTTTCCTTCACCGTTAAAGCAAGTGATAAATTAATTTGAATACACACATAACTTCGAAAAGTCAGAGGTGTGTGCCTGGGGTTCGAACCTGCGACCGCCGAGATTCTCGACCGCGCACCCAAACCTCGAGGCCATCACTGCTTAAGTTTGTGAATGTGAGCGCTTAATCTGCCTTTCTTCACTTCAAGTATAAACTTATTGCTGCGCCAAGGTTGTCTATGACGATATTATTTAATGTCTTCATAGCTTCTAATCTTAGTGTGTAATATGAAAAACAATAATAAATAATAAGTTGTGAAGAAAGATGAATTTCGTACTCTGCGGTTTACTACCAATTTTAAGTTTCAAAATCAAATTGAAAACGATTTGTTAAAGTATTAAAGTAACACTTGTGTATGTGTGGTATTACAATTCCATTTATATTCAATTCTTAAGAGTAAAGCAGGAAAAAGTATCTAACCTGCTGCATTAACCTAATAAAGGCTCTTGATATTATCTTAAGTTACGGGGTCAGTTAAAGAATCTACTTTTTACAAGCTTTTATTTAACTTCACTTTTGTATGTATGTATGTATGTATGTATGTATGTATGTATGTATGTATGTTTGTATGTTTACAAATCTTGCAATGAAGATTTGAACCACTTCCAATAGACCGATTGTGCTGAAACTTGGTATACCTACGTAACTTGGATGACAATACAATAATATGGTACCATGGAGCTGGTCTGATGATGAGGTTGGAAGATGACCATAGAAACATCGGTTCTTGTGGACCGATTGAGCTGAAATTTGGTATGTCTTTGTAACTTCGACAACAATACACAAATATGGTATCATGGTGCTGATCTGACGAAGAGTTGGAAGATGCCCATAGGAACTTCGATTTCTGTGGTCCAATTGAGCTGAAATTTGGTATGTCTTCGTAGCTTCGGTAACAATACAAAAATATGATATTATGGAGCTGATCTATTGAGGAGTTGGAAGAAGCCCACAGGAACTCCGATTCCTTTGGACCGATTGAGCTGAAATTTGGTATACCTATGTAATTTCGGTGACAATATAATAACAAGGTATCATAGAGCTGATCTGACGAAGAGTTGGAAGATGCCCATAGGAACTCCGATTCTTGTGGTCCAATTGAACTGAAATTTGGTGTGTCTTCGTAACTTCGGTAAAAATACAAATATATGGTATCATGAAGCTGATCTGATGAGGAGTTGGAAGAAGCCCATAGGAACTCCGATTCTTGTGGACCAAGTAAGCTAAAATTTGGTATGCCTTTGTATTTTTAGTGACAACATAATAACAAGGTATCGTTGATCTGGTGTCATAAGAAGTTGGAAGGTGCCCATAGGAATACTAGTTTTCATGGACCGATTGAGTTGAATTTCGGTATGACTACGAAATGGATAGACTTAGAAATATTTGCAACTAAAAAGTTAAAAATAAATTAACGGTGAAAAACACATTTTAAAATCAAGCTTTTATTATGCACGAAAAATTAAAAAAATAAACTAAGAAAACATTCATAAAATTCGTATTTTTTTAAACTTTACAAGGAACAATTTACAAAAGTGTTCGGTTTATCAGTAGAAGTATGATACATAAACATATATTATCTATAACTAGTATATTAATATTCTTAAGCGATTTAAAAGCTTGTCGCGCAATTTCGTTAATGCAAAGACCTCGGCCGCGACGAGCTTTTAGATCACTTAAGAATATTAATATACTAGTTATAGATAATATATGTTTATGTATCATACTTCTACTGATAAACCGAACACTTTTGTAAATTGTTCCTTGTAAAGTTTAAAAAAATACGAATTTTATGAATGTTTTCTTAGTTTATTTTTTTAATTTTTCGTGCATAATAAAAGCTTGATTTTAAAATGTGTTTTTCACCGTTAATTTTTCAATGAAAAATTGAAGCATCAAAATATCAAACCCAAAAAATACTTTGAGGTACACGAATATATTGACAGCCCCGTGGCGCAGTTGGCTAGACACCAGCTTGCGAAACGAGCGGCCGCGGGTTCGATCCCCGCACCGAGACAAATGTTTGTGTGATCCACAAATATTTGTTTCGGATCTGGATGTTTGTGAGACCGAAAAGTCTCTAGTAGTTTCTGATACCCACGACACAAGACTCGTATCTTAGTGTGCGGTCAGGACTATGTATGTGACTGTTGGGTGTATTTATTTATTTATTTATTATTTCGTTGCTGTACAGTTTACAGTCATTTTCTATCGAAGGTCTTTAAGCCTTGATCAACGACGTATCCCTATTTCGTGATTTTTAAGCTTTCTGGTAGTTTATGCAGCCGTAATCATCACTTACTAATATTTGCTGTCATATTTGTCAATAACTATAATAATTGCTAATGCTCTACTGCCCATATATCCCACGGCTTAAGTATGTACCGTGCGATCTAGAGGTCCAGAGTTCGATTCCCGGACCGGGCAAAGTGATCGAAGCCGGCTGAAATTTTTTCAGAAAACTGCAATGGCCTGGTCCTCTAAAACGTGGTACTTATACATACTAATGCAATGTCGGTGCAAAATGGTTACCTGGGAATACATACATGAGGTATGTGTATGTATGTATGTCTATGTATTTAGCTAGCAGTAGAAAGTAGCGACCCTAGCTTCATACAACGTTCTCACAATTACACCACGCAGTTGTTATAAAGAAAGCGTTACAAATGTTTGTTTATTGTGAGATATAAAATGTTATTGGACGTGTTAGCAGGTTTCAACGAATGCCAGAACGGTTTCTTTTAATTTCCTTGTGCTTTTGAAAACTTAAATTGATCTCGTCGTAAGAGTATTTGGGAGGGTAGCAAGGCGATATATGGGAAGGAAACCTACTAAGATATAGGCTAGTCTTTACTTATGAATTAGTTAAACCCTCGATGTTTAGGCGCACGGTCGAGCACCTCGTCAGTACCTAAACATTCTAAGGATTTCTTAGATATGAAGACTACCAACTCGCACTAGGCCAGTGTGGTAGGCTAAAACCTACACCTTCTCAGTTGCAGAGAAGACCAGTGCCCAACACTGCGACGAGTGATGATGATTCAATGACATTGTTAAGTTAGTATTGGTAAGTTAGTTGAAACCTCATTAGTATGATAAACTGATCTCATTAATACTTATTACTTCCATACTATATACTTACCATCACTGTAACAAGACGAAAAATTGTATCCTAAACGCTATTCAAAAAACCGTAAATGAAAAGAAAATCGATATCTGAAATCTACTATCCTCATTCACAATCGAGACTAATCGCCTCACAGCGCCGTAGGAATTAATATCTTAACTTATTACCTACCCATTGTAACACTTTCTAATATAGTTTGTTAATAAAGAGAATGCTGATGTTCTGTGGCAAGCTCCGTTACCGCAGATTTACTCAATAATGCTGCGTTCAAGATATTACGCTACAGCATTAAAATATGGGGGGACTCGGCACACAATCGACTAATAATCGATTCAAAAAATCGTAAAAAACAATGCACGATTTTTTTATTGTTATTTTATGCGCATAACTTATGTTCTTTAACAGCCTAGTAGCCCAATTGGCTATATACCAGCATGTGAAACGAGAGACCACGGGTTCAATCCCCATACCGAGACTAATGTTTGTGTGATGCACAAATACTTATTTTGGGTCTGAGTGTTTGTGATTTCCACCACACAGGACGTGTACTGTGAAAAAAATCGAAACTTTTTGTGTGACTGTTGGGTGTATTTATTTTGTATTGTTTGAGGTTAGGCGACAGTCTGACACCACATTGACCTGGTACGCGTGTGTGGACTTCTTATTCCTAAGAAATTGTCTGTAAATGTATCTTAGGTATGTAGGTTCCCTCGCGATTTTTTCCTTAATCGGTAAGCTGCTTAATGGTAAGGTATGAAGATATAGGTACTAAGAATATATAGACTAAGTAGATTATTTAAACTACTCTTATAGGCACACCACTACATGTAACGAATTTTATTTCATCATCATCATCATCATCCAATCTTAGTCCACTGCTGGACATAGGCCTCCACCAATGACCTCCACCGAATGAATTTTATTTAGATCATGTGAAATTATTGTAGGCGATTGTCTCCCTCGAAACAATTATGCCGACCTTATAAAGAAGGCTTTCGATTCTTCGATTTTTCAACTCTATCGCTCCTCAACCATATGCTTTAAAAGATTGTGATGAAATTCCAGGCAAAGAGTTCATAATTCACTTATGCAGAATACGTGAATGGACAAATTACAGGATTATTTATTATACAACCTCTCTCCTGACATTTGTATAGGGTCGGAGTGTATTACAATCACTCCTTTGAACGTCAATCCATAATTCTACTGCATTTAATCTGTCGAGACTGTAGAGAAACTGCGGTGTCCTGGGTTTACTATTTGCACATTACCTAATAGAATAATGAGGGGTTTAGGTCAAATTGCTTTGCGGAATTTCACAGTCTTACATTTCTCTAACAAAGCTTTATCTTTTATGTTACTGTGAAATCTTTCGGTTCATTATTTTGTCTCCCGGTTTGCTGTCTATGAAAGTGAACAACTCTTTGTTTTTCAATCCTTTTTTATATATACAGGGTGTATTTAGACCGTAATCGAAAACTGAAGCAGGTAATAGCGATGGTGATTACAAACCCCCTGGCATTAAAGAAAATCCCGACAAAAAATAAAATTTTTGAAGTTTTCCATACAAACCACGTACTTTTAACACCGATAGTTGTATGAAAAACGTAATTTTTTTTATTTTTTATCGGGATTTTTAATATCGCCACTGGGTTTGTGATCACTCTCGCTATTACCTGCCTCAGTTTTCGATCACGGTCTGAATACACCCTGTATACTTAGTTGCAGAATCACGATTAGGTCCGCTTTGATGCACAGAGCTTCAGTGCTCGGCGTTAATACTGCATGTGCCGTTGTTGATCCTGAAGCACAGGAGTGCCCCCAACCATCTTAAGAACGCCATCTGGATGTAACATCCTGCTATCTCTCAACCCTTATAAGTCCCACTGACAGAAACGGGCCTTCTTCATCTTGCGGGCCTACTGTGAGTTGGCGGATTACACACCTAAGACATTCTTATAACCGTAAAACGGTGAAAATGCGTGATAGTTCTTTGTAAATATCCCCTTTGTTTAGAACTAGCTACCTACCACCGATGTTTTAAATACAGATCACATTTTTTAGTTACAGATAGTCCCCGAGGACATTACGACTTCATACAGAGTTACTACTTCGTCAAAGAAACTCAAAATCAAAATATTTTTTTAGGAATTCCCTACATAAATATCCATTTACTGTAAGATTTCAATTGACCTAAATATAACACAACATTTCATTGCCAACATAAAACCGCAACATTTCAACATTAACATGACATCTAACAAAGTTGTGAACTAAATGCAAACGAAACAGCGTGAAAAAGCATTAGTTGCGCTTGACTTGTCACGTTTTTATGTTGCTACTTCATCAACCCATATACGCCCACTGCTGAGCACGGGTCTCCTCTACCATTGAGAGGGTTTAGGCCATAGTCCACCACGCTGGCCTAGTGCGGGTTGGCGGACTATACACCTAAGAAATTCCTAAGAACTTTTAGGTGAGCAGGTTCCATCACGATGTTTTCCTTCACCGTTAAAGCAAGTGATAATTCAATTTGAATACACACATAACTGCGAAAAGTCAGAGGTGTGTGCCTGGGGTTCGAACCCGCGACCGCCGAAATTCTCGATCGCGCGCCTTAACCTCGAGGCCATCACTGCTTCATCATGTTGCTAATCTTCATTTTTACCTACGTTTAATATTGAATCTATTACCTATGTACATAAAAAACGCTTTTGAAAAAAATGTAATAGCAAGTATTTGCTACCACAAGCGTCTATTTTTTATGCAAAAGTCTGCAATTAAGATGTAAGGCGTAAGACTGAAAGATAAGCTCTTAAAGGCAATGATAATGAAAATAATTTATAAAATTTTAGAATCTATACTATTATAAATAAGACCCATGCCCGGCAATGGGACGTTTATAACCTGGAATACTTCAAACAAAATTAATAGGGCACACGAAATACGACGAACGGACACTAGACAACATTATTATATATTTTTTCAGCTATTTATTGCCTTTGGACAGTATATAAAGAACCATAACATAAAGAAATGATACTCCGAGGCCTCACGTCCGCAACAATGATTACAAAGCGCATATAATTTGTTGAAAAACCTCATTTAGGAATTAACACGCTCGTTTTCAAAATTTGAATTATTTCTTGCTCATTGCTACATTGGACAGGTGCGTGGAGTCGAGATTTGTTAGTTTAAGTTCTGTTTTAAAAATATTGTATTACTCGTCCAATGCGACATGATCTATATAAGTACATATCTTCCTCATCTTTCTAAAATTCTTCGTGTCAAACAAATATATCTAATGTATTGTCTTGGTCCGAGAATCGAAATTGCAGCAGCCTTTTAGCTGTCTGATTTTTAACTTGTGCCCTTGTCTAAGCAAAAATATACATAAATACTCTCTCCCACTGGGCTAGGCGGAGACTATACGGTCTAAACACAGTTCTTGCGCGTCCTCAACTGACATTATCCTCTTCATTTATGATAATCTTGACGGTCGCGGGTTTTAATTCCAGGCACACACCTCTGGCTTTTCTAAGTTATGAGTGTATTCATAATGAATTATCACTGACTTTAAGGGTGAAGGAAACATCTAAAAGTTCTTAATAATTTCTTAGGTGCATAGTCCTCCATCGTGCACTAGGTCCGTGTCGCGGACTAAGGCCTAAATCGTCTCTGTTGTAGAGGAGGTCCGTGCATTGCAGTGGGATGCATACATATTGTCTGCTGAGAATGAAAAGTATTATGTAAGATTGTTAGTTAATAATAGCGGTATAACTTAGTCATTTATATGCCTAATTAACACCAAAAGGAAAATCTTATAGATTTTTTAATGTATTAATAATAAAACTATATTAAATTAACATTTATTTTGACCGAATTGTGTAACTTATTTTAGCACACTTTAAAAAAGTATTTAAATTAAATGCCTAGTTTCATAACAAAAATATATTATTGGAATTATATTTCTTAAATGGGAAATTTATACGACATTAAAAAACTACTAAACTAAAAAAATACTTTTAAACCAAGGTAGAAAAAAATGTTTTAATCGGTATTCTTATTTCATAATATTTTTAACAGATGTGACATTAACATTGTCCGCAGGATTATCTCGCTAAAGTGGAAAAGATCCGGTCAAATCTGCCGATGGCTTATCAGCTGATGGAGAAGACAAGTGTTGGAGTGGAGACCACGTTTACGGAGTAATAGTGTAGGACGTCTTGCAGCACGATGGTCCAACCACTTAAGGAAGATGACGACAACGGATAAATGAGGGCTGCTCAAGACCGGGATGGTATGCGTTCACTTATACCTACCTATGAGGCCTACGATCAGCGGTAGACGGTGATAGGCCGATTCCCATGATATAATTAAAAAAAAGGATTAAACAGATTTTCGTATCAATATTAAATCATCATCCATTCCCCATAGTTCTCAGCAGAGCTTCTTGTAAACTTCTTCAAAGATTCACACGTATATAAGATTTGGCGTGCAGGTGCGTGGTGACGGATGACCACCGTGCCTTTCACTTGACCTTGCCAAACTGCGAGAAAGCTGAGTAACGTGATTCCGCGGGAACTGTGAGGCCGGTTGAGGCCGCACCTACGAAGTCCATCTTTATGTAACATCTTCCGACAAATAGCTAGTCTCACATCATAATAGGAAGTTCGGAGGTGCAATATGTAGTTTAACAAGCCTATACTGCCTTTATACGGATATGCTGCCATATGAATAACAGACTTATTACTGGAAAGAAGGCTGTTTGAAAGAGGCAATGTCATTTGATGAGGGTTTGGCCTTTGTTTCCCAAATTGTACCTAACTCCTATTACTGTCATAAATCTTCATCATTGTCTCGCTATGGTCCCAATTTTAGCTGTAGGAGGCTCAGTATGTTTTATCCAAATTTGCCTATCAGCTAAAATGTGTTCATTTTCCCCTTTTTCTTTCATATCTTCTCTGATGCACTCCACTCACCATACCTTTAGCCATCCTCTGCTTCCCCGTTATTGTTTCATAGTCATTACTTCTTTGCCAATATCACCGTCATCACTACATAGTATAAAACAAAGTCGCTTTCTCTGTCCCTATGTCCCTTTGTATGCTTAAATCTTTGAAACTACGCAACGGATTTTGATGCGGTTTTTTTTTAATAGATAGAGTGATTGAAGAGGAAGGTTTATATGTATGATAACATCCATTAAATATCAGCATTGCACCCGTGCGAAGCCGGGGCGGGTCGCTAGTAAATATTAAACGGAATATAAAATCATATTGAAACGCTACCTGTAAAAGGCAAAGCAATAAATTATTGCAGTAAAATCTAGTTTTTGTAAGCCTATTTGCCAATCGTTCTGCAAATTCTTTCCATCTGCAATGAGGCAGGTCGTGACGAAAACCATCATAGAAATCAATTTATTCATCATTACAGGTCCAATGCGGTGTTACGTTAATGAGAAGCCAGTGGGTTGTGGGTAATGGATTCTGTTACTGGCTAAATTCATTTGCTATGGTAAATATGTTGCTATGGAAATGTAAATAAAATGAACTTTTTAACTAAGCATATTGAAATCTTTTACGGTTCTCTTTTAATCTGTTTTTGTACTCCAAAAATTATAGAAAGAAAGGAAATTATTTTATTGTTTCATACTTTTAAAATAATACCACTACCATTAAAATCAATGATTTCTGTTTGATCTGATAAACCAAGTCGTTGTATCAAAGACGTTATAAAGACGTTATAATACTAGTAAATATTATATAACAAAAGTAATAGTTTCAAGGCAAGGCATATTTCATAAGAAGCAAAACCATCCTTTATGATTTGGCAATGGATAGAACAATAACAAAAGCGGACGCCAAATCAAAGAAACTTACAAAACATGAAAGCGCAGTTAAGTTCGGAGTTACAAAATACAAGTGCGATATTTAGACAAGCACTCGGCGGTAGCAGGTTCAAATCAGGCATACATATCCGATTTTGCGAACTTATATTTGCTACAAGTATACAAAATCTATATCTATACTATTATTATAAAGAGGAAAGGTTTGTATTTTTGTATTTTTGTATTTTTGTATTTTTGTATTTTTGTATTTTTGTATGTTTGTTACGAATAAACTCAAAAAGTACTGAACCGATTTGGATGATTTTTGGTATGGAGATAGATGGGACCCACCGAAGTAACATAGGATACTTTTTATCCCGGAAAATGTAGTATTCCCGTGGGATTGGGCAAAAAACCCTATATTTTTCTTACGCTTTTACGCTTAAACCATTCGACCGACTTTTATGATTCTCGGTATGATCATAAATTAAATCCTATGAAGTAACATGAACAACATTTTATCCCGGGAATATGTAGGGTTCCTGTGGGATGGGCATGTATTGTAACTCGAAAGTAACACTACCTGTGTAATGCTTTCACGCCTAAACCATTTGACCGATTTGAATGATTTTTGGTATGGAGATAGATGAGACCCACCGAAGTAACATAGGATACTTTTTATCCCGGAAAATGTAGTATTCCCGTGGGATTGGGTATAAAACCCTATATTTTTCTTACGATTTCACGCTCAAACCATTCGACCGATTTTTATGATTCTTTGTATGATCATAAATTAAATCCTATGAAGTAACATGAACAATATTTTATCCCGGGAATATGTAGGGTTCCTGTGGGATGAGCATATATTCTAACGCGAAAATGACACAGTCTATGTAATGTTTTCACGCCTAAACCATTTGACCGATTTCAATGATTTTTGGTATGGAGATAGGTAGGCCCCACCGAAGTAACGTAGGATGCATTTTATCCCGGAAAATGTAGTATTCCCGTGGGAATGGGTATTTCTTGATCTACTGAACCGATTTGAATGATTTTTGGTATGGAGATAAGTAGGGCCCATCGAAGTTACATAGGATGCATTTTATCCCGGAAAATGTAGTATTCCCGTGGGAACGGGTATTTCTGGATCTACTGGACCGATTTGAATGAGTTTTGGTATGGAGATAGGTAGGGCTCACCGAAGTAACATAGGATACATTTTGTCCCGGAAAATGTAGTATTCCCGTGGGAACGGGTATTTCTGGATCTACTAGACCAATTTGAATGATTTTTGGTATGGAGATAGGTAGAGCCCACTGAAGTGACAAAGGATACTTTTATCCCGGAAAATGTAGTATTCCCGTGGGAATTATTATTATCAAGATATACTGAACCGATTTGAATGATTTCTGGTATGGAGATAGGTAGGACCCACCGAAGTAACATAGGATACATTTTATCCCGGAAAATGTAGTATTCCCGTGGGAATGGGTATTTCTGGATCTACTGAACCGATTTTAATGATTTTTGGTATGGAGATAGGTAGGTCCCGCCGAAGTAACATAGGATATATTTTATTCCGGAAAATGTAGTATTCCCGTGGGAACGGGTATTTCTGGATCTACTGAACCGACTTGAATGATTTTTGGTATGGAGATAGGTAGAGCCCACTGAAGTGACAAAAGATATTTTTATCCCGGAAAATGTAGTATTTCCGTGGGAATCGCTATATTCAAGATCTACTGAATCAATCTAAATGAGTTTTGGTATAGAGATAGGTAGGACCCACCGAATCAACATGATAGACTTTTATCCTGGAAAATATGTTCCCGTGGGTATGGGACATGGGTACATGTTATAATTGTAAGAGTAAGTCTGTAAGTCTGTTACGCTTTCACGCCTAAACTATTCGACTAAGTTATATATTTTTGGTATGAACATAAATAGGACTCCGTGAAGTAACAATTAAATGTTCCCGTGGAATAAACATGTTATAAATGCGGAAATAGCTTTTTCAAAGTAAAACTTTTTTTAGACACTTATGAGACAAATTAAAAATTCACTTATTATCTTTCTGCACTCAGCCCTAAAGTATACGCAGACGGAGTCGCGGGCAAAAGCTAGTCAGTTATAAAGTACTTTTACGGTAAGGAAAACATTGTGAGAAATTTTTGAACAACTAAAAGTATGTACATTTGTAGAGGAGGGCCGTGGGCAGCAATCTCGTGTATTTGGGTTTTAATGGTGAAGTATTTCCCTTTTGAAGTTTATTTCTTCTTACCTACATAAAAAGTAACAAAACTGGTACCTAGTTTTACGAGCTTAAATTTTGATTTAAAAATGACTAGATATTCTAATAAACTTCTCTCTAAGCGAGGCATTATCACACAAAAAAATCGCTCATATACCCATAGGCAATCGCACCCTACTCGCATGGCTCAAGTTGGGTGTAGCGATCATCAACATCAGCCTTTATTCGTCCACTGTTGGACATAGGCCTCTCCTATGGCACGCCACTGGGCTCGATCTTCGGCTACCCTCATCCAACCGTTGCCAGCCACCTTGCGGATATCGTCACCCCACCTAGCCAGAGGGTGTAGCGATAATATGATACATAATCTATATAGCGTCCTCGATAAATGGACTTATGGGTAATGGGCTTACAAAACTAAAGTAAATTATCAAATGGGACCAGCAGATCCTGACATTAACGTGTTTAACCAAACAAATCTTTCACCATTTTAACATTGGTACATAAGTAATTTTAAAAGGTTTATTAAAATATGGGTCCTTTTAAATTCGGTTATAAAATATTTTTTCACTTACAAAATATTTTTTTGAGAAGTGTCAACAAAATAAGTACAACAGTTTAAAAGATTACAGATAGTTACTTTCGCAAATCGAATTTGTTGAAGTCTGCGGCGAATTTCGACATTCCAGGTCAGCGGGAACTACCTTAAAGGTTGTGAGTGAGTCAGAGTGAATAAAATATTACTTAACACGGATATTGCGAATCAAGTCCTCTTTTAACTTGTGGACCAGATTTGGAAGTTCAGTTTTAATCCTCGTGTAAAAATATAAGGCATAAATGGTTATTATTAAATTGGCTGTTATCCTTTATTTTTAGAACCTCCGAGGCGTTTCTTACCTACACACATAATCTCACACCAGTATTATCCGAAAAGGCATACTTCCAGACTCCGTGTTGCTACTGAGCATTTCTTAATCGAAAAACACAAATAATGCTACTTCAAGATGTCCTAATCAAAATCCTACTGGCATACCGACTAAAACCTCTCGATGATCCTCTTGCGGATTTTGGGCGGTACGGTAAGTACAGTGCGGGGCCCTAAATTGTTTCCCTTTGCAGCCCAGCGTTCTGTCCAAAAGTGGACTCCTCTCGGGTGCCCTCACTCGACCCTGTTTAGGTCGTTCATTGATATTAGCGTCCGCGGCATTCACGAGGCCATGCGCTCTACCGAACATCTCGGGACCGTACATCTCCTATTAGAACGCATCTCCCTCGTGTCACGCCTAACAATTTCGATGACTCCTATTAGTCGTCTCTTACGAAAGGAGATGCCGTAGCTGTATTCTTACGCCTCCAACCACATGATACCACTCTTATTGGGTTAGGCATAAAACAGGATTTCTTAATTTCTAATACGCCTTACCCTATATTCTACCTTGCGGACAAGACATTTCGCACAAAAACCATAAAAGCAAACATTTGTCAATACTTCCGTGTGTCCGATGCATCTGTCCCGTCATACTGCGATTTAGCACGCGTTCTTATGTAAACGCAATTATGTTTGCAACAGCGCTTGCGCCACGCTGGACGCTGCCGGCTTCTCGCTGAATACACATTCACACATGCGCTGCATTAAACAGTTGACACACGTCACGGTAATAATATTAATCTGTTGCCGATAATGTAATTGCATTACTCGGACAATGCCTTGTTTGGAGCGGAATGGAAGCGATTTCCGACTTTTCTGGGTGATATATTTAGAGCCTTAAAGTATTTGCAATTAATCGTGATAAGTGTACCATGAGGGCTTTCAACAAACTACTAAAGCTATGTTATATTATGTTCTATTGCGCATACATAAATTACAAGCATAAGTAAAATTAAGATTCTGGAAATAAGTATCTATCTGGTGCAAGAATGGATGCCTCTGAAAAAGGCAATTTAATTGAATTAATATCGATCTATCTCATTAGTCTGTTGACAGAAACTTATACTTATGGAAAACACGCTTAGCAGGAGTTTAGACAAAAACGTCATTTACTTTACTATTACCTTCATTTATACGGACACGGTAACATGAATATGGTGCTGATGTAAACTAAATTAAGTGTCAACTGCTCGAAAATTACCTATCTGAGATTAGAGGGAGGAGGAAAAACGTAATTTAAGTAACACAAAATTACACACTCCAAGACATCATGCCTGATGGGGAAGGTGTAATAGGCAGACATGCGTTTTTGGACCCACATTTCACCAACTGTGGGACAAGACTATTACTGATATGTCGTATTTCTCGATTCATTCTGCTACTGGTAATTTAAAGAAAAAATACACCCAACAGTTACATACATAGCCCTGACCTCACCCTAGGTTACAAGTCTTGTGCCCTGCGTGTCAGAGACTACGAGAGACATTTTGGTCCCACAAACACCCAGATTCGAAACAAATATTTGTCTACAGAAGAACCTAACAAAACTTTGCCGGAACTGGGAATTTAACCACAATATAATTCCGGGATGCGATGCTAATGGTTAGTTAGGCAACGTAACTAACTTAATCAATGTATAAAGGTAGGATCCAATGTCATTAGCAAAATTAATGTCGCGTCTCGTAAGAAGATGTCGCGCCATCCAAGCCAGGTTAAGGGCAAGTTAAAGGCTAATTAGATTTTCTAAGGTAATACATTACTGTTGACAAAATATGAAAAAGATTACATAGGAAATACATATAACGCTTTTTTCAAAGGACTTGGTAGGGTAACTATATTCAATACTTATCTATTCAAAAGTGAAACAATAGATTTTGTTTCTTATAGAAAAGATTACGAACGGGGTCGTATCTAAATTCAAACTACGGGCACATCTAAGACTAATTTGAAAGCTTTGACGGTTGAGGAAATATCGTAAGGTAACCTGCACACCTAAAAGTTCTTAGGAAATTACCAGGTGTGTAGTCCGCTAAACGTACTACGCCAGCGTGGTGGACAAAAACCTAAACCCCTTACAGTAAGACATATATAGGCTGATGAAAATTAATGCATTCACTACAATTTTCTGAGACCCATGTCATGCATGCTATTATTACGTACACAGCTCACAAATTACTGTAATAAAAACATCGCCTTGACTAAGATATTGTCAACGCACATGACACATTGTCGATATTCCATCATCCCACAAAAAAGCGTCTGAGTGTGCCACTTCTGAGCTCTACACCTAGCCGTAGTTACATAACACCGCTTCGTCGCGATATGACGAAAGTGCCGTGTGAATCAACTCTATCGCATTTTAGGAATTAATGTGGATAGTATTTCTTCTTCATCAACCCATATACGCCCACTGCTGAGCACGGGTCTTCTCTACCATTGAGTGGGTTTAGGCCATAGTCCACCACGCTGGCCTAGTGCGGGTTGGCGGACTACACACCTAAGAAATTTCTAAGAACTCTTAGGTGTGCAGGTTTCATCACGATGTTTTCCTTCACCGTTAAAGCAAGTGATAATTCAATGTGAATACACACGTAACTTCGAAAAGTCAGAGGTGTGTGCCTGGGGTTCGAACCCGCGACCGCCGAGATTCTCGACCGCACGCCCAAACCTCGAGGCCATCACTGCTTTTACTACTAAACTAGCATATTAATTATGTTTAATTATTATTGGATTCACTTCTCTCAGTTTTATGGCTTTTTAACATCTTATTCTGTTGCAATGTTTGTGTCTTCTTAGACTTTGTAAAAGCGATCGTTACGAATTTTTTAAATTGTAATATTGAAGTTTTTTTATGAATAAATATTAGGCATAAATTTCGTTTATTAATTAATTAGGCACTTTTTTCTACAGATAAATAGCTGTATGAAACACTTTGTTATACTCCATTTTAGACGAAAAATAACACTGCAGAAAGCAACTTATACTATAGGAGACTAATTGGCGAACTTTTCTTTTAGATTGATTATTACTTTCAGACAACTAGGCATGATGGAATATACAACGAATGAACAATAGAATGTCGAAGAGTTTCAAAATAGTTATAAATCAATGATCGCAGAATTACCTTTACTGCATTCTAGCGCCTTTCCAAGCATTATGTTCAAATTTATGATCCCTCTATTGCGTATGTCGCAAAATGATTTAACTATAAGTAGTAAAAGTTGAAATGTCAATTATATGAATGTTGTGAACTCCCTGAATGTTTTATAGCTCATAAAATATAAAAGGTTGAGGGAGGCCTATGTCCAGCTTTGGACGTCTTTCGGCAGATGATGAAACACTTCACTTTCACAGACTTAAACAAACAATAGAAGTTTTAGTATGTAACTCTATACTTAAAATTTACCCAATATTTTCCATCAAATACTAGTTATTAGTTTTTTGTTTTATTGTTGCAGATTCCTAAAGTTAATAAACCTCTGACTTTTTGAAGTTATGTATGTATAAACAATGAATATCACTTGTTTTAACGAAGGAAAACATCGTGATAGAACCTGCACACCTAAAAGTTTTTGGATTTTTTTAGGGCAACCCGCACTAGGCCAGCGTGGAGATGTCCGTGCCCAGCAGTGAGACGTCTAATAATGATGAAATGAAAATCATTATTAGACGTCTGAAAATTAATATTTCTCGGCAACACCTATATCCTTGGCATAATCACAAAAATGCAAACGAGAACTTACACAGCTTAAGAAATAACCAAACTCAAACAATAGGTGCGTATAATAAAACAATTTCTACCCATTGATGTGTTATTTGTGCTAATCTTGTTGCGTGGGCTGTGACGAAACCGTATCCGCCTAGTGTGTTAATATATTCACTGGGGCTTTCTTATGACGCGAGCAGACGAACACGGACGGACAATCAGATCGGAAGAGTATTATAGTGATGTGACTTGAGAATTCGTAAGTGGTGTCGCTTAGGGCGACGTCTGCCGGCGAATTGTCGAAACTTGCTTGAGGCGACAGCTAGCACGCGCACGCTGTTTCTGCTCTGCTGAGATTTGATTTTTATTTATTACATTTTAATTTATATACGAAATATAAAGGAGTTAATTAAAAGTAGTACCATTAAAACTTAGGGTGAAGAAAGATAAACGAAAATTATTATTAATTATTAGGTGTTATTAAAGCATTCTTTTATTTTATAACAAAGATGACTGCCTAGACTAAGCTCTGTAGCATTTTTATATTATCACGCCAAAGTTAAAAGACTGCTAATGAAAGTGTTGTGATCCAAATAGAAATAGACTCCTTTGGCAGGAAAGTTCTATACCTTAATAGTCAACACGGTTATTCCTTGAGAAATGTTATGCTTATAGTATCTTGTTTATTGTGAACATTGCATACTAAGTTACTTGCACAATACCCTTAAATATTTGCTCTTAATTTGTAAAGTTTAATTCATTTGTACAAGCTGAGCAATTATAAAGCAAAAACCTTGGCTTAAGCGGACGCATAAAACGTAAAGCAATCGGACTGATAGACATAATTATACCGAATAACGAGGGATATTCTTTAGTAATTTGTCAACTGTTCTGTTAACACGCGATTAGCCGCAAAAAAGTAGTGAATTAAAGATAATTATGAGTCTTTCGATCTGTTTGGTGCTACTCTCTTGAAGAACATTGATGTAGAGTTTTGTGAAGTATATTGCGGATAGGTCAATAGCCTTATTATGGATCTCAATAATAATCTTGTTATGATTGTCCAAGTTTTAAGAAAAAAGAGGGGTATGTGAGGGGTTTCTTCTTCTTCTTCAACAACTCATATACGCCCACTGCTGAGCACGGTCTCCTCTACCATTGAGAGGGTTTAGGCCATAGTCCACCACGCTGGCCTAGTGCGGATTGGCGGACGGGTTGGCGTTGGGAGGGGTTTACACATAGCATACTATCAGACATTTCAGGCATTATGACATTTCAGTAGCTTATAAATCGTCATCCCCTCCATTATGTAATACCTAAAATCTACCTTCGAGATCAGCATACAAGTAAAAAAACGTAATGCCTGACTGTTTAATCATAATCACATCCAAGAATGAAACTATAATATGCTTTATAACAAAAATAAAACCGATTGCGGGTAATTGTCATTACAAAACGCTTTGGAATCAAATTAATCTTTGTAAACTAATATTGGCAATGTGATGAGGCAACGGCTGTATTTTTCTCCACAAAATGGCGGTAGTCTGCGTGTGCTAAGTTCGTCACGCGCAGTTACACAGATAAGATGAAAATACCATGCATCTGTAACATAACTAGTGTTTTAAATCATAATAATGTTTTCAGCCATAGGTTATGCAAAATTTCAAAATGAGGCCAAAGGTTTTCATCGGTGAACGTTACCGATTTTTTTTTAACTTGGCATTATGAGAAAGTTTCCTTTTAGTTTTTTTTTGAAGCGACTATAGTCCATACACTTTTAATAGATGTGATGTCTAGTGACGAGTGTCATAACGATTACAAAGCAAAATATAAAAATCTAGAAAATTCCATATTCAAATAACAGAAAATAAGTTAACACTATTATAAAGTTTCTACAATAAATAATTATGAATGCTTAAAATGAATCGGATGAATGAAATTAAGAACAAATTCCTGCAAAAAAAAGTAAAACCTTCCCTCGGAGGTATAACCACATGATGTATCAACTTTCGTAATCTTATTAATTATTTTATAACAAAGGATCGCCCACGCGCCATAAAATCCTTGAACATAACATAGTTCTTTTAAAATTGTATAATCATATAGACTAATCTAGCTTAAATGTGATTTTGTAACATCCTCATTTCTAGGTTTCTTATTCCGTTTAAGTATTTATTATTACAAAATATTTCTTTTATCAGTATCATCTTAGTGCATTATGTTGGTAACCTCGTTTTATAATAAATAGCTCGAGCCATTTTTCATATAAATCAGGCATTTAAAATATAACGTGCTTTTGTTGCCATTGACTTACTTTCATTTTTATTTTAATTAAAGGACAGGCAAAGGTCGAACACATACTGCTTTGGTATTTATTATAGGGCATTTTTTACACATTTTATCATAACTTACGATAAAAGTTAAAGGTAACACACATAAATTACTATATCATTGACTGCAAATTACCAAATATTAAAAAAAGGTATTTTTGCTAAAACTCAGTACACAATCAGTCACACAGGTCGTTGCTAAGATAAAAATATTTGGTCTCGCTTCCTCAATCGCCATCAGAGCAAAACAAACCATTCTTACTTACAAATCATGTTAGAATTACTAAAAAATAAGACAATACTTCAAGTGAAAGATAAGATTGTCTACGATGTTTAATTGGATAGTCTGTGGATGCGAGTAATCTATCAGTGCATCTGACGGGTAACATACCCAGCTCATTGCAACACGTAATGCGTTCAAACGGTGTAAAACTGAACCACATCAATTAAATCATTTGAGATATGTTTCCATTCTTTTCGAATTCTCTCAGAGCGGGAATCGGGAACGTTATTTTCAAATATCAGCAAAATGATATCAATAACCCTTTTTCATAAACCACGGGAACAATTATACCACTAATCGATATTACTATGTCCAATACCTTATGGACAAAAGATAATATTAACAATGACATTTAGTTCTTGAAACACTAATTGAATGACAAGTTAAAATACACATCAAAGATGTTATCTAGCATCACATAATATTTGTAATGCACATAATTAAAAAATAATGCTGCAGTGAAAAATATTCATTGTTTACATTGGAATTTTGGCGGGAATTCTGAAGATGTCGTCAGCTTTATTGTAGTAACTAAATAAAAATAATTTTTCCTGTATATTCTTAGCATAACTTGAATATTTGTTTTCCCTTGTACGCTTTACCGGTATCTGATGAGGAGGATGACGGAAAGAATATTCTGGATAAGAAACAGATTTTTTCTTCATGAGCGACTTGGGTCAATTATATAACTTTATAAAAATATTTGACTTTGAAAATACACCCAACAGTAACCCATATCTTTTTCTTCTTCTTCAACCCCATATACGCCCACTGCTGAGCACGGGTCTCCTCTACCATTGAGAGGGTTTAGGCCATAGTCCACCACGCTGGCCTAGTGCGGGTTGGCGGACTACACACCTAAGAAATTCCTAAGAACTTTTTAGGTGTGCAGGTTTTATCACGATGTTTTCCTTCACCGTTAAAGCAAGTGATAATTCAATTTGAATAGACACGTAACTTCGAAAAGTTAGAAGTGTGTGCCTGGGGTTCGAACCCGCGACCGTCGAGATTCTCGACCGCGCGCCCAAACCTCGAGGCCATCACTGCTTTAGTAACCCATATATTCCGAAACAAATATTTTTGCATCTTAAACATTTGTCTCGATGCTATCACCTTATAATCTCTTATTTCAAAAAGCAGTAATAATAGTTCTTATATATTTCAAAATGACCGCTTCCCGCCAAATCCGTCACTGGTTAGCACATTTTGCGAGCAGCCCCACCGTCCATTGTGTTCATGGTACGTTAACGTGGTTACAAAATGCAGATATCGCGCCTGATTAATGATTTTACCATAAGATTTCCTACAAACGGGCCTGATTGCAAGGGTAGGGCTGTTGCAATTATGTACCTAGGCTTTTTACTAACTAGTTTTCTGCGTGCGACGGAACGCATTTTATAAAATTCTTCATGGTTAGTTGATAGAACAAATTGCTTCACTAAGCGAAGGCTATTAAACGTCTGAAACTACTTTATGTTGCATTTAAAATCGTAATGTATTAGGTCAGATTTTTTTTAATGGACTAGAAAGGGACAAAAGTAGGTACTGTCGACTTTAAAAGCACCGCAGGCCAAAGAGGGTGTGAACTGAAAAGAAACAACATCTTTACCTCCATCAGTCGATACAATTATGCAGGCCCTATACTAACGCGAAATATCCAGCTTAGCCCACACATTACGTCACGTTTATCACTAAACCAGAGTTTTCACTATTATTGTGTTAGTTATTTTGGGTCTCCGGCAATCTCACAAATCAGGTAGATTTTAATTACATGGTGCGATTAATCTAATCGAGTAGTTAAACTCTCTGTAATTAATAATTACAATAAAATTAGCTATCATATTGTAAAGAGAAAAATGTTTTGTCTCATTTTTAACGTCACATGTCAAATAAATCGAATCAGCCTTACCAGGCCTTTATAAGTAAGGCAGCCAAACTCAAAGTTCCTTGGGAATCGTAAAATGCCTATGAATTGAATCGCCTAGTCGCGTACCTTATTACCTTAATAACTCCGACGTTTCAACTTTAAAGACATATGTTCAATATTTCTTTTACATATATTTCGTCATTATGAAACATACCAAAAATAAGTTCACCTTAATACCGAGAATAACACGGCCACATATTTTAAAATTCTTAACAAGATTACCTCACCGTATTAACAATTATTTTAAAGTATATTGAAGCATTACGCTGGCAACATGACGAAATAAACGTCACATATGACATTAAAATCTGGGTCGATGGCATATTAATTACTTAATTGTCAATAAAGATTGTATACAGAATCTTTCCGTATGCACTGACCCAACGTATACTATGTTTCAGCAATACACAATTAATACGTCCCACAATTGCCGCCAAATATGTTACATATCGGTCAGTAAATTATCTCTAAGTTATGAGGGTTCCGTATGTATTTTAAATTTATTGAGGAACAAATTCTACGCAATATTTTGATACATACATAGGTAGTTTTAGTGATAGCAAATTTGCATTTACTTAATTACTCAGATATTAAACTAAAATCCTAAAAAAATCTTACTTTAGACAGAAAGGACAAATAAAAAAAAGATGGATTTATTTTCATATAATTACGATGAAATCTTTATAGAGAAGTAGAAGAGAATGTAATTAACTTTAAAGCTTAAAAAGAAGAATAAGAATTACGTAATGATATTCTACAAACATTTAAGATTATTTAGTCAGAGTTTAAATAACCTAGTGTTTATTATGTCTAGCATCATGCCACGTTTATACATAAATGCATTCTGTCCATTGTATTCTCTTCAAAATAATCGAACGAACATCAAGTAGGTTTCGAGCACCTCAACAAAGACTTACACATATGCGCGAGGAACTCCAAATACTGATTCTCATCTGTTTAAAGTCCTTTCGAAACGTGAGTAGGGGCGTACGGAGTAGGGGTGGTAAAACCGAACGCAGAGCGTCTCTCGCGCTACTGTCCCCAGAGTCGTCGCCGCGCGCGTCCGCCAATATCAACCGCCATTTTGCAGCTGTCATTTTCAAAATTCGAGTGCCGCGAGTGTTGCCAGTGGTAAAAAAAACAGAATCAAGTGGGCGCCGATTTGCGCAGGACAGTGGTTGTGTTGTGATGGTATTCTGCCCCATCTGAGTGCAGCATGAGAGGCGGCGTGTGGAAGGTTGTGCTTCTGGCGCATGCGGTGAGCGCCATCACCGGCCCAAGGGTGAGTTTTAAAGTTGGTCACACTAGACGGTATTTGGAAAAATATCAATAATTCTAATTTTTAGAATATTCAATCAAAACCATTGTTAAAATGATGAATTACTTTGTACATGAGGATTGTAAAGAAAAAACAAAAATTACAACGGTTTACTCTTAAAAATGTGATTAAAAACATCTGAAAAATTATAAATCACTTTAATTACAAACATCCACGAAAATACTTGTACCTACAATGCCAATGATCTAGTTGTTAGCTAAAACTGTTCATATACCGCACTTTTTTGTTAAACAAAGTCTGGCCTAAATTAAAAATAATAATCTTACATCCTTGTTTTATAAAGTTTCTAACGTTATATCATAATTAAGTAATGTTATTGGAGAAACTTCTCGTAAAGCCATCGTGCTAAACAATGCGTACTTTATTACTCATTCAAAGCATCTGAGATTTTTCGTTTATTATGATAACATGCCTAACAATCACACGGTGATCTTTAATGATGTAAGGCCTTCGTCCGACTTATGGGAACAATTAATAATTAGGAAGATAAGTGTACGGAACAAGGCATTAAACTTTTATAACGCACAATAGGCCGTTTTGATAAAAACTATTGCCTAATTTTTAAAATTATTGTGTCCGCTTCGTTATTGTTCATTTTTGTGTTATGTCAAGTTTATAATTTGCAGTCTTCTCTCCTAAAAAATCCCAATGAATACGTTTAAAAAAATATTAAATCTGTTAGATTCTGCGAGCAATCAATGTATTCTATTATAAATATCATATTCTGGAATCATATTATTGAAAACCTTTGTCGTATCAATTGTTTTAATTCTTTTATGGCCAAAGGACAGCTTTAAAATATAACTTGGTAAAAAAAACTGGACTCATCTGTCAATAAACCTTCTAAAACAATTGCCACACTCAAGCACTTCGATCTGACAATGTCAAGATGTTAGTATGAAGCAGATGATTGATGACCTGTTACATACACCGACATAACATGATGAGATTTCACGGCCTGTATCTTCTTCAAATAACACGTATCGCGTGTAGAAGTTACAATATAGCATCATAAATTACCATGAAAATCTATAGCCGATTTGAACTCTCACAAAGCTACCAGTTTATCTGCGTGTTAAGTCCAAATAAATTTAGCATAAGAGACAAAAAATTTCCTTTCTTGAGATCGTCACAAGTAGCTTCTTTTAGCACGACATCTCCTATTTATTAAAGCATTGAGAACCTAATTATAAGATTTTAGAACGTCCTAGGAAATGTAATAGAAGCAGTGATGGCCTCGAGTGAAGCAGTGATGGCCTCGAGGTTTGGGCGCGCTGTCGAGAATCTCGACGGTCGCGGGTTCGAACCCCAAGCACACACCTCTGACTTTTCGAAGTTATATGTGTATTCAAATTGAATTATCACATGCTTTAACGGTGAAGGAAAACATCGTGATGAAACCTGCACACGTAAGAGTTCTTAGGAATTTTTTGGTGTCTAGTCCGCCAACCCGCACTAGGCCAGCGTGGTGGATTATGGCCTAAACGCTCTCAATGGTAGAGGAGCCCCGTGCTCAGCAGTGGGCGTATATGGGTTGATGAAGAGGAAATGTAGGTACCTATATCTTGTTAAAAAAATTAGTACTAAGGAATGTTGAAGCAGTTACTTCCAGATAAGCTATAAAGCGTTACACGTTAATTATAAAATGTCATGTATAATTGTTTAGTGTGAGGTCAGAATATTCTCATTTATATGTCAAATTGCTTTTGTTAAGTAAAGATTTAAAGCTCAAATATTATAACTCTTTTTTTTTTACTTCTATGGCAGTGCTGCCACTGTGTTGAAGTAACCTAAGTTACATTTTAGGTTTTAAATAGGTGATGTCGTGGTCTAGAATCAACTTCCCTCGAATGAATAATAAAGACATCAATTGCCCTTCATACTACCCATTTTCCTGACAAATGACGACTATAAAGCACAGTCAAGCCTCGTTAACCGTCACTGCGTCTCTTTAAGCATCATTTACGCATAACCATTAATAACACCGAACATGCTCGTGTCACGAAATATGTTTTACTGCAAATTTCCGCTCTTTATATTCCTGTATTATTAGTATCTATTAATTAGCTAGATGTTTCCTGAATTTATTATATCTAATACTGGATTCCGTAGTGCTACGAATGAAGATTGAAAGATTATCAAATTGAAATTAATCAACCCAACACTTAAGCAGTGTGTTATAGTACGATGTAGGCTAGTAACTCCACCCAAATTGCAAGATCGAACTGCTATAAAAATGGAATGCAGTCTATATTTTTTTCGAAAGGTCGAACATAATACTAGAACTAATGTAAAATATTTTTTCAGATACCAGCAATTCCGTAAACTATTTTTAACTTAACCAAGAATTGACTTCGTTCCATGATACATACATACATTCGGTTGATCAAAACCTTCTCCTTCTACCGGAAATAAAATAAAAAATGAATTTGACATGTTCATGGCCCTGTACCAAGTTTTAAACAAGCTTATTGAGTCAGTTTAAAATAAAACAATTAGTAAAAAATCAATGTCGCTACTCTTTCGCTAATGAATTTGCAAATTAACACACCTTACTGTAACTATCGTAAAATGTAAAGACCGACTTCTTCTCTTACAAACACCTACTCAAAACAAACGAAAGCATGTCAAATATTAAATAATATTTTTATAAAAATAAACTCTCAATTTTTTAAATAAATATCTATTACATTAAAGCAATAAAAGTGGAGATGGTTGCGTGTTTCGTGTGTCGTCGACTTTCTCCTTCTGTGCGCGTCGTTCGCACAATGACGGTACTTATTTAAATTTCTCTCGCAACCTTTGGCCGGCGAGCCACGATATGTAGTGGCCATGAAGATTCTTTCTTTTACGAGATTCACTACTGGTTTTATTGTTTTCGAACCCATAGTAAATTTTAATGTTTTTCGAAAGCAAAAAGTCGGCTTTTTATATTTATAGCAAGAATAGGCAAAGAAAGTTTATGAAATGTTGTGGAAAATCTTACAAAGTTATGTAGACATTTTACATAAAATGAATATAATTAAGCCTGAAGATTAATATATCTCTTAAAGTATAAAAATCTCAAGTAGCACAAAGTTAGCATAAGTTTATTAAAACCCAAATACCATCTAAAATATTATTGAATTAGAACAAATATAATTTTTGTTTAATCTCCTTTATAACACCGCCAAACTAATATTCGGCATAAGTGAGCCCATTTCTAGCTACATAATGTTGAAACTCAGCTACTATTATGCATTTGAATTAAAACCAGGCATTACCATAAACAACACGAAAATGGCCAATAACGCAAACATTATGCGACCTGCTATGCTAACCTAACCACATCCATTTCCGAGCGAGTAGACCAACGGCGGTAACACGTCGAGCTAAACATATCCTTCCTGGCATATCCAGTATAATTTCGCAACTGACTCGATTTCATAACTAAACTGGTCTACTTAAATGGTTTCCATTAAATCCACACGTATTTCCTTGCAATGCTGTTACGAAATATATTAATCATACCTTTATTCATAGGTGCATTTCTGCACCAGTGGCCATAGTTCTACAGAAGCCTAAAAGTCCAGCGTGTCTTATCAAATTCCAAATATTAATATTTGAGGTTTAAATATGTATTTAACAAAACTAATATGACATAGAAATGAGTACATAAGGTATTTTCTGACTCTACAATAATCAATTCTAAACTAGACATTATGAAATATGTAACTCTTTTGGGGTTCTATGAAATTACACTCTCTGTTCTGCATTCATATTTAAGTATTTCTATTACTGGTTACTGACAACATATATCTAGACCTCGTGCTGGTAAAAATACCTAATGGAAAAACTCAATAACTTTTAGCCCGATCCAATAACCAGACCGAGTATGGCACAGGAGTACAGGACATACTTGCACCGCAAGACCAAGAAATTATGAAATGCTATATTATAATTGCAAGCACAAGTGGCATGAATAATAAGGTGTTATACGGTTTCATAAGTTATGTAATGTATGATAATACGAGCAAACAGAAAGCTATGAAATGAAAGGTGAATATAATAAACAACGATAGTGAACTTTGCTTGGATCGGAATGCTAAGACAGGTTCCTTGAAATTGAGATTAATGTCATTTTGGAATCAGAGAAATGCTTTAAACACAATAATTTAGATTTGATCTCTTAGATTAAACGACTCTATTTTGAAAAAAGATTGCATAAAAAATTCAAGAGACTACTCTTGCTAAAAGAAGCTTACAATTAGTGTTACCGCTTATGATGCAATATGCAATTTGATTTGATGAAATTATTATAAACCACGAATAAATAGTTTTGATACCTTTTTCTGAACCAAAATTTCTCAAAATTAGTTCAGCAGTTAAGATGTAAAAACTTAATAAAAATAAAATGAACATTAGTACTTTAGCATGTCTCGTGCTATTATTTTATATAACATAATTTAAATTATACTTTACTACTAAGGTATGTTGGAACAACACTCGATTTATGTTAGACATTTCCGCGCCTTTCAAGGAAATAAAACAATCTCGTGAATAATATTATCTAACGGTAAAGTACCACAGCGTAGCTTGGCATACAGTTATAAAATTACGTGAGTTTGATTAAACTTTTATTTCTTACCCATTTACCTTTTCCTTATTGCTAATAACAATACACGACTACTTTGCTGTAGTAATCAAGAGAACAAGGATTCAATCCAAAGATTTTCCTATCTGCGGTGGCTCGTAATTGGCTGTCTTTCTTATACGTCTTGTCTAATGTATGTTTGTTTCTTACGATAGCTGTGAGCCACCCGAATATAATAAAATAAATAAGATGTAATTTGGTTGTTCTAAAATTTTTCAAGTATGAATTGTGCTCGAAAGTCTTTCTCTGTTACATGGATTAATAAATGTCCCGAAACGTAGGTATGGAAATGCCATCCCTCGAAGATAGAGGTGGTCATTATAATCATTTCATATACCACCCACTGCTGGGCATGGGCCTCGTCTACATGCCTTAGTCCAACACGCTAGCCTAGTGCGGGTTGGCGGACTCCATGCCTAAGAAATTTCTAAGAAATTTTAGGTGTGCAGATTTCCTCCAAATGATTTGCTTCATCCTTAAAGTAATTATATTTTATTGTGAATACACACATAACTATAAAACGTCAAACTTCTAGGCCATCATACTTCCTAGATGTGTGTTTCTCTGTAAACAAAATTTTAAATGCCCTCCTTTTAACACGGCAACGGGAGAAATGTCAGATTTCTTATGCAAAATACTGTTGTCGAACTACATATGTACATTTTTCGTACAATCCGATATGTCGTTATGCAAAGAGCAGATATCGAATATAGGGTGTCAGATAATTTTCCGGTTGCTGCAAGCTGTGTGCACGGTTGCTTATCGATTGGTTTTGCTTGAATAAGCTGTAGCATAGATGATAGAGCAGCTATTAAAAACTCTTGGGAATTTATAAGAAAATAATTTGAAAAGAAAGTACTAGCAAACTACAAGTAACATTTTTTTATTATCTGTTACCATTTTATGGGATGTTACTCGCAAGTAGTCATATTAATTCTCTTAAAAGTTATGTAGGTCACAAATTTTTATTTTCTCCATTTTGTTAATGAATATTTTTTTAATGGGATTTCTAATGCCGCTATTTAATTATTTCTGTTTTTTTTTGCTTCCCCCGCTGCCCACTTAAGTTTATGTCATTAATTTACATATTTATAGTGTTACAGAGTATTGCTATTTCCTTTATAAATGTTCAAATCAAATATTTAGTTCATTTAGAATTGATGGAATCTCAATTGGCGCCACTGTCGGGGGGAAAGAAATTTCGATCTTTATATTTGTAATTTTAGCTTGAGAAACGAGACCGAGGGTTTGTTCCTCGCGCCGAGACAAATGTTTGTGTGATGATACAAAAACATTTGTTTTGAGGCTGGGTATTTTAAGAATTGAAAATATCTCTCGTAGTCTCTGGTACCCACGACACAGTACTTAAATCCTAGTGTGGGATCAAAACTATACGTGACTGTAAGTTATATTCAATTATTTAATCACAATACGACGAAGGTAATTTGAGGAAATCATAAAAACCATTCAGCCATCAATTAACACGTCTGGTAAAACACAATGTTTGCCAACAGTTATGTTTGTACGATTGTGGATACTTTCACTATGGCGCGCGGAGACAGGGGCCCGACCGGTTCTGCGTGTAACTTTCGGTTTCATTATATCTTCCTTTTCAAAGGTCATCGAACGGGCCACGACATTGAATCGAGGTAGAAACTCCATGGTATATACTTTTTTTACGTAATAGACAAAAAAATAGTAAATAATGACGTTTTGGTTAATTTTAAGGTTATTTTTATCATAAATTGGCACACTTTGCTTAGTGTTCCGCAGAGTTTATTAAAACTACTGTTCGTAATATATTAAATAAATAGAGCGAGATTTTTTGTTGGTTTGAACGCTATAATATCAGGAACAACCAGGTTAGGTTGAAATCTATTCGAACATTACTACATGAAGATAAATTAAAGAGCAAGTGCTGTATGCAATGAAATGTTCAAGGCTAATTAATATTTATTTTTGCCAATTAGGAGAGAATGAATAGATATGGTGGGAATTGAAAAATTAAGGCAATTGAAAAAAGTAGAGTTAAGTTTACCTATACAAAACAAGCTAACAACATGTTGAAGAAATCTCTAAAATACATCTATGTTTATCAACGAGAGAAATATGCATAGCTGACAGACGCAATATTTGTACAGTATGGAGAAAATAAGCAATTACTAGAAGTGTTAAATATACAAAAAAACCTGCATTTTTAACACGGTAACGGTAGATCCGTGTTTTACCACAAAAAGTTGCATCACAATAAAAATAATTTGTGAATTTTGAGTGCATTATACAATCTATCTCTATGTTCACTTTCACAAGGCAATTAACATCAATTTTCACCTTGTCAAAATGCATTTTCTAAAGGATCGCACGAGGAGCGCTCGCCAATTGAATAACAAAACGTTTGTTTCCACAAAACTAGGAAAGTTCGCTTTCATTGAGACGCTTGTATGAATAATTTATCGTCGACAACTCGTATTACATATGCATGTTACTTAATTTATTGCGATTTATGCAGTGCTCTGGCATTCGAAGGCATTGGAGGTCATTTATTGGTAAATAAGTTTACATTTTTATTTTACCTCTCTTTTGTCTCTGATATCACTACATAGTATAAAACAAAGTCGCTTTCTCTGTCCCTACGTCCTTTTGTATGCTTAAATCTTTGAAACTACGCAACGGATTTTGATGGGGTTTTTTTAATAGATAGAGCGATTGAAGAGGAAGGTTTATATGTATGATAACATCCATTAAATATCAGCATTGCACCCGTGCGAAGCCGGGGTGGGTCGCTAGTCCTGATATAAACTAATGAATTACTTGTTAGATATTTTAAATTCTACCCCGCACTAGGCCCGTGTGGTGGATTAAGGTATAAACTGAGAGCAGTTGTAGAGTAAGCCTGCCCAGCAGTAGAACGTATAAAGACGATGATGATGTTTGAAACAGATCACGTTAAGAGGATTTGACTTGAGCGGAATGCATATTTGTATCAGTTGAAGATTCATCTCTTTCAACTGTAAGGCGACATAATAATTACCTTAAAGTGCAGTTTAGACGCATTGCTTAATCATTATAATATTTCTAAAACCTCAAATTGAATGGTTGAATCATTACATTTCATAAATAATTTTAACGAACTAGATGGCAGTAGGTTGTTGCAGTGGCGTGCCTAGGGTGTCAAACTAAGGCAAGCCCAAATGTTTATTTAGTAGCAGCATATTGTTTTTGGTACGTAGGACTAATAAATACCTACCGGTTAGTACTCACATTTACGTTTATAGCGTTATTTTATAAATAAACAATCGTTAAGTTCGTTATTCGGAACTATGTAAGGCAAGTCGGGCTTTCGGGCTTCTATGGAAGTACCGCCACTGGGTTGTTGTACTTTGTAGGTACTTCAAAATAGGAATAAATTAATCAGTGTTTAATAGAGAAACTAGTAAAATAGTCGAGAAAAATTTGAGCATCGGCCTGCTGAGATTTTCCAACACAACTGTTACGAGTATTACACTTACCAGTCTAAGCAATCACAAGATTATTCAAAAAGATAGAAAAATTACACCACAATTGTCCCATGGATTCTACATGCAATCTACGGTTTCTCATCAACTCACCTAAGAAAACAGATCCAGCACCGATGAAGCGCGGTAATTGCAAATAATGCGATACACATTTGCATACCTGATACCGTGCGATATCGCGCGTAATTATCTATTACAAACACATTTCAGTACTGAGAGAGTAATAGACGCGCTTCCGCCTCGTGGCCGCATTTTCTCATGAAAACAGTACGTGGTATTCTGAATTTCTCACGGGGAGAGTGTGGTTGTGCGAGCAACATCATTTCCCACGGTGGGGAGATACGCCTCCTAAACGTAAGCCATTATGAACTGGGCTTGCGTTGCAACATAACCTATTTCGCATGCTCCTGCCAGCCGGATGATATGTTTAACCGTTGATTTGATTGTTGTTATGTCATAATGAGTATTCAAATGAGGAACAGTTATTTGTGGTTTTGTGTTATTAGACTTGCCTTAACTTCAAACTTTAAGGGTTCATTTTACTTTCATTATCATCATAATCATTATTATCATCAGCTCATACGTATTCCATTCTTGGGCACTGTTGGCTATATCTACAATTGAGAGGCTTTAGGCGTTAGTCTACCACGCTCGCTTTGTGCGGATTGGCAGAGTACACTTCTAAGAAAGTCTTTACAAAATTGAGATGTGCAAGTTTCCTTACGACGTTTTGCATTACGTCATCTACAATTAAATGAAATGTCGGGATAAAACTAAAATATACATTCAGAGACAGTTAATACATTTGCAATGTAAATATAAGATAATAAAGAATGCGTGTCGCCTTCCACAGATTGCTATAACATTTGTTCACACCTCGCGTTGTACATACATAGGTCGATGGACTGTTATGTCTCACATGTGATTTACTGTTCTTCACTGAGTAAGTGATAATTATAGTAGTTGATCTTGCGAATAGGTGGTATTTCATAAGAATATATTTGTCTTTACTTTACCAATCGGAGCGACGTTTCGTGAAGAAGTGGTATATTATTAAGAAACTCTTGTTTCTACTTTACGGACTGGAGAGACTGAAAATTTTGGTTATGTGAGACTGAGGCTCTCAGAAAAAAAAATTGGCTAATTTGATGTGTCCAAAATACATCACTTGAAGCAGAACCTTTAAAACGACGATAAAAATTGATCTTTATGTAGGCACGAAAGAAAAAAAAAACATAAAAGCAAGAGAATATAAAAAAAAAACAGTTCTTCAAAACAGCCAGTTTGAAACCGCATCCAGCGACCTTTACCAAGCCGTAAAAAAAGTCGTACATAAGAAGAAACTCAAACATTAGTGACAGTCAGATGTTGCGAAACACCGCTCGCATCTGCTGGAATGCGCTTTCATGTCACTGATGCGGCACGATGACGAACGGTTACGTATCCACCTGCACGGCGGCTGTGCTGTGATCGTGCAACCAATGCTCTCGAGTTTCTACTGTGAGTTATTGCAGAGAGCTAAGGAAATGAATCGTCTTTCCATGACTTTTGTACGAGAAAAATGCAAACGTAGATCAATTGTTGATATATGTCAAGACTTCTGTATTTTAATTATGTTTGTTTAAGATTTACTTTTATGACATACTTTTTGAAATTTCTGAGATAATTTCGTTGCCTTTTTCCTCATTATTTTGCTGCTATGTAAGTGTTTCAAAGTAAAGTTAGTCATGGCTAGACAACTGAGAACATGTTTTAAGATCATCATCATACTAAAAGAAAATGAAAATAAAATCGCATCTCCTTTTAAATGCCCTCCAAAGATTGTTACAGTTTTTCTTTTTAAAGAAGCAAAGGACTCTTTGCGCAACTGCCAATGTCAGATTCTTCGTCTTTATAACTTTTGAATGTCCGTCATAAGATTGCATTTCAATCTACGCATGATGTTACAAAGTTTAAGTAATAGTTTGGTGTCATAACGCAGAATTACGATATGTCACTAATTGCACAGCGTCTGACCAAACACAACACCTATTGACACAGTATGAAATATGAATATGAAAGCTCACAATTTTTGGTAGTATTTGTTTTGATTGTTTATTATATTCTTTGCATTTAAGCTAATTTTTTACTGATACAACCCTTAAAATAATTCAAACGGGGCATGGAGGCTCCAACTGATCACGATGTCTTTCGTCTCGGCTTAACTCATGTCTGTGACAAAACCACCATTTCAACTTTTTTACCGCTTCTTTAGATCGAGGTGTTCTCATTTATTACTATTTCAAAACGTAATTACATGTTATTGATCATTGTTTTTATTTGATGATAATCGTACATTCAAAATGTTTTTATCGTTGTTGTGAAATAATCGTTATTAAAAGTGTTTAATATTTCATGCACTTGCTTCATGTTGGGTAATGTATTTGAAATACTCTCTTCAGTTGACATTTAGAAAACAAATATACAGTAGACATAGTGTAAGCAAGTATATTTCACAATTGAACCTCACAATTCAATAGATGACTCGCTTGGATCCGGCATTCTTCATTCTTTAATTTGTAGGTGTGATTTTCTATTTAGTCCTTATTTATTTGCAATACCATCTAATTTTCCCATGAAAAGTGAGGACTGAAGAATGGGTTTTGATTGTCTGGTATCAGTTTTTGTTCTAGTTGTAAGTACAACAACATTACAACAAGTACAGCAACCAGGAAAAGTTCCTACTTTTCCTGGTAATGTTGTCTACTTGATGAGACAGTAGAAAAATATCTTTAGATCCTAGAAATATTTGTCTTTTAATTTTACTATCATTCTTTAGTAACAACAATAGTAATAATTACGCAAAGCTGCCCTAACAGCTCTAAATTACTTGTTATGAAATTTTGTTTCTTTTATTTGAGCATAACTGATTTTCCGATAGATATAGTGTTTTGTTTTGCGGTCATCGATATTATTAATAATTTGTAACCTGTTGCAACCTTTACGCTTGACTTTGCAATGTTGTAACAGTAACCGTAATCTGCGTAGAAGCGCTTCCCTGATTTAAACAACTGCTTTAACGAAATAACTTAAAGTGTATTTGGAAGAACTTACTTCAAATCATGAAACTAATCAAATTTATGCAAATTACATTGTGAAAGGACCTGGCTTCGGTTGTCAACTCAGTCAAAGGAAAAACGGGAATAGTCCTTTTTCGTAACAGGCAATTGCAGTAAAATAAACAACAAAAACAATTCATAAGATATAAATTATAACAGATTTTTCATTTTTGAAACAAAAATCATAATTATATATCATACTTTCTACAAATAACAAAAATGCGAATAAAGACTTTATTTAAATGGTCACTAGATGTTTAAATTACTGTTGTTCATGAGATTACAAAAAGCAGAGCTAATGACCACGTTTTCTTAGTTTTCAATAGCCATCTCATTAAACCGTAACATTCGGTCGATTAATCTAGAAAAACACCATTTCACGGTTTTTGATTTCGTAGTAAAATTACTCACGAATTCTTGACAATCAGTACTACCATTACTGGGTTCTTTTGTATTGACTCAATTCTATTTCCAATAAAAGATATTTCATTGTTATTTACAAATAATACCTATTGTGGTTCTAGTGACTTTGTCTATTCGTACAGTAAGAACATGCAGGTTTACTCACGATTTTTTTCTATGTAATTACAAATGATGACAATTATCATCATAATTGTCACTTAATTTTTACAAAGATCACATTATTTTGCGTATAGTGCACATTGTTTTGCAGTCAGAAAGAACTTATGTAAATTTAGACTCTTTTTCGAAACAAATATGTTATGAAGTTTCAACTAATTATAAAGTCTACCGCTACTAAGCTATAATATGTTATTGTTTCTCTTTTCAGATAGAAAATGACTTTGAAGTAAGAAGACCAACACCGCTTCAACATCCTGGCTTCAACGAGCATCAAACAAGATTTGGTCTAAGTTCTCCACTCCAAAACTTCCAGCAGCAACAAACATTGCTTACGAGCTCTCCCCCACCAGTGCAGTATCAGCAACAAGTGTACCAGCAGCCACAATCCCAACAGTCATACGTGCCCCAGTTCAGCAACATTCTCCCGGCACAGCCAATTCCCACACAAAGCATTCCCAATAATGTGGGGCTGCAAAACAACTTACCTTTGCAAAACAATAACTACCAGTACACTCAGCAAAACGTCAATCCGATAATACCAAATAATTATCAACAACAGGGCATCAGACAGCTTCCCCCACAACCTCAAAATATTTTGCCTCAACCGGTACCCACATTGCCGACGTATCAAAACGTTCCGGCTTCTCAAAATGCTCAAACTTTCAACCAAAACCCACAGCCAACTGTGAACATTGGCCAACAGAGGCCTACTTCTGGAGCATTCTTACCAACCGTGGCCACCTCCCAAAATCAACAAATATACAGTCAACCTAACCCAATAACTATACAGCCAGCACCAAATCTAGCACCGCAAAATCAACAGCACCAAAATCTGGCTCCTCAAAATTATGCCCCACAAAATATTGCTCCTCAAAATTTAGCACCACAGAATTTATCTCCTCAAAATTATGTGCCTCATAATCTCGCGCCTCAAAACTTGCCTTCACAAAACTCAAACCTAAACAACGCTCAGCTTCCGTTCCAACCATCACTAGGCCAACAGCCAGTGTTTTCAAATGATCAGTCTGCTCACATCCAGAGCCTTTTCGAGCAACAATCACAGGAAAATTTAGAGAAATTGAAAGAACTGCAGGAAAGAGCTCGTATTATTCAAAAACATCAAGAGTTCGTTGAGAAGCAACAACAAAAGCAACAGGAAAAAGTACAAAAACTGCACGAGGAGTTTGTAAGTAAACAAGCCACGAAAACTGTACCTACATTTACAACTACAGAAAACTATGATTTCTACGGGAATAGAAATCAAGAGAAACGTCGACCAATCTTACCTCATGAGACGGATTTATTCAGAAAAGCTGTCGAACTGTATGAGAGAGAGCACCCCACGACTACCACAACGACTACAACTACAACTACCACTACGACAACGACACCAGCCCCGCCCCCTCCACCCCCTCCACCACCATCGCCAGCACCGACCCGCAGATACACTCCTAGACCAAAAACAAAATCTAGGCAACCACCTCAAGACAGAAATAAGCAAAAGCTTTACAATGAAATCAAAAACCTCTTAGAAGAAAGCGAAACTAAAGGTTTTGATGACAACTTGAGAGCAAAGAGTGCAGAACTATTGCAGAAACCCGATATTCTTAAACAACTCAAAGTGGCATTGGCGGAAAACCCTGAAGATTTCAACAGCAAAAACTTTTCGTCTCGGGAAATTAATTTGAACGGGCAAAAGTTCGAAGTTATCAGGACGAATAATCCCAATTTGATACCCAAAGGAGCAATTACAGCAGAGAGTCCCAACTTGGCTCATATTGTAGCGGCAGCAAAAGAAGCTCAGAAGGAAAGCCGCGTATCATTTGAAGAACTGACTAAAGGAGTGTTACCACCAGGTGCTAACTTCGAATTAGTCAAGCAAGCAGAAAATGGTAAACTTGAAGAAGTGTCTAATATTCAAAATGACTTGCAGAATAAGAAGAAAGTCACCTTTGTCTTCCTTGAGGAGCAAGAAGATGGGTCATACAAGGTGAAAGGAGTTAAAGCAAATGGTCAACAGACTGAAGAAGGTCCAGAAGTAGAGAACATTCTGAACAAAATAAAGAAGGGTGAAATACAGCTGCCAGGACCTACGAAGATTTCGAACAGCATTTTTACAACCACAACTACTGTCAGCCCATCGACTGAGACCACTGACTACGTAGCAGCGTCTTCACACTCACCTCCGAGCTATTCAAACTTCATAACTACAACTCACCATGGAACAAGCGGTCACACGAACCCAATAATCTCAACCACTCCATCTCCATCTCCCGTATATAATAGCCCAATAATACAATCGTCAAGGCCCACTGTCCCTCAAACACAGACCTTCGCGCCATCAACAGTCGCGATCACAAGTACTGAGAGGTACATCGCCAAGTCAAGCACACCGATCTTCGAAAGACCTTCAAGCCGTAACAGCATCAGTCAAACCCCAAGAAATATTTACTCAAGCTCATCATATGCGCCAACGATAAACACAACGCCGTCTTATCGTACACCGCCTAAAGATTTGGTGGTAATAGGTTCCAGCACAGTGCCTCCTTCTCTCCCAACTTTCGAAGAAAGTAGTCCTCATGCAGGTTTGTCAAGACAGTCAAACCCTGGACTTGTAGAAATTCTGAAGGAGAACGGATTGTTTGCGACAGCCAAGTACTTGAAGCAGTCAGGGTTGGACGCCATATTGAATGAGACTGGCCCGTACACTATATTCGCTCCAACCGACAAGGCGTTTAGAACCTTGTTAGTTCAGCTTGGAGGACCCGATAGGGCCGAGGAGAAGTTCCGCGACAACCCTAGATTGCTCAGCGGGGTAAGTTGATATTTTTATTGAGATTTCTAAAATTTTATGTAATTCCGATATTCAATATTTCTATATTAAAAAATCGTTATATTACTTTCTATTCAAATTCGAATATTCATGCATCATTTAAGTAGAAAGTTTATCGTAACATGTTTAAATACATATAATCAATTAATTCTTCATTTATGAATAAATTCAATATGACTACCTTTAAACTTGTAATTAATGTGCATCGGATACGGTCACCAGCTCTTGCCACAAACACCGTGAGAATATTCATTATAACTCAATCGACAAAAACTGCGATTGTCAATTCTTTTAAACATTGAATTAAACACGGATCGACCATTAATTTATTACCAACTTGTACAAACGTAAAAATTGGCTTCACTTCGTTTGGCAATACGGTAGAGCTGACTCATCCGTTATCTGTATTTCTTCCTTTTGTACTTTTAAAAATTTACTTTACTAAATTACTTAAATAATGCAGTTCTCAAAAAACTTTAGCCTTTTAATATCCTTACATTCATGTTTTTAAAATAACGGCAACAATACTTACTGCTATAATTTCTTCAGCTGCTCCTACACCACGTGATTCCCGGTGCGTTCGACATTGGATCTCTCCAAGATGAGATGACTGGCGTCTCCCTCGCTGGCACCCAGCTCAGGGTCAATCAGTACGACATGCATGATGTGGAATGGAACGAGGTCCGCGTCACCACCATTAACGGGGCCAGGGTCTTGGACGATAAGAAGGATATTCATATACCACAGGTTAGTATTAAAAGAATAGATATTTAATAATATGTAACCTTACAGGAAGTGCAGTGTGCTGTTGAATTATTTTATAGTAATAGTGTTTGTCATGTTGAATAACCCAGTATTCGTACCAAGCTATCATAAATTAAAAAGCAAAAATTAGCTTAGTAACCCTATATTGGTATATAATCAAAATAGGTTTAATATAATGTGGTGAAAGTGATATTTAAAACTCATGTGTTTTTTTACGTCTGTGTTATCTACTGTGTATCGTGTCCTCAACTTTCCATCAAATCTAAGAATCATTTGCCAACTTTGATGATCTATATACTTTCCATTCTTCCACGCTAAAATTGAGTCCTTAAAAATCAACAAACATTATAAATGTTTTATCAGGTGAAAAGCAAAGCTTACCAAACCGGGTTATAAATAAAACAAATGACAATCTAAATTATTTACATGTTGCTGATTCAATAAAATTATTGTCATATGTAATTCCAGGGTATAGCCCACGCCGTAGACCGTGTCATGTTCCCGCTGCCGGTCGGAGACCTCGTCCAGACGTTACAAGCTGACAGGGACAGGAGATTCACCATTTTCCTGAAGGCAATTCAAGCCAGCGGCTTCGCGGATACGCTTGCAGGTAATTTGTGGTTTCTAGTGCATCAGTGCTTTGTGATTTTTGCATTTATGAAGTCATTATTTTCACAATTTTAAAAGCAAAACAAGGATTATGAAATTTTGTAAGAATAAGTTCAGAACAATAAAAATGGTTATTTTACCACTTGTTACATTAAAACAAATTAAATCCTTTTATTCACAACAACAATAAGAATGTTTTGGCAGTTGGATCTTCTTACATAATACAGATATAATATAGATGATCATTCAACGATACTCATCTTTCCCAAACTCAATTAAACCTCACTCGCTTGCTCAGCAGAGGAATCTTTATAACCTGATAATAAAACTTTCCTAATCGAGATTTTTTTAACACACCCAATTCATTCTTACAGACAGCAAAACATATACGGTGTTCGCGCCCACGGATTCAGCGTTCGGTCGTCTAACTCCCAGTGAGCTGTCAAAATTGGCAGATAAATCCGCGGCAAAAGCACTCGTAGCGAGGCACGTAGTCACTGGCACTCTGTACAGCGCCGGCATGAGGTACTACCAGCTTAGGAACTCCATGGAGGACGCCAAACCTTTGACTCTGCAGAAGAGTTCTGGTGAGTAAAAACTTTGAGTTTTTGTGGTGTAGAATTTTAAAATTGTAAGGTTTTATAAATGGTGTTTGGTGGCGAATAGTTTAGTTTAAAATTGACGAGTCTAAAAATGTCTATTTGAATAAAGAATATTTTGATACCGACTTTGATCTCGCGGCTTTAGTCGTGGGATTTAGCATCCGGTAAAAAAGTCAGTCGCTGCACGGAGTCCGTTTAGGTTTTTTTTTCTTGCTATTTCTTTAAGACCTAAAGGCTCAGAAATCACAGATATGTGCAAAAAATGAGACGTAAGCTATACGTCTAATATATATATATATATATATATATATATATATATATATATATATATATATATATATATATATATATATATATATATATATATATATATATATATATATATATATATATATATATATATATATATATATATATATCATATACATGTAAAATAGAGTTGAATAAAATTTATTACTTTTTCCAGGTCGCATCAAAGTGAACAATGCTCAAGTGATAACACACAACATTCCAGCTACCAACGGGGTGATTCATGCTATCGACAATTTACTCTAATCCTACCGCTTTATAGCTTCAGTGAAGCTTACACCGATAATATATAAACAGGATTCATTGATAAAAGCAATTAGAAAATAAAGAGAAATGAAATTGTAAATATAGGTGAAGAATTTAAAAACAGACAAGATTGGACAACAGCGTAAAGGAAAGGCTGTATGACTTCTAGGACCTTTGCCAATCATATTTCCAACTTTAAAAAATTTAAATGCCGAATTTTCCAGAATCAGCGTTCATGATTGGTAACTTATATCAGCATTTTCATTGTCAGCTTACGATGGAAATGAAATTAAGGACTGTTTATATATTTATGGTGTTTATATCTTTTACCACGAACGAATACATTTAATCTTTTGTCTACACGAACCGCGACTATGTTATGTCGCGTTCATTTATGATTATTTTTAAGACTGTAAATATAAATTAGGATAAAATAATAATTTATGAATGCGTGTTTGTATTTTTGTAAATAAACTTTTATATCTTTACAATCCTGACTTTTTAATTTGTGTTGAATGGTCATAATTAAATATAATCGGCCTCTAACTAAAATTAGGCTCCTGTAAGAAATATGATAGCATAAAGTTTTTTCTACGCAAGTTTCCGATTCATAATAACTAAACATTTACTACAGCAAAAGTAAGGTTTTTAAGTGCTCATTCTTCGTATCACAGTACGCTGGATGGCATTTAGATGCGTCTGGTTGTCACACATATTGACTATGACTAAGATTTTAATTTTGAATTCACCAGTGGCTCAAGTCCTAGAACCGCTAAAGAGGTAGTTTAGTTAAACTTATGGCTTAATTAACAAGAGTGTAGCATTACAATAAATAATTTAATTCGCTGAAAAGCTAGTGTTTATTTATTTAGTGTTTACAACTTACATTAATTAATAATAGTGCCATCTGGGGATGCGTTCCTAAACTATGTAAGGAATTAATGTTCAAAATACACTTTGTACACTCGTGAGTTCTGACGGAGCTACGAGAATAATCTAGAAAGAATTGGTGACAGAAAATTCTCGACTATTCTTTTGATTTAAACGCCAATACGACCGATGTATGTCAAGATTGCGAATTGGTTATTTTCAGGCTACAAAAAATACGAGTATACGGATAACGTTTCGATATAATTTAATCGCTATCTACACACATATTTTCAAATCATATAACAGTGTAAGAAATTTTAATGAGGTGTTGTTGTTTTCAAGGATTCCGCATTGAACATACAGTTTGAAAAAGAGATTAAATACATAAAACAATAGTTTGTGTGAGTGGAAATAACAAATAAATAACGCTAAATGAAAAACAAAATAAAGAAAACACTACTTATTAATTATTAAAATTTATTTTTGATTAATAATACATTGTTTTGTCCTCACGCGTTTTTCAAACAAAAGGAAATAAATATTAAAAAACTAAGCATTTATTAACCTACAATCTCTCACACAATCACACATTAGGAATTATAATTCAGTTTAGCGAGCATCATCTTCAACTTTGCGATCTCGTCGTCTTTTGCCGCCAATTCTTCCTTCAACGATCTTATGGTTTCGTCTTTGTTTTCTGTCAAATTTTTCAACTCTTCCAATAGCTGTGTCGTATCGAGTCTTTTGGCCGGTCTTCTCTGGACCAGTTTTCCGATGATGTGCGCTATTTTGGGATAGTTGGCAGTGAGATGAGCTGGGATCTGACCTTTCCGGAGGTCAGTGATTGTCTTAACTCGTTCCATGTTGGTTCCGAAGGGCTCCACCATCTCTAGGAGGATGATTCCGAGGCTGTACATGTCGCTCTGAAAATTGAAATGATGGTCAGTTTTTTTAGATTATTGAATGTTGCAATAATGAATATAATTTATTAAAATACATAATAGGGAAATCAGAAATCCGACGTTTAGGAAAAGTTGCTTGAAACCTTTTATGTTGCGTTTAAAAAAACTCGCAAATGTGACAGATGTGTATATTTTTACATATCATTACAAAATCTATGTGCACAATGAATGAATTATGTTTAGTAAGAACAATTTGCTTAATCATTTAACATACCTTTGGATTACACTGTCCTTCTAACTGCTCAGGAGCCGCGTACAGCTGCGTTCCAACCACCAGTCCACTATGTGACTGCTGCAACGGGCACGCCAGGCCAAAATCACCCAGTTGAACCAGCAAACTACCCTCATTTTGGGCCACAAACACATTACTAGGCTTAATATCGTGGTGGATGATCCCACGCGAATGGATGTAGTGAAGTCCTCTCACAAGTTGTGTGAACATATCAATCAGCAAATCAATATGGGTAAATGCAACGGGGTAGTTCATATCGTGAGGTTCAAGGGGAGAATCGCAGTTTAGCGTCAGATCTTCGGAGTTTTTCCTAGCAGATGTTATGTGGTTGTTCCGTTCGTCTAGCCATTGTTTTAGAGTTTGCTGGCAGAAGGTCATCTGGATGTATAGAGTGGCCCATTTCAGGTTGATTCGTGAGCAACTCTCATACTCATCGCTAGGGAAAAGTTTGCAAAGGGCGTTCTCTTCCGGTGTTGAAGAATCTTCTTCGCTGTCCTCATCTTGAAAGTCATCAGTGGAATCAACATCATTTTCGAAACTATCTGAATTTTTGAATGATATTATAAAGTCCGATAAACTTTTCTCCTTGGTCAACTCTTTAGAATTGTGTGTCTTGAACGATGTTATAGTGTTCGGATGAGCAGAAGATATCAGTTTGGAGTCGAATGAAAACTCATCGCTGTCTGTTTCCATTTGGTATTTAGCGTTCTTCTTTACCGTTGTCGATTCCACCATCGGTTCCAGCCAGGCTGCTTTATAATTGACAATATTAGGATGATTAAGACTTGCTATGGTTTTCACTTCAGCCAGATGGTTCATGATAGAGTTGACATTCGATGATTTGATGAAAACTTTCTTAACCGCGTATTCGACTCCATCTAGCCTGTGTCTTGCTTTAAACACACTACCGAACCCTCCTCCTGCGATGAAGTATAGCTCCTCAAATTCTTTGTGATATCGGGACCACTCCAAGCCTGGAGAAGCCACAATGGGCCAGGTAGTTGGTAAAGATATGGGAATTTCTGAGCCACTTGCGACTGTCACTAACTGGTACAAAGCTCGTTGATATTGACTCCTCATCGCCTCAAACTCTCCCATTGCATATGAGTCGTCAATTAACTTCATGCTGTGTAGTTTTTCACATATTGTGTTGTACAGTTGGTTGGCTTTTAAACTGTCTTTCTCTAGGAGTGTACAGAGTTGTTTGACAAGGGACTGTACTAGTAGGCTGATTGGCGTGGTGGTGGCAGCATTGATGATATCAATCTGCTGTATACTCTGTTGGATGATGGATTCATGGTGGCTGTTTACAGTAGGTCCTGGAAACGAGAAGAAATTGAAAATGAATTTTAATGCAGCTACTTCTTAAGTGCATGATATCTGGCAGGATAGGATGAGTAATCTTAATGAGGGAATGTTTCATGGATGAAATTGAAGGAAATTCTTATGTGGCCTCCATTAAAAACTTCCTAATTTTGTTTAATCAATGAAGCATTTAGCCATTGTGTGCTACATTCATTAATCACAAAATCTGCAACCATTTAATTATGTGTTGGAAACAACATTGATGTTAAAGTGTTTAATTATCCACTTAAAACTGACATGAATGTTATAAAATAAACATTCTTTTAAGCTCTACATACTTGCTTAAAGTGCTTCAGAATTATTTCTAAATTTAGATATGGATGCAATCATACAGACTAGCAGAAAAAAATAAGCCTACTGTTAAAGTGGTTGGTTGATTTGAATAAAAGATTGATGTATATAACGTAGATTTATTTTAGGAGCACATTTTCACAAGGGCGTTTTGCAAGAACAGGAAGCGGAAGGAAGGAACAATCACAGATTATAAAATATTGACATTTACTCGTGAGGCTTCTCAATAAGTACTAGATGGCGCTAGTTGTATCATTTGAACATTAATAAGATTATTAAATTTACCATATTACAACACGCCTCCTTAAATTTATAATCTTAACATTTTACAGCATTACATTAACAATATTACAAAGTACTTTAAAATTATAATATGAACTCTAGAAACTCTAAATTAATTTTAATTCCATTCGGTTTTTCAAAAATGTTGCCTTATCTAGACTCTTAGTCAACATGTCTGCTAGGTTACATTTTGTATCAATTTTAACAATATCAATTAGTTTATTTTCATAATTTTCGTTTATATAATGATATTGCACTTCAATGTGCTTTGAATTTTTAGTAAAGTTACCATACTTAGCAATCGCAATTGCACCTGAGTTGTCTTCAAACACTTTAATTGGATTACAAAAATTTATATCAAATGACTCACTTAGCAAATTTCTAATAAAAAGTACTTCAGTTACAGCCTCTGACAATGCAACATACTCTGCAAAAGTTGAACATTTAGTTACTGTATTTTGTTTACGTGTTTTCCAAAATATTAAGTTTCCAAACAATCTTATAATAAAGCCTGATGTAGATTTCCTATCTACATTATCCCCTGCATAGTCTGAATCAACCATGCAATCTAAAATATCAGAATCTGCATTATTATAATATGTTAACTTTAGATCTTTAGTTTTATATAGATATTTTAGCACTCTCATTGCATATTTGTAATGTGTTCGGTTATAACAACTTTGATATCTACTCAAATAATTAACACTGTATGCTACATCTGGCCTTGTGCCTGTACTAATATACAATAATTCACCTATTATATTTCTGTACTTAATACTTTCATCCACCTCACTAGCCTGCTCTAATTTTAAGTTTGTTTCCATAGGAGTATCATATAGCTTAGTATTTTCTAAATCATATTTTGCAGCTAAAGATTCGATATATTTTGTTTGACTTAATGTCATCACACTTTTATCATCATTATATTCAATATCTATCCCAACATAGCTTTTGATTTTTCCTAAATCTTTCATTGCAAATCTTTTCATTAAACTTGTTTTTACCTCTTTTATTTTATTTTTATCTTTACAACATATTAAAAAGTCGTCAACAAATATTAATATATATATTGGATCTTTGCTTGCTCTATTAACATACAAACAGTAATCATAATTACTTCTAACAAAATTCAAAGTTTTTATAAATTTATCAAAACAATCATACCAGACTCTAGGACTTTCTTTTAGACCATAAAGAGCCTTATGCAATTTGTAAACTTTGTTGTCTCCTGTTTCATAACCTTCTGGTTGATTTACATAAACTTCTGACTTTACATAACCATTTAAAAATGCTGTTTCAACATCCATTTGCTCTACAAATAAGTTATTTTTACAACTGTATGACAATAAAATTTTCAAAGTTTGCATTTTTCCTACGGGTGAGTAAGCATTTTCATTAAAATCCTTTTGCTGAAATCCTCTCACAACTAATCTAGCCTTATATACATTATTGTTTTTCCTTTTAAAAACCCATTTAACATCAATTACCTTTTTATCTTTTGGCTTTTCTACAATTTGCCAAGTATTATTTTTATTTAAACTATTTATTTCAGTATCCATGGCCATTTGCCATTGTTTACTATCATTGGAATTCATCGCCTCCTCAAATGAATTTGGTAGATTTGCATCAATATGGTTTACATAAATGAAATGTGAAACTGGATTACCATACCTAGAAATTGGAGTTCTCTTTCTTTTCTGTGATTTTACTAATACATCTTTTTCTTTATTATCATTTACATTATCATCATTTACAAGATCTTTAATTGAATTACTACTAGTATAAGTCTCATCTGTATCTACAAAATTTTCATCACTTTCATATTCATTTTTAACCTCTTCATTTGAAACATTTAAAGTGTCAGTATCATTTTCCAAATCTTTATTATTTTGATTATCTAGTTTTTCCAAACAAATTAACTGAGTATTTTCTTCAATTACCTGTACATGTCTTGCATTAATTATTCTGTTATTTAACAAAACTCTGTAACTATTTTCATTATAACCCACTAAAATCCCTTGTTGTGCTTTATCATCCCATTTACTTTTTCTTAACACTTCCGGAACTCTAACAAAGACTCTACTTCCATAAATTTTTATATGCTCTACATTTGGTTTTACCCCAAAAAATATCTCGTAAGGAGTTTTATTTTCAACTGTATTTGCAATAGTACGATTCTTTAAATAAGCTGCTGTTTTTACTACTTCAGGCCAGAAGCTCCTATGTATTTTAGCTTCTCTCATTAAACACCTACCTATATCCATAACAGATCTATTATATCTCTCCGCTACTCCATTTAACTCATGAACGTAGGGGGGACATGGTAACAACTCTATACCCTTATGCCTTATTTCTTTTTCTTTCTGGGTTAACTTAACAGAATGTGCATATACTTTATTTATTAAGGCATAACCTTTTAAGCAATACAAATTATTTATTTTATGAGCAACAACTATTAACTCTCTAGACTCATTATATATTTTGGCACTTTCATTTTTAGTTACTATTGTACAACTTTTAGTTATCTTTGAAAAACTTAACAAATTTTGCCTTATTCCTTCAACATAATAGACATTTTTTAAATCCACATACTTTATATTATAATAGTTTTTGAAATACATTTTTACAGTACCCACTTTGGTTGCTTTCAAGGTGTTTCCATCTGGTAACTTTACATCAACTGAAACTTTCAAATCTTCATAGTTATAAAAATATGTATAATCATTTATAAGATGGTCAGTACACCCACTATCTAAAAGCCAATTAATTACACAACTATTATTATTATATTTTACCTTTTTAGAACATCCCGATACCTGATTTACTTCTGGTTTACATACTTCAGCTGTCCATGACACGGAGGGATAATTACTTGAAGATTCACCTCTAGGATGGTTATTAGATGATTGAGCTTGACCTCTGCCTCGGCTGTGACCTCTGTTGAAACCTCTCTGTTGTCCTCGCTGAGACCGACTAAATGACTGGTAACTTCCTCGAAAGTTGTTTTGTCCTTGATTATTTCTCTGACCGTGCCAACAGTCCTTCTTGAGATGGCCACTCTTCCCACAAATAAAGCATTGTGCTCTTGTGGCGTTGGTTGCAAATGTACTCACATTATTTTTCTTGTCATCGCACATAGTCATATTTTTCTCCTTTATTTTAGAATGTACGTAGTCCACCGTCCTTTGTTCTTCAGGAATCACGTCCAAAAAGTCTCCTATGTAACTATAACTTGGTGGTAGGGCTCTGAGCAAGTATCTTAATTTTTCAGGTTCATCAATTTTACCTCCGGCTGATTTGAATTCGTTTATGGATTTTTCAAAATCAACGAAGAATTCCTCTACTGTGTTGTAGTTATTTAACTTTATCGCTTCCACTTTTCCTCGACATATAATTTGGAGAGACGTTGATTGAGTTGTATACATTTTGTCGAACTTTTGTAACATGTCAAAAGCTGTCTTGCATTCAGTGATGTATTCTAGTTGTCTATCCGAGATAGCACTCATAATAATAGTTCTCGCTTTTAAATCCAATTTCTTCCATTCTGTTTCCGCACTACCATATTTTACCGGCATCATTCCAATGGCGGGCTCGTGACATTCCTTATACCTATTCTAACAAAGTTACTAACCTTAACTTCCAACTCAAATAATTTGCCCCATCAAAAATAGGAATCATTATGTCTTCAACCTTTGCTTGCCTTGCCATATTTATGTATATAACTTAACTTTTTGCTTTTTTAACTTGGTACGTAACCTCATTCGGATTTTGATTTGGACTTCGTATTTTTGCACTTTTCACACAACTTTATCTTGAAACACAACGCAACCACGCTCTGCTACCATGTTAAAGTGGTTGGTTGATTTGAATAAAAGATTGATGTATATAACGTAGATTTATTTTAGGAGCACATTTTCACAAGGGCGTTTTGCAAGAACAGAAAGTGGAAGGAAGGAACAATCACAGATTATAAAATATTGACATTTACTCGTGAGGCTTCTCAATAAGTACTAGATGGCGCTAGTTGTATCATTTGAACATTAATAAGATTATTAAATTTACCATATTACAACACCTACGTCTCAACTTAGTATGACTTTAGCTATAAGTCTCAGAAAGAGCTGTTAAAGACAGTGCAACCATTTCCATGACTATCACAAACAGAAGAGCCTATATAAAAACTTACAAATTGTCCAACAAAAAGATTCAATGTACAGTCACGAGCATAAATATGTTCCTATGCGAAGGTTACCAAAAATATCTGACCCATGATCGAGTTCAATAATATGTGCCTACACGTACGCAGCAAAAATATGTGACATTATCCGGCTGCATAATGCAGTACCGTCAAAATGATGTGATACACTCACGAAGCATAAATATGTGACACCACTAGGCGGCAAAAATATCTGACATAATTTTGTCTTCAAATTAATATAAAAATTATACGAAATAATGAAAGAAATAAATTTTATTTTACATTGTTACAAGATGGCTGTACTTTTATACTATACTAGTCGGCCCGCGCTCGCTTCGTTGGGGGCTAAACATTTTTACTTGCGATTAAATTGTGATTTTAGTTCGGTTAATACTGAATGCCATAATTTATTTTCTGACTGCCAAAAAATATTGTATTTATCTATTTTTAATGAAAATATCACTAAATAGATTACGGCATAGTCGCGGTTGCAAAACTAGGTCAGTATTATCTCTTTAACCATTCGTGCAAATTGTATGCAGTTAAAGAAAAAAATATTTTGTTTTAAACACTTGAGAGTATAACTATAAACTCACTTATTTTAATAAAAAATCATAATTATTGACAATATTAATCAATTAAGATGAAGTAATGATTTAAATTATTCTTCAATGTACAAAACATTTTTTTTCAGTTATATTTAAAGTTAGACATATGCTGGCGCTGACTTTTTTATAGGCATTATCAAGCTTTACAGTGCTGGGCTCGAGGTTTATGCGCACGGTTGAGAATCTCTCCGGTCGGGGGTGCATACCCCAGGCACACACCTCTGACTTTTCGAAGTAATATCTGTATTAACAATGAATTATAACTTGCAATAACGGTAAAGGAAAACACCGTGATGACTCTTGCATACCTAGAAGTTCTTAGAAATTTCTTAGGCTTGTAGTCCGCAAACCAGCACTAGGTCAGCGTGGTGGACTAAGGTCTTAACCCTCTTAATGATAGAGAAGGCTCGTGCCCAGAAGTGGGACGTAAATGGGCTGATAATGATAATGATGATCAAGCTCTATAACTTTTCTCTAGGACTCAAGCAAATATGGGGTAAAGCAACGTTCATAAAAAACCCGTTCGACTGTTTTTTCTTCGATTTACTTTGTAAAACCGGCTACAATGAAAAATTGTTATCAATTTTCCGATTAATATTTATCCTATGACACTCACAAATAACGTAGCTTTCTATTGCTAAAAGAATGTTCAAAATCGGTTTAGTAGATCCAGAAGTTACTTTATAGTAGTATGTTAGTATTTGTATAGATTTCCGTCTAGATATATTCTAAATCACGACCATATAATATTCATTAAGGAATTGTTATGTTGTGTTAAACGGAAGCAGCTTTTAACACGATTGCTCCGATTAATTTATTATTTATACAGTTTATACAGTTAATTGATTTTTCTTAAATTAATTTAATTAATTAAGAGACCAGATTTAAATCCCATTGAGAATCCGCTTTTATCTGGGTTTAATGGTCCAGCTATGGGATCCAACTCGGGCTCGAACCCATGATTCTCTATGCTGTTTGGCTATACACTGTTTAAATTCATCTTTACATATGTAATTTTTTTCTGTAAGTGTAATGTTCCCAAACTCCTCCAAAACGGCAGGACCGATTTGAATGATTTTTAGTGTGTGTTTAAATGGACTCGAGGATGGTTTAGATTTACAATTCAGTTCAATTTCAATTGCTCTTTTTTATATTATATTTTTGTTGATTTTTGATAATAAACTCTTTGGATAATATTTCAGAGCGTGACATGAGTCACAGTTCACTTTGTTTTTAAAACAGACATCAGTGACGTTTCCCTAGAGTGGCCAATATGCAGCCAGTAGCACAACCATATCGCATATTTACTAAGTCCAATAGTAAATGACACTAAAGGTATGTGTCTTCAACCAAATGTATACTAGATTCAAAAATAGCCCGGAAATAAGCGCACAACAAAAATTGTGGTCTTATTACAAATTTGGAATGTCCAATCGTCGCTAACGCTAAGACGTAACAAGAAAAAAGTTGAGTAGAGCATTTTTTAGATTCCCTAGCAGAGTTTTGATAAATTTAAAACGAATACCACTGAACTTGGTGAAAAACTAGACCATAATTCAAATTCAGATATAATTCCACAAATAATAATTGCTGGCTTGGTAGTGAGTAATATTTTAAAAAAATATTTGTAAATACTGTAAAACCGATTTTTGCGCAAAAAAAACTATGGTTTCTTAAATTAATAGATTTAAGAGACATGGTTGATTTAACTTATACATAGTTCAAACGACGTATTAACGACTGCCTGACTCTGAACGCAATTGCATTTTTCTTTGTTATAAATAGTTCTCAATACCAAAACTTGTGACGTGAATGATAGCGATTATTACTATTGCTACCGAATATTACTCGTATACACTTACGAAGTAAGACCAAACAGAATGAAAAAATAGACACTTTATGACATAATGACTGTTCGAAGTGAACGCACTAAGAAATATTTAGTACCGAAACAACGTGAATTCCAAATGTGAACAAATAATTTTCAATCTTATTACTTGCGTGTGACGTTTATTTTAAAATATTTGTCCTCATTTATTAAAGACATTATTTTAAAATGACATTTTTATTTTCTGTATTTTAATGTCATAACGTCTTAAATTCAAATTTATTGTAAGCTATATAAAATCCAATTGCAAAGGTTTAAGGTTAATTGCAACCAGGAGTTGTCTTTAATTTAATACTTTACAAATTGAAGTCTGAATTACAAATGTGTAAATATAATATCATGAAATATATGCAACCGGTGCCACTAAGACAAGTGATTTTGTTTGCGATCTTCTAGTATAGGTATATTTGATCGAATGTAGTATTCCCCAAAACGATATTGGTAAGATAGTTTAGTGAAGAACAATTTAACGATCATAATTACTATTTTAACGAACGAAACGAAATAATTAAAGAAATATTGTTTTGAAGTTAAATTTCTTTATCGAAGTAATACGAGACAACTGGTCGCCTTAACAGCGTTGAATATACAGGAATTCTTTCAGACATTTTGATACCGGCAAGGCATATCAGTTATCCTGATTTAGCACCTCTTTATGTGGTACAAGACAACAGCCCATTCCAGAACTCACGAATAACTCGTGAGTGGTTTAATACGCATAGAGAGACGATAAAATTAATAGATTTCCCTCCTAAAAGCCCTGATTTGAATCCTATTGAGAACCTGTAGGGTTTAATAGTCCAACAATGGGATCTAAATCAGGCTAAAACTTACAATTCCCTGCGTTGTCACACCTTCGACATTTGGGAGTCACTCCAGGGCTCTCAAGTGTGCACTAATATTGTCTCATCCATGCGAGAGAGGCTACAGGATGTTATTAATGCAAACGGGGGGTATACTTGATTTTAATTTATAATGTTTACATATAAAAAAAAGAATTAAAATTATTAATTAAGATGATTTGATAAATTAAAATACACAAAAATATAAGTAAATATTTAAATTTAGTCGTGATTTAGACCATAATATCTAGACATAAATCTATCTATACTAATATTATAAAGCTGAAGAGTTTGTTTGTTTGTTTGTTTGTTTGAACGCTAGGATCTCAGGAACTACTGGTCCGATTTGAAAAATTCTTTCACTGTTAGATAGCACATTTATCGCGGAAGGCTAAAGGCTATATAACATCACGCTACGACGAATAGGAGCGGAGCAGCAATAAAAAATATTTCAAAATCGGGGACATTTTTTCCTTTTTGTGAGCTTCCGCTGCGTGCGCTGCGAAAACCGTTAAAGTTTCGCTAAAATAATGTTTGAGAGAAATGTTCCTCTTTAAAAGTTCTAAAAAAAAGTCCGCGACAGGATATGTCTATTTTTTAAGGTTGGCTCACTATAACGTTTTTTATCCTAACCAAATTTATTTTAAAATAAAGTTTTATTTGTGAAGGTGTTTTTATAAATATGATATTAATCCTTATCCAAATAAATACGTTATTAATTACAAGTATTTAATTTTAAATAAAATTGCCCTTTACATCATTTGATTTCACTGAGTATGTTAGAAGATATTGCAATTTTAAAATATTGATCAAGCACGCAGTAATGATGCACAAGGCGCCGATCGACGCGTTACGGTTTCACGTTTGAACAATTTGACTGAATTGTATGATTTTTGGTATGGACATAAACAGGACTCTGAGAAGTAAAATAGACTACAACTTATTTTCCTTCTGAACTCAACCCTGTAGTCTACGCGGACGGAGTCGCGAGCAAAAGCTAGTATATGTATATAAAAGAAAGTCGTGTTAGTTACACCACTTATAATTCAAGAACGGCTGAAGCGATTTGGCTGAAAATTGGTGAGGAGGTAGCTTAGAACCGGGAATAAAACATAGGATACTTTTTATCCCGTTCGACAGCGTTCCCGTGGGACTTTTCATTGTTTTCTATATCCATACAAAAGTTTCGTTTTAATAATTAAGTCAATTTGAACTTTAATACAATACAATAAAGTTTAAATCGTTGTAGAGGAGTTCTATATTATAAAAATGAATTTCTCGATGTGTCCCTAAGCGCAAATCTCGAGAACAGCTGAACCAATTTCGCTAATTCTTTTTTTATAATATTCCTTGAAGTACGAGGATTGTTCTTATGGAAAGATACATTTTAAAAATTGCTTGAAAAGGTCTAAAAATAATACTTTTCTGAATTCCCATACAAAAGGATCGTAATGATACTTAAGTAATTTGGAACTATAACACCATACAAAATTTCTGTCATTTAATGTTTATCCCGTCGATGCAGTTAGAGGCCCCCTCAAATAAAAGAACGTATTAAAATAAGAATTTTGAATCGACAATATGCATCTATAACATTCGAATAATTGCGTATTTTAGATGTTAAAAATGCAGAATTGTCATGACAATGGATTGACATTTTTTGGCTGTCAAATATTAAGGCGTGCTTTCAGAAATTTATTTTGTGTAACAAATCTCCTTGCTAGTGCCTAATTTTTAAATTTTTATTATGCTTGAATATTAAAAATACTCTAAATCTCCTTCAAGAAATATTAATAAATGGCCAGGGGATGCCTCTTCCATTGATCTAGCCAGTCATGGAACAGGGCAGCGATTACGCGACCTCGGCCCCCCCCGAGCTGTTGGAGTCTCCCACTACTTCCTTATCCGGGACTGCAACATCCTTACCATCAGGCTAAATATCCTTACCTGCAATATTCTGTACCCAAACACACGCTATCTCTACCCCATTACCAAAACAATGAAAGTCCCAAGGAGAGTTGGTGTCAGACAGGCGGCCGGCCGTAAAACATTTGCCAAAACATTTATGCAGAATGTATAATAAGAAAGGTGACAGGGCCTAGGGCGTCTCCCGTAGCCGACGCGCAGGGGCAGCACCTGGCTCCTGTGAGAAATGGGCAAGGTTTGTTACACCAGCCCAGGCGGGGGCAACTTAAGACACTAGCCCGGGAAATAAGATTGAGGTATGCAAGTTGGAATGTAGGTACGATGAATGGTAGGTCAAGAGAGCTAGCATCTGTGCTGAAAAAGGAAAAATAAGGTTAACGAAGAAGACTTACGAAAGACGACTGCATGCAGCTATAATGCGAATATTGCGGTGGATGTGTATTATTATAACATGGAGTGACAGAGTGAGAAATGAATACGTTAGGGTAAGTCTGAAAGTAGCTCCTGTGATAGAAAAGATGAAAGGAAACCGTCTGTCGGGGTATGGGCACATTAAGAGAAGGAATGAATCATTTATGTAGGAAAAAAAGGTGATGAATATGAAAGTGGATGGATGGGCGAGTCGAAGAAGGCCAAAAAAGAGATGGATGGAGTGCGTGACTGAAGATATGAAAGAGAAAGGGGTGAATGAAGACATGCCGTGTGTGGAAGAAGAAGAGATACTGCGCCGACCCCAAGTAATTAATTGGGACCAAGGCAGGGGGATGATAATATACCTAAGTAATCAAAAATTAAATTCTTTTAATAAGTAACAAAACATTCATTGGCGGGTAGGGCGATACGAATTTTGCCGGGATAGCTAGAATAGTATAAAATTACAGCCATATTAAAACAATGTAAAATACAATTTATTTCTTTCATTATTTCATACAAATTGTAAATTTAATTAAATTGAAGATAAAATGATGTCAGATATTATTGCCGCCTAGTGGTGTCACATATTTATGCTTCGTGAGTGTATCACATCATTTTGACGGCACTGCATTATGCAGCCGGATAATGTCACATATTTTTGCTGCGTACGTGTAGGCACATATTATTGAACTCGATCATGGGTCAGATATTTTTGCCAACCTGCCCATAGGAACATATTTATGCTCGTGACTGTACATACATGCATTATAATTTTATTTTCAAGCAAGAGGTGTACAAAATAACCTTTATTTTGTTACACTGTGACCACTTTGAATGGGAATCAGATCTGAATACATTTTTGTATTGCATTAGAAATTATTAAAATGTTATTACTTCAATGTTCAGTTTTACCTGATTTCATCCCACTTTTATTCAAAGATAAAATTTAAAATTCATGGTAACTTTAAAATTAAAATAAAGCAAAAAATATATGATCCTGCTTTTAGAGTTCTTTTCAATTGTGTATCACATTACGTTGTTAACACTTTGTGGTTTCCTTAAAAACATGTTACTTTTACGAGTTGCTAAATAGAAATAAACTTTATGCACATGTAATAGAAACTATATTTGTATGAAAAAATTGTTAGAACATTCAGGAATATGTATATGCCATGTGGTTAGTATTGTTTGTATGTCACACCATACATAATGGTAATGTAAATTTTCCTTCTACTGTTGTTTGTTTAATTTTTTTTTCATATAAAATTATATTAAAACTTTATGGTTAATACATCCTACAGTTTGTTATATTTTATTAACTAAGCCTGCTGAAATGGTTATTTGACTGCCAGGAAAAAGTATGGTGTTCTTAATACATCCAAATTCAATGCTTGAGCCCTCAAGTAATGAAGAATGCTTTAAATATAAAAATTAAATAAAAATTTCTTTCTTTCTAATGTTTGAAAGCCATTTCAAGGAATGACACTTAGGTAAAGTTGGTTCAAATTCCTAACCATACATTGTATTCACAATTTACTGAATTATGTTTGGAATCATGACAAATTATCACTAAACCTAGGAATAGATTTAGTATGATTTATTTCCAATGAAATTATTAGCAAATTATTTTAACAAAACTGATCTGTAATATTCAAGAAAATAAGTAAAATGGAACAAATTAGAGTGGAATTCAAAGGGGACAAACATAAAAACAAAATGTCATGACTAATACCGTAACTAGATAAAAAACATACGTGTGATTACACAGGTGCTTTACGTAAGTATTACCGTTCAATTCTAGTTAAAATTTCGTCATACTCGATTCCTAATCTTTTAAAAATCACGCCATTTAAAGATAAATTATAATTGTAAAGTGGACTAACATATAATTCGTGTAAATATTTACATTTCTTTGCGATAAAAAAAACTGCAAGGAAGTATTAAGGGACCGTTAACCCTAGACAACAGTGGTCCAAGGTTAAGAAAAGTTTAGACATTAAAAATGATGCAGTATTTGCAATGAATAAGATTAGTAGTAAATTACTATAACGTACCTAAATCAAAGGATTTTACTGTAGCCAGCGCCTTCCATTTGTCCTGGTTGCTTTTATTCATTTTCGTGGTCTTTTCTTTTGACACTGTTATTGTATGTGGTATTGAATCCACGAATTTAACTCGCGGAAATCTCTATAACCCATTTCTAAAGGCGGGCCATTGTTTCTTTGTTTCGCTAAAGGTAGATGAAGTTGGAAAAACACAATCACATAAAAAGCAACACATAAAATAAACAAAATCTCGACTGTCACACAACAAGTAACAACACGATCCACCATTATACTTTTGTGGACGTGAATTCAAGGTGCAAAGGAAAGACGAACATAAAGCCAATCCTGTATTTTTTTTTGAAACTATAAAAAAATCCACTCAATTTTAAAATACAACCCATAACAATTTAAATTATGATAGTTAAATTGAATTATAATTTAACGGCTATGAAATGAAAGCTCAGATGTGAAGAAATATTTACATTTTACTTCGATGAAATTATTAAAATCAATCGTATTAGATTGTCAATTTGACACATAAACAATTGCTGTACATGTGCGTAAATTACACATTTATTATTGAAATTACGTGATTTCTGAAATGAATCTTCTACCCAAGAGTCACAAGGAATTCAGCGAAAAGGATTACTGGAATAAATTCTTCAAGAAACGCGGCAACAAGGCTTTCGAATGGTAGGTTATGTTTTGAACTTTTATTTCAAAACTAGTCGCTGATTACTAAATATTCTGAATTCATTTTGATTTTATATTATTTTTTAGGTACGGCGAGTATTTAGAACTATGTGGCCAGCTCCACAAGTACATAAAACCGAAAGATACTGTCCTTGTTACTGGATGCGGTAATTCAAGCCTGAGCGCGGATTTATATGATGTCGGATATCAAAACATTACAAACGTAGACGTTTCGGAGATAGTTATCAAGCAAATGAAGTCTATAAACTCCCAAAGAACTAACATGAAATTCCTGTGCATGGATGCTACAAAAATGACCTTTGGAGATGAAGAATTCAATGTTGTACTCGATAAAGGAACATTAGATGCCGTAATGCCAGATGATACAGAAGAAACAAATGCGATCATAGACAAATATTTCTCAGAGGTCAAAAGAGTTTTGAAGCTTGGAGGTCGATTTATTTGTGTATCTTTACTACAAAGTCACATCTTGTCAAAGTTGTTAGCTTGTTTCTGTGAGAAGTCTTGGATGTTCCGTGTGGTGAGGTGTCATGAAGCTGAAGAGAAAAATGCAGAGAATGGAGATGGAGCAACACTCCCTGTTTTTGTTGTTGTAGCTACAAAGTTTAAAGTGATGCCACAATTGGTAGGTTTTTTTTGTATATTTTAAGGAGGTAGAGAATATGAGGTTACTACAAATAAACCATGGCGCAGGCCACCATTTACTAAATATAAAGGGTTGATTAGAATACTAATTAATATTTAATTAATATAATAAAATTACAAATTAGTCTGGGAAAAAGAAAATATAAAACAAACTTTTTGAATATTTTTCTTGTTTCAGATTATTGAAATGTGCATGGCTGGAGAGAAAATGTTGAGGCTACAGACACCACAGGAGTTGCAGAGCCATGTGAAATCAGCACAAGACGCTGCATTCATAACTAATGGGCTGGCCAAGACCAACCTTGATGAAGAAAATGAGGTGATTTCATTCTGTGATCCAAGTAACAACAAATACTTTAATGTAAAATGTTCTCTAAAACAACTTTAGGGTCTCAATGTTTCACCTACAATAATTGAGAATTTGCAGGGCCTAAAGCCACAGAATTCAGCCCTAATATTAGAATAATGATATCAAAATTTAATCTTTGGAATAATATTATCATCAGCCCTTAGACATATGTTCCACTGCTGGGCATGGACCTCCTCTACAAAAGAGGGTTTAAGCCTATTAAATATAAATAATAAAAACTATTATAATGTTTTTCTCAGGTATCACTAGATCTGATGAGGCCCGGTGAGGACTCGCCTCGTTACACGCTGTATGTGGTGGACAAGAAACACACACAGAGTATCAATAAATATGCTGTGTTCATTGTACCTCAAGGCAGGTAAGTCACCTTTTAAAATTTTATAGGAAATAATATTTTTTTTGTATCTAAATTTTGGGTAAAGTCCTAGTTGCTAATCTCACCAAAGATACCAATGTAAGGTGAAGTAAAGAAGGAATGCAATGAATTTTAAGTATGTGTGCTGAATAATGATAGAGAACCCTTATTTTTTATTGAGATGCAATTAGTCGCCAAACGTTTTCTACAAAACAATGACGTTTTGTACAAAAAATTATTAATTCACAAATACTTAAGATTCAAAGTTAACTTTATCAAATTATTAAACATATTTATTTGTGTTAAGCAACGATTGTTCTAGAGTGGTTCAATATAAATTCTGCATAATGGATCGTTTCTAATGGAGCGCTATATCTCGAGTGCACCATTGCATTTCAGTAATCACACCCACACTACTGTTTTCTGTTCCGCGCGAATTCATTAACACGACACATTAGTCGTGCTTTACTTTGACGAATTGTAATAACTACAAACCTTGAGCATTACGATAGTGCTAACTGTAAATCTGTTCCAGTTTTAATAATTAATAAATATACCCTATAGTCATATAATGTATGTACGTAATTCTAACCCCAAACTTAGGTACAAGTCTTGCATCGATGGTAACAAAAACTACGACTTTAGGATCACGCAAATATTTGTGTTGGACAGGAATCGAACCCGCGGCCTTACGCTTTCAAATCTAATCTCTAGGATACTGCGCCGCGGGGCAGCGTACAGTCCTAAGATTTAAGATACTCGTTAAAACAATATTTATAATTAGGAAGTAATAATACAATAAGGAATTAGGGCTTAGTCCATCACGGTGACCAAGTACAGATTGGCGCACTACACGCCTAAGAAATTCCGAAGAGCTTTTAGGTGTGCAGATTTTATCACGATGTTTTCCTTCACACCTAAAGTGCGTGATGATTCACTGTGAATTCTAGTTCGTAATAATTTTAATGGTGTTACGAAATTTTCGCCATTTCAAATGGTAGCTAGTAATTTATGTGGTGTCAGTGCCAGGTTGAACATACCACACCTGCGAAGGGGCACGTAGGCGCGGAATCTTCGCGCCCGGTATAAATAAAGCGGGAGGGAAGCCACAAGTCTGCTATTTCTCGGACACGGTTCCAAAAAGTTCTGGAATTTTCTATGAATACTCTCCTTTTCTCCTAACGTTGACCGCAGATCCCCCATTTTTGCTGACTTCAAAAAAGAAGGTGATCAATTCGTCTGTATTTTAACTTTTAGAGCATTTTGGTAATCTTAGATCTTCTTTGTTTTGTTGACATTATCGTCTTCATGCATGCACGTCGGTTTCGAGAACTCTTTATATTAGTTTTTATTAATAAATCGCTTATTAAAGCTTTACTTCTGCACAGTAAATCCCCTTAATAATTCTACAATAGTTTATAATTCTCCGTATACTATAAACGCGTGGTTTTCGCACTCTCACGCCTTCTCGCCGAACGTAAACAAAACGTCGTGTTTTATTTTGATTCCGTTTGTTGTGTAAAATAAGGATCGCTGCGGTGCGTTCCTACTCATTGTTTACTCAATATTGCTTCTGGATATATCTGTTTGTTTTCGAAGTAAATTTGAACTGCGCAGTGTATTTTTATAACTTTGTTTTTATAACACAGGTAGGCCGACTGCGTAAGGTCATGGGGTCTATGTCGATATGAATGAATGAATGAGTATGAATGAAGTTCGTATCGTAATCTTGCATTAAATTGTGTACCGTGTGATCTAAGCGTTCGGTTCCTAGGTCGGGCGGTTATTGAGATTTTCCATGAGAAAATTTTCTGTAGCGGCACAAATTTCTTAGGTTTGCGTCTTTGTACGTCGGTCTTAGAAACTTAGGAAAAAAATATATTTCCCTATACTATTCAAATAGACTACATTTAACTACACTTATATCATAAGTGTATAGAATGTAGGTATATGCGAAATATTTACTAGTTGTAAAGATAATAAACACTCACTAAAATTATCTTGAACGTGAAAGAAAACATACTTCAACTTCATACTATAGTCCCTACATTCTTCTCGATAAGAAGCCAAACCCGCTGTCTATTTTACAGGTACATATACAGTACACACAAGTACACAACAGCGGCATGTCGCTGTCAAATTGATTTTCCCCATCACTTTTTTTTGCCAAAGACAACAAGATCCATAAATCTTATAATTTTATATTTACTTTAAAATTAATAAACAATGTTGAAAAATTATTTTTGACGTGTAATTGTGTTTCTTCCTCATGTCGTATTATTTTCGCTTGCATTTTGGATTGTTGCCCGCATTACACGGCGTGGTGTCAGCCACACCCACTTTTCCCGCCAGAAAGCATTCGAAAAGTTATCCAGAATTGCAATCGGCCGCGTTTGAGTCGCTCGTTTAAATCTGGAACGAAATTGAAGATAACAGATTATAAAAGTGTAAAATAAAAAATATAGGCTTCAATTTTTCAGGTCAGTGCTTTTATTTTTTTTAATAATTATTACAATGAGGATTTATTTAATTAACAGGAAAATTAAAATACATTTACTTTTTAATACCCGAGCCCATAAAAATTCATACTTCTGAAGAAAAAAGAATACATTATTTTCTCCAGTGTGTGCTATTTTACTTTCATTCGTGGATTTTTATAAAATATTATATTTTATATAATAGTTTTATAATCCAACATTGTGTTTTATTCCGCGTTAGTTTAAAAAGAACTTCGAAATAAATAATTATTGTCATATTTTTCTTAAAAGTTATTATTTATGAGTAGGCCCATATTTTTTTAATGAAAACTTTAATATTAACGCACTAGATAATTTACACGGTCCAACTTTTGTTTATTCCATAAACGGCGACTATACTACCGTTTACCGAGTACATTTAAAGGCACCGCTTACAAATTAGGTGCTGTTCCAAAGAATGGATTCAGGAACCACTCGATTCAACCACCAAGGCGCACTGCCTTGCATAAGTAAATTTACGCTCCTAATCCAATAAATTGGTATAGAATATCTTGCTTTGTGATCTCGAAGTCAATGTGTGTGCGGTATCTCTTGGTCTCAAGTATGACCTCGAGTCAGACAAATTATAAAATTTATTCATTCGAAATTCTCAGTATACGCACGGAGTCTAGAAAATTAATCAAACGGCAATAGGCTCGCCCTTCATTACGAATCCCTCAATCATGATGCGAAACGTAAAACACAAATGCATTTCTGCTTGCAACCGCAGGAATATAGGTGTGTGCGTGCGAAATAAACTGGATCAAATATTTTTGTCACTAACGCGTGTAGCAGATTTATTTCTGTCGAGTATATTAGGCACTCATCGCATCAATCACACGATGACACGTTTTATTAACACTATTTAAAGGTAAGCGTCCATTAGGCGCTTCGTCAATCGCTGGATAAAAACCTAGGTTTCATAATCATTTACACTTTTAAAAACCTTTTTTAGCTATTCCCAATACGTATTTTAATTATTAAGATTTTGCAATACTCAAAAATATCCACGAAAATGACACAAACGGGAAAAATTAAGGAGGGAAATAATAGCCGTGGTTTGTTGTCCGAAATAGACGCTTAGCTTTATATCCACACTTGTTTACCAAACTTATTTTTATGTTCCATCTATTAATATCCACCACTGTTTTTTGGAAGTGAAGAGAAGTTTATTTATGTTTAGTGCTATTTTTACACAATTATTATTCACTTTGTGGTGATTAGCAGTGCATGAAAACAAAGAAATTTCGCAAGTAAACAAAATGGAAGAATGACAAATATGTGGCAATGGCAGTTTCATATCTTGTCCCTTGTGTAGAAACCAAGATATGCAAGTTTCTTCACGATGTTTTCCTTCGGTCGTTTAAAAGTGCGTGATAATTGGAGGATGGATTATACACCTAAGAAACTTCTAACCTGAACACCTGAAAGCTTTTAAAGTAATTGTATTTCACAAGAAAATTCATTGTGCATATACACATAATTTCGAAATGTTTGAGTCTTGCTTTGGTTTTGAAACTGCGATCGTCAATCTCGACAATCTTCTCTACTAAAAATACTCTAAGTAAGGAATTTCTTAGGTGTGTAGTCCGCCAACTCACATTCCGCCAGCGTGGTGGACTAAGGCCTAAAAAGCCTCTCAATGGTAGAGGAGGCCAGTGCCCAGCAGTGGGATGTACATGGGCTAATGATGATGATGATGAAACACTAATCTTCCAGAGAGTCCGAGTGGCTATTCGGCAGTCCAGCGGGCAGGAGACAGTTGCAAGACTCAGCCCGTTTCGGGAGACTGGTGGTCGCCGTGCTGAGACGAGGTCACCAGTTCGACAGCCTCGACGCAGTGAAGGAGGAACTAGCGCACTCCGCCAAGATGCTTATACCGAACGGATTCAGCGGTCAGGTGGGTGAAATATGAGGATATTTTGATGTTGTACTTGGTTTGATGATGGCTTTTTAGAGGTCTGAATCCAAAGGGTAAACGGGATCATGATTGCTGTGTTAGATATATTTGCCGGTTCTCTAGAAGTAGACGTACTGCATGATGTAAACTGCAGATTATTTAGTAACGCCTGGAAAAACAAAAATAAGAGTATAGCTGTTTCTGCGAATTTTTAATAGTTGAGGTATTAAAAGACGCTATCGGCCACAACATCTCGTTTTATAACTCCGTTTCCTGCTTTTGTTGTAAATGTGTTAGGTATTTTTATAAAATGACTGCTGTAACATCCATCAGCACAATAAAGTTTTACAATTTTTTTGTTGATATTGATAACATCAGTTATTTCTTTTTTGATTGTATACAATAAAGTATAATAAATAAATTAATTTCTAATTAAACATTCAATTTTGTAAAATTACAATTTTCGTTGATTATAGTTTTTTCTCGCGTCGAAATTTCAACGGTTATAATTTTAGATCCATTCAAAAATATCATTATTTTTAAGTTGTGCATTTACAAAGTGTAATCGTTTAAGAAATCATTGGTGCAGTTTTATTGTGTCCTAAGAGTGATACTATAAGAAATGGATATATCTTCAGATCCCGTTCCTGTCTCTGGGCAGTGACGTGGGCCGTCGTGTGAAGGTGCACGAGGGATCCTCCAAGGTGTCTGGAGATTACGTGGTAGAGGATGTGGACGTAGAGGGCGCCACGCACCGCCGCCTCGTGTTCCTCGACAACCAGTTCCTGGTGCAATCTGAGGCTAAGTTGAAGACTGGTAAGTTGAAAGGGGTTATTTTGAGATTTTTCCTTATTTAAAAAAATTTATCACTAAAATTGTTAATGGAGTAAATGTTTTCAAATGATTAAAAGACGAGTACTGTCGTCAGCCTATTCAGCTGGGTATGGGCCTCTTCTACAACTGGGATTTTGAACCGCCAATTTGGCTTGGTTCGGCTTGGCAGACTACACACCTAAGAAATTCCTAAGAACTTTTTAGGTGTACAGGTTTTCTCAAGATTTATCCCTTCTTCGTCAAAAGCGATAATTCAAAGCCATCCCTGTGTTCCTAGTGAGTAGAACTTAAGTCAAGAATAGTTTGTTGCAACTCACCAAGTTACGTGATTTTCTTTTCCCTCTCTGGTTTCTAATAGCATCTTCTCCATTTTTCCAGTGAAAAAGAAGAACAAAACAAAACAAGTGGTAGACTTTGGCCATATATCCCTGTACCACTCGTTCATGTGTGTGGGGGTCCATTTGTGTCGGAACAACGGTGAGGCCAATGTGGCAGTCTTAGGTCTTGGAGGAGGAAGCCTCTGTATGTTCCTGAGGAAATGTTACGATGACCTCAAGGTCACCGCTGTTGACCTCGACCCTGCCATGCTGGAGGTCGCCCAGGGATACTTCGAGCTCAAGACTGATGATAGACTGGTCGTGCAGATAAAAGATGGGTTGGACTTTCTGAAGGATGAGGCTAGAGATGGTGAGTGATTTGGTGTAGATTTTGTCGATGTTTTAAAATGGGATAGGACGCTAAATTATTTAATGTAAGGTCTTCAAACCTCTGTCTATCTCTGTAAGAATTTACATCGAAATCTGTTTAGAACTTTGAAATACATTTACAATCAAAATGTTCACTAGACTTGAGCCATTAACTTGAAGATGCAATAACGGATTTGGGACCCAAAATTAAAAATAAAAATTAGGAAATGAGGGACTGTAATATGTTGAATGTGAACGTAATTTTTATCATCATTTCATTTTTATTTGGATGTATCCCTAAATGGCTTAATCAGACTCTTTTGTGTCAGTTTGGATCTTCGAATTGCATATAATATAATTTATTAAAAATAAGCACAAAATATAATTTCTTCCTAAATTTTAAAAGTTGAATATAGCGCCATCTACCGGCATAACTCCGACTTTAATTAAAGTGTATGTATAAAAATCGTCAGGTAACCGCTACTCGGCCGTGATGTTCGACATGGACAGCAAGGACCGCACGCTGGGCCTGTCGTGTCCGCCGCCGCAGTTCCTGCGCGACCCGGTGCTCCACCACGTCAACACCGTGCTCGGTGAGAAAGGTGAGGAAAGGAGTCGGTAGGAGAGTGGCTAGTAGCTGTGGCTGTTTTTTTTCTTTCCAGGAGCCCACTGAAGTGTCAATATCAAAACAAGTTTTAGGTCTTACTCCTCTGTCCACCACGCTGGCCTAGTACCTAGTAATTTTAGACCGCGTTCCTAAACCTCGAGGCCATCACTGCTTCTTAAATTACCATAATGATGAATAACGATATTGAGATCTGCATTCCTATATTATGATATTAAAGAAGAGTTATCTTACTAATTCTTGGATTGTCTCTAGTACTTAACCAAAAATCTGTCAGCTATTGGTCTAAGACTCAAATATGTAAATATAAAATAGGTCTGAAAATATATTTATTTAACTTTCCAGGCCACTTCATCCTCAACCTGGTATGTCGAGACACAGAGCTGCAATCTTCAATACTGGAGACCCTCAAGCGCCATTTCAAGCATATAGTCAGTGTGAAACTATTCGAAGAAGTTAACGAGGTAGTTTTAGCGACAAATAGCGAAGATCCATACACAGCAGATATTTTAGAAAACTGTGTCAAAGGTCTCAACTCAACGGCAAGGCAGAAAGGTCTCGTCGATATCAAATGCGTGGATTTGAAAGACTTCCTCCAGTCTATTAATATGATATCGTAAGAATCTTTGTATATTGGCGAAGGAATATTGAAGGTACCCTTATGAGAGGATTTTTTTTAAGGGAATAGGGTTTCGCTAGCTGCTAGACATTGAGTCCTGGAATGGATAATTTTCCATATTATGCAAAGTTTTGCGATCCATAACTTGCCAAAATTTAATTAAGACTGCGATAATTGTGTCTAGTTGTGTCTAATAAGTTGATTTGGGTCGCTAAAGTCAATCAAAATTTATTCACACAATATTTATTATTGTTGAATTGCATTTGTGAATTATTCAAAGATTTTTATATACTTTTAGTATTAAGGAGAAACGCAATTTTACAACTTTATTTCACTTCTGAATATTTTTTTATTAAATTCTAGTCCCTGTTCAGTTCGATTTTATGACACCAGATGGCGTTGTCGGCACTCTATAGAAATATCCAAGCTTTACATAATTATCAGCTTGAGAATTTATGGAATAATGGTGATAATACAATAAGATCATTAACTATTTTCAGTGTTTTAAGAACTAATTTACTAAGCTTAGTTTGTATTTTGTAAAGCACATTCAAAGTGTTGCAGCAAAACATTAAACAGTTACAGTGCTTCGTAGAAACTCTTATTTTTTTCAATTAACGGTTAGATTTTTGAAACAAATAATCTACTATCCTTTTAGGTGTAGGAGGAATTAATAATTGAATAATTATTACCAGGAGCGTACTTTCATATAATACATATTTCATAACTAAAAGATTATCAAGTATATCATGATGAACGAAAAAACTAGCAGTTAAGATAGATCTTTGTGAAGGTTGAAAAAATACCTTTGTTACATAGTTGAGCTAGTATTATGGACATATAATTGAATCGGGAATAATTTAATATTCCATTACTTTTTATGTACTTAGTATAATTTTATTACCAAAAGTATATTGATTGTTATTACATCGACCTATGCATCGAATAAGGTTACTTATGACTATAACACCAAAGTACTTTTTATGTCTATAATAGAGTTAAAATTATTTATATAGTGCACTAGTAAAGTAATAATGATCATAAATTTTGTTGTTGTTTGAAGAACATAAAAATTTACTGATAATTTTGTGCCCAATTAAGTTTAAATCGCTGAGAAAGAGAAGTTGTGCAAAAGCACATATAACTTTATTCGATGCGTAGGTCGACATATCAAATTCAATGTTAAATTAAAATATATAATGAAATACCTGAAATGATACCAGTATGAATGTTATTTTAAAAAATATTCTAATGTGTAATAAAAAATATATACGTATCGAAAAAAATTTTTAGTGGCCAACTATGACGCGCAATTAATTTCTACGTTAATAAGAATATTTTATTTTTCTATTTACATATAGACTTTATGCAGCTAGCGAGTATATTCTTATGGAAATAAAAAATACCAACCCGAAATGAAATGCCCAATCCGAAATTTGAATGGACCACGGTATCTCACGGTAATTATGTTACAAAACTACGATTTAGTCGAAGAGATACTAAGAGATTGCTAAAAACTTCTGGTATTCAATTGTTTAGATAAATGTGTGATTAAAAGCTGTTTGTTTGTTTTGAAATGTTGACAGAACTTGCGCGTTGTTGAATGAAAATATGTTTGTATATTTACTATTCGCTGCAAAGGCGTCATGTTTGATTATAAACAGTAAATATTTATGAAATAAGTTGTGTAATGTGATATAAATGTTTTGATTGTAAGCTGAGAACTATTGAAATAAATGTAATGTTTCCGTATTTTTTGTTGTGCCTTGACCTGTCACAATATCATATTGTGGTTGGAATGTGTTTTATCACACTTATAAATTATACTGAGTATTTGGCCGAGATATTCATATTGTATGGTTTGACTTAATTATATAATGTAGATTTTGAAAACAACAGCGATAAAAATACAACATTTACGAACATCTCAAGAGGATACAAAATGAAACGACTGTAATAATTAAGAATGCATTTAATGCCGTTTCTTTGTTACCGAACACTCGCCGAGACTAGTACTCGATGCCGCTTCATACCATTATTGTCGTCCTCGATCCATGCACACTGACATACAAGCAACTTTACAAAATCAAATCATACAGCAACAAACATTAGGCTCCCTAATTTATCACAATTGGCACCTATGAGGTCTACACATAAACAACACCATTTATACAATAATTTAAACAGTACAATTAATATTCGCAATGAAATAAATTACAATAGCAACGCGCTTAAATCAGTTAAGCGATAAAGAATTACATTACACACTAGACGATTGTCCTCAAAACACTTTCTTGAATATATTCTTCAGACTTTTTTTCTTCTTGCCGCCGCCGCTGTCGCTGTCCTGTTGGCCGTTCTGTGACAGTTCCGTGGACTCGGACCAGAGACTGCCCGTGGGAGACTCGGACGCCGCCTTCTTTCCTAACTTTCCGTTGAACAGAGGCTCGATGTTCCTCACCACAGGACTCGGCGTACTTCTACTGCTCTGTCTGCTCAAAGTCCTCAAGAATGCCGGAGAAGACAGTCTTCTCGTCTTCATTGTTTTCGTCTTTAGATTATTAAAAAACGACCCGTTTGACTTCGGCACTTCCGCTCGTGGCGCTTCTATTATTTCTGTTTCTATAAACTCCTTCGGTTCCGAAACGGGAGCTATGTATTCCTCCTCATCCAACGGGATGGGGTTATCTTGTAGTTTCACAATACTGTTTTGTCGCGACCAGTCTTTCTGTTCTGATTCTGCAGCTCTGTGTATCACTGAAATCTTTCTCCTTCTATTCTTTCTGGCGACTTGCCATTCACCTTCATCGTCCTCTTCTCTTGGTTCCTCTGTGGATTGTCTCGCTATCTGCAGAGCTTCCTCACTAGGCCTCCTTTTCTTGGCTGAGGGCGTGGCGTGACCGCTTACGCCCTCAACCGATTTTCTTCTAAACTTGTCTTGTTTTTTCCTTGTTTTCTTGGGCACCGGTATCATCACGGGTTCCATTCTCCGTCGCTTGGAGACGTAATAAAATATTGCTGCAACTATGATCGTTTGAAAGACAACGAATTTGAAGAAATTCAGGTTTCCAAACCAGCTGTCTCGTTCCTCCATGAGTGTTTGTATGGCTGCTGCCATTTGTCCCATCTGCTCTTGCAGTGTGCTCATTTGCTCCAAGTACTTTTGTTCTCGCTCGTTGCTCTTTTTCCTTTCCTCCGACATCTGCTGCACGGTCTTCTCAAATGTCTTTTGCATTTCTTCCACTTGCTTCTTGTACCGCCTGCTCAGCTCCTCCAGATATTGTCCCGACAGAGACATGTTCCGTTCTAGTGTCTGGAATTGAGAAAATAAATATAATTAAGATAGTGAATAATTTATTTGTGTTCGTAAACCTTAATGCAACTGTACAATTGAAACACAATAACATAACAATGATATCGAAATATTGATTCGCGCTGCGGGTTCTCGATTACAGTCGTGTATTCATCTTATGTTTCATGCGATATAAACTCAATTGTGCAACATAGCTTGTGCGAAACTTTATAAAGATGACTACAGTTGGACGGACAGAGGCCTACACCTAAGATTTTCACAGAGTACTTTCAAACATCAAATTGATAATTAAGTTATATGATACTCAAGTTATTTTATTTTTGTTAAAATATCAAGCAGCTAAACGACTATCTCATAGAAAGTGTTATCAAATGGCCTTGAACAGGATATTTGAGCGAAATATCAAGTGCGACTATTAGTGACGGATGTTGTAACTACTGTGCATTTCATATCATAAATAACAAATGCATTTCCGACGATAAAACAAAATTGTCGTGTCGAATTGTGACCGACGAACTACTTATGATTATTATCGCCGTATTTGTACTATTTCCAGTCAAATTAAATATTAACGTGAATAATTAAGGGCACCGTAAAGTTATACATTTGCTTATCGGCGGTTATGAGTTTGAATCCCAAACAAACGTACGAACTTGGAAACTTGTTATAATTGAAATGTCACGCAGTAAGACGGTAAAGAAAAACATAGTGATGATAAATTTATACGCAATATGCTTTCAGACAATTGTTAAGCTATGTCCACAAAACCAACCAGCACTAGACCAGCGTGCTGGACTAAGACTTAAGCTTTTTTTTAGTTATTTAGGCACGACACTAACAACATGGCGTATAATTTTGTTATAGTCAGTAATAGTATTTTATTAATTACTTCATGTTCCACTAAATATATTGCTATAAAGAGCCGAATATAATGTGATACTATCTTCTTCTTTCTTCTTTATCAACCCATATACGCCCACTGTTGAGCACGGGTCTCCTCTACCATTGAGAGGGTTTAGGCCATAGTCCACCACGCTGGCCTAGTGCGGGTTGGCGGACTACACACCTAAGAAATTCCTAAGAACTTTTAGGTGTGCAGGTTTCATCACGATGTTTTCCTTCACCGTTAAAGCAAGTGATAATTCAATTTGAATACACACATAACTTCGAAAAGTCAGAGGTGTGTGCCTGGGGTTCGAACCCGCGACCGCCGAGATTCTCGACCGCGCGCCTAAACCTCCAGGCCATCACTTCCTACTGATACTATCATATGAACTTTATTCTAATATATTCTAATATACATAAAAGAGCTTAATACTAATAAAGTTCAGTCAACTTATCTACTGCAATATTTAACATTCGTAATAAAATAAATATGGATTTAACGGTTTACCGCTTTGGACTGGTCCAGTGGGCGTCAGTGGACAGTGGAATGGACATTCCCAGCAAATTGTTTGCGTACAACTTTAAGATGTAAAGGTATTTATTATGTTTCCTTAGGCCACTTTAAGTACTTGATATCTTTACATACTTATATAAAAGGGGTTTACAGACAAATAATACATATAAATAAAGTTTCATAAAAAATCTAACGCATTCAAAGTGACTACTGAGATACAAGACACACTACGAGCCTAATTAAAGGAAACCCCAAATCCAAATAAATAGGCCATTAATCTTTACAATGATTATTTTTCGATATATAACCGATGTGTAACTCATACACTAGGAGTATGTAAATTGAAGCATGGATAAGCAGAGGAAGACCAAATAAGAAATGGATGAAGTGCGTGAAGGAAGATATCAAAGAAAAAATGGTGAATGAAGTCATAACGGAATCATGTTTGAAAGGGGAAAACATACTGCACAGACCCTGAGTAGAATTTAAAACAGGTCAAGAGATTCATGACACAAGCCAACTCACCTTTACTCTGTTAGATAGCCGCAGGAATACGGACTCCTTCTGCAATGTGCTCTGCTGCTGGTTCTGGTTCTGCGAGGAGTGCGCCCCCGCCGCGCCCGCCGCGCCAACCGGCGCCGGGTCCACCGCCATCTGGTCCAACTCCGACATGAAGCTGTCGTTGTCTATCATTATCTGATCGGTCACTTCATCACCGCTACTCTCTTTAGGCTTCTCCGCACCATCTGCTTTGCCATTCTTAATCTCTGGCTTAGAAACTACATCTTTCTCTTGTTCAACATTGTTCTCTGTAGATTTACTTGCGTCCGGCGTGATCTCCGGTTGTTCCTGAACTGTTTTTTCATCTGTTACGGGTATATCTTCTTTCTTGTCATCAATGGCTTGTGTTTCTTCTTTTTGTTCTTCCACAGATGTGACACTACTTTCAGCAATTATCTCGGGGATTGGTTTGTCCTCCGTTTGTAGTGTTTCATTTATTTTCTCATCGGAGCCATTACTGTTATCGGGCGCAAGTTTTATTTCTTGTTCAGCATTAGTCTCGCCGCTAATGGTCTGCGGTGATTCGTCGATGGTTATGTTTGTGGTAACGTTAGCTTCGGTCTCGAAACTCGTGTTCAATACGACTTTTTTCTCTTTAATAGCTAAAATATTACACAAGGCGGCTAAATACTTTTGCGGGAACAACGCGTTCATGTAAGCGACACGCTCTTCACTAAACTCTATTGTCTTTGTACTTTTAAAATCTAAACCGAACTGTTGGCAGATGCCGGTACACTTGAGAGTCTCGCGGAGGAACACTTGTCGCACTAAACTAACTAACCTGTCAGAGCTACAGCTAATGAGTTCGTACACTTCATTGTATAGCGTCTCACTGCAGTTATCACATACAATAATATGGCTGGGAGAGCAACACCGTTTGTACACTTTGTCTATGGACGTATCGTTGTGTTCACACGACACGTTCTTAGGAACTTCCGTTTTGACTAGCGCTTGCGCCGCTTTTTTCATGATTGACATGACGGCGTCTCGCGCGGAGCCGAACAGATTTTTCGACGGTTCCGTTTCAGCTGCCGGGACGTCGGGCACGTCTATAATTTCATCATCCTCATCTTCATCTATGTGAGCCGTATGTTGAGAATTCTCCTTTTCCAACACTTCAAACTCGGATGTACCGTATACTTTAAATAAGGAAATTGGGCAATAATGCTCCGAACCGTGATGTGATAGCATTTCCACTTTGATAAATTTCCCAAACAAATGCGGGAACAAATCGAAGCTCTGAACATCCCTCATGTCTTGAGCGGTAAACTGTCCGACACTGGCCCATTCTCGAGTCGGAAATCGGTCGCTGAAGTACACTGCGATATCTTTAGGCGTGGAAGAAAACAATTCGAAGTTGGCAATTTCTATTTTCTGTGCCTGGACAGCCTCGCACAGTTCTATTACGAACCATATGCGACTGTTGCACGTGTTGAGCATGTACTCGTCTCTATTTGGTGACAGGATGGAGCTCGCCGAGCCCGCCTCAGGGTTGACTGCCACAACTTTGGCGCCGCACGCAAGTGATGCATAATTCTTCGAGCGTAATTTTGTGCTTTTACTACTAAAATTCGTATTACTATGACTAGGTTGACTCGAGTGATTTAGTACTGTGTCTTTTTTCTCTGCTTCAGCGAGTTGTTTCTGTGCCCACTCCGAAAACGAGGGTATGTCCTCCTGTGGCGTCTCCGGTTTCACTGGAATGTTCTCTGTGTCTGATTCTTTCTGTTCTTCAGGCTGAGATTCTGGGACCTCTGGCTCGGCAGTGGTCGATACAAATGCATCTTCTATTAGTCTGGTTTCGTGAACAGGTTTCGCTTTGACGACGAGCCTGGGCTCTGCACTCTCCTTCTCTTCCTCCTCGGGGGTTTCGGCATCTTCTTCAGGCTCGTCGCCGTCTATGACGGAATAGGTCTTGGTGTCATTATGTTCGTCCGATTCGTTGACGAACAGAAGCTCGTCCGGGTTTCTAAGTTCCAGTTTGGCGTTATCTGCTAGCGATATGAGCACAGGAGGCTGCCCGGTGTCAGGTAACCTGAAATAAGAAAAAACACCAATATTAATTCTCAATTGATCAAAGTACTTGATTAACAATGTAGATTTACAACTTAACATTGCTTATAAAGAAATTTTAAGAGCACTATATAAATTTACGACAGAAAACAACAAACTATAAATAAATTCGACATCCCTTTACGAAGCGAATTAGTTACAATTAAAGATATCATCGGTAATAAAATTGCTTGTAATTCCAGCTAACGATTTGCAAGTAGTTCAACAATTAAACAGAGTTAATTAGCAATAGAATTAATTATCTAGGCTAGGGTATAATTAAAGAAGACTTATCAATAACTGTCCTCAGTACAAATCTTGTAGGACTATAACGTTCTATATTCCCAAAAACAGTATTTTTCGAATTACATCAAAAAAGTAAATAAAACTGAAATAGACAAATAATGCATATTATTTTGTCCACACGATAGTGGTGCATTCAATTTGAATTTCGTAACCATTACTAACCATATTTGCGATCGTGAACACTAATTGTATTTTATCAAATTAGGCACGGTATATCTACTTGAATATATGTATATTTTAGTTACGGCTGGAACAACAGTAAACAGAATTACAAACTCATTATCGCGCAAGGTCCGGACATTTAAAATTGAACGTGTGAAAAAATGTGTAGTTTTAAATTGGTGATCGTTGCAATTTTTGCTTCCAATTCCACACTTATGATATAATGATTTTATTGAAATTTGTCATGCATTTAGATGGAACCTTGGAGAATAACGCTGCTTTCTTACTGCAGTTAGGCAAAGTTGGGTCGCCTCTTGTAATAAAATCAAGTGTCAAGACTAGGCCAGCCGGAACGCTTGGTTAAGTTACAAAGCGAGTATGTGAGCCTGCACAGATCCTCGAAGTAGGATGCCTTGAGCCAGATATTTTATAATGCCCGCACACACGTACACATATATTGAACATCGGAGATAACACGCCAGTAGTATGCGGGCTGGGTCTACATTTAAATGAATGCATATTGACAGAACGGGGATTTAACACATCACCTTTACTTAAACTTCATAATTTGGTGCAGAGAAATCTGTGTGAGAAATAGTTTCGACGTAAATCAATGAAAACCGTTAGACTCGGTCATTTACGAGGACACAAAGCCGTTTACAAGTGATGTAGGAAAATTGAATATTAATGTTAGCTTTCACAAATACAATACAATATCTATCCTATTATAAATCATTGTTATCATTTAACAATAAACCTACAAACAACCAATCGTAAAACATAGCGAGAATTCAAACCAAAACCTAATTAATTTCTAAATTAGTTTCATTTTAATGAACCATCATCGTTGAATAGGCTTCTATTTTTAGAATACGTATTTAAAAAGAAAAAGAAAACATATTTACCTAAAAATCTTATTTCGGAAATAAATAAAAAATGACACCAGTAGTTTGACAGCCCCCGTGGCGCAGTTGGCTAGACCACCAGTTGGCACCGAGACAAATGTTTGTGTGATCCACAAATATTTGTTTCGGGTCTGGGTGTTTGTGAGACCAGAAAGTCTCTCGTAGTTTCTGATACCTACAACACAAGACTTCTATATTAAAGTGGGGTAAGGACTATGTGTGTGACTGTTGGGTGTATTTATTATATTATTATTTATATACCAGTGTCCAGTAGGTCCTCTGTTGCAAATTGGTCTTATTATAAGTATTACTTAATAATAATCATTTATGTAAAACACTCAATTCAATTATGCATAAAACCATCGAAATAAAAAAAGGTAAAGTATTTATCAAGATCATATAACATTTGGTTTTGACCTTTCGTTTCAAATATATAGATAGAATATTAATTATCTAATTTAAGACTTAGAATATTACTAGAGCTTTCATTTTATTAACTTTAATTTTTATTCGTCTGATACTATAAATTTATCCTTTAGATAAAATAAAGAGATAAAATTTACATTAATTTTGTTATGACACAAGCACCTATTATAACACTGTTCAACAAAATTTCAACTTTGTCGTGCCACACGGACTTTTTTGATATTTTTTACTTTAATTGGTGATTGTAATAAAAAATAAACAGTTAAAAAAAATTTGCTAGACAAAGATTTTATTGTATTGAGTAATTTAAAATATTAAGAAAAAATACGGATCTCGTAAATCAAAAGTTAATTTTTTATAAATGACTTAGAAAATCTAAGATTTTCTTGAATATTTAGCTTCTGGTTGGTCCCTTTTAATTGTCCAGCAGTAATCTGCTAACATAACTAGGCTCCATTTGCCCTGGTACCGCTTTTCCATATCAGAAATATCCTGATGGAACCTCTCGCCGTGCTCGTCACTGACAGCCCCTAAATTGTCAGGAAAAAAATCCAGGTGCGAGTGTAAAAAATGGATCTTAAGTGACATATTGCAACCTAATGCTTGATATGACAATAACAGCTCGCTAACCAACTCTCTGTAGCTGTCACTCTTGTGGTTACCCAAAAAATTTGCAACAACATTTTTAAAAGACTTCCATGCTGATTTTTCTAAATCGCTTAATTTTTCTTCAAATCTTGAATCTTTTATTAACTCCCTAATTTGAGGGCCAACAAAAATACCCTCTTTTATCTTTGCATCACTTATTTTAGGGAATTTTTCTTTTAGATACAAAAATCCACTCCCATTGCGATCCATTGCCTTCACAAAATTTTTTATTAATCCTAATTTGATATGCAATGGTGGTAGAAGCACATTATTTGGCTGTACAAGGGGTAAATACTTTACGTTTTTTTGCCCAGGAACAAACGATGCACGTGTAAGCCATTTTTTTTTATATAGTGATTAGTTCTGTCTCGGCTATCCCATTCACATAAAAAGCAGCAAAACTTTGTATAACCCAGCTGAAGTCCAAGTAATAGTGCAACAACTTCAAGATCACCGCAGATTTTGAAGGAATATGTACTGTAATTTTTTAGGATTTGTCTTGATGGGCGACAGAAAAACGAAAACATTGGTGATAACACTCCATCACAAGATTTGTAAAATTTCGTCGTTGTTTTTTGAATGTAAGTTCTCCGCAGACATAACAAAAAGAGTTAGGATCATTAATACACTTCCTTGACATGCTTACAGGGTTAATAAATCCCAAAAAAGTGTTCAAATTCAACGATAAATATTTTTATAACGATTTACTTGTAAGCGTTTTTGTTAATTTACTGCCGTAGTACTAGTTATGAGTATTACCGTATCACAACAAATAGGAGGCTAATTGACATATGGCAACTGTGATTTCATAATGAGGGTAGATTGATAAAACAAAATTAGCTATCAAAGTTCGTGTGGCAAAACCAGTGTTGACCAGTGTAATATGCAGAGACCTCGAAATAGAATTCGAATTAAGGTCAGTTCCCATTATTTCGCATGTTTATGCCAAATTTTCTCATTATAGCAAAGTCTGCATTTTTTTAAGCGTCAAAAGCCTGAATTTATGTGACACATAAGCCAGCGGCTATATTAAAATGACATATTCCTGCAATAACTACAGAATACTTTTGAGAACAAAAGTAACTTAGATCACAATAAGTAGTCAACTGTACGATATTTTTGTACTACAATAGTCACAGTCAAGTCTAACTGACTTGCCTAAGTAACTTATAAGACAACTGATGCCGTAAGGAAATAACACACGTTTGATAGGCAATGAGAAAAGTTGTTAAAAAAGGAAAACCTAATTTGTCTCGCTAACTGCACCATGGGGTTGTAACATGGCAACAGTAAAAATCACTCATTATATAAAACCAAAAGACGAAAGCAATAAAAATATAACAATAACACATTGTACAATTGAAATGGTATGCATGTTCATTGACCGCGTTGAGAGCAATTGAAACAATCATGTCGACCCTATCCGATACGTTACTTCACTTGCACAAGCGATCGTAAATTATATCACATCTGTTTTATACAGGGTGGGCAGATACCTACGTAGATTGTGGGTTTCACTGATGAAAATAACTGTTTAATTTAAACATTATTAATATAACATTTTCTAGCAAATGAACATGCAACCATTCGATAAGCAGTTTCCAAATTTGAATTCTCAAAATAGGAATGGAGCCAGCTTTTGGTTGTTGGTATATTATTCTTAATACCTATTTAATTCTTATTACACCGGACACATTTTTTATGAATGTTAAAGTTAATTCATCATCATCATCATCAGCCTTTATTTCGTCCACTGTTGGACATAGGCCTCTCCTATGGCACTTAAAGTTAATTACTGCTTTATAATAACCTACATAGGAACATTGAATTAGCTCCGAATCCTAGAACATTATGATTGTTGTTGCTAGATCTTTATGATGCTTAAATTTATTAGCCAATGACAGCCTATCCAATGGTCCTTAGCAAGATTTTATATCAGGAGATTTCTTGAACATTTTATTATTTCATTACCTTCGGCTCACTGGTTCATATGTACAACAAGCGCACCATACAGAGTCTCGTGATTAATTGTATATGTCAAAGAGTGCCTTGTTTATAGATCAGATAATTTTCGTAACAATGATCAATTAATAAATTCGGCTGACAAATGACACGTACTCTTGAGATCACTAATGCCACAGTATAATAATGGCTCTCAGGAGAATTGTCCTCGTTATTCAAGTACGTGATAAATATTTATCTTTATCGTATTTATACCAGGCATAAATGTCTTACTATGCTCGGCTCTTATATCCAAAAAGATCGCCTAATGCTAGTTGGTGTATCGAAAATTCATAACATTTTGATATGTCTTTAAAAAAACTCGAGATTCGATAGCTTTCAATCTCTAGAAGGTAAGACTCCAGGTGTTAAAATTTAAAACGTTGGCTCGTTTTGTGTTGCGGCAAAATCTTCAAATGTTTTCTATGCAATGAGTCCAATTTTCCATCTTGTTCCTTTAATTGAACGAGCCTATTTCACTTCTATTAATAGTGCAAACTTAACAACCAACAGAAGAGCAAGTGATATCATACAATCGATATTAACAGACCGTTTTGATTCTTTCTCAACAGGAGCTCTGGTTGATACTGAGTCTAACGTGTGCATTGAAAATGATATAAAACCCCGGGTTGTCCAATTTCGTCGCAACCGGCTACACTCGTTCAGTCCAGTCGACGCATAAAGACATATAGTCTGCAACAAAACTATTTAATATGCGACCAGATGAAGATATGCTAATGATTTTCATTGAAATAGAGCTGCTTTGCAACTTTTCAAAGGGCAACTTGTCGCTGCACCTACTTTAGTGTCCGTAGCAAATTCACGGATTACAAAATTACAGCCTAATAAAGTAACTAAGCCATTTAAGTACACTGATCATGAGAAAGTATCTCACTTCAGTAGTATCGTTTGAATCGAGACGATTCGATCGAATTATGGACCAATTATCTCGTCTCGAAGCTTCCGTCACGACACAAATCCTATAAAATACATTATAATGTCGCGTTTAATGTTGACGCGATTGCTTTATGGGTGACTGTTGGGTTAAGACATTAAACATTGGAATATTTACACAAAATTACACCAGGAATAGCTTAACTCTCCTAGCTCCAGTACGCAATGTATATCAAATGAGGATTTTGTTCAACGACTCGGGTAAGTGGAACGAAGGTAGAGGTTTAGTCCACTTCACTGGACAATTCTACTTATTCAATTTTCAGTAGTAATAAAGCGGTAACAATATCAAACCATACACAGCTATGTACATACAATTTTCAGAAATAATTGTTTCGACAACTTAATCTCTGTAAACAGGCTTGCAGATATTATTAGAAATCGCTTTTCCTAACTTTTCTTATTTATCGCGAGATTTGTTCCTTCTTAAGGGCCGCAGAGACAACATAAAAAATGATACAATGACAGACAGGACCTATACTCAAGAAAAACCAACATAATCTATGAATAAATCGTAACAACTTTCTAGGCGCAGAATACCGATCAAACGGTTGTATCACCTCCCAAAGTGTTGATACACACGGTGAAACTGGCATGGGCGATCTAAGCGCGAAACTTAGCAATGTTAACACAGATTCGCAACAAAATCTCTCTCGCACTTACCAATTTACATTCATCGTGTGTATACGAGTACGTATGGTGAAAGCCCGCGTTTTAACCCATGTCCAAACATTTGTGTTGGCACATTGTTGGCTAAATAAGTGCCTGTTACGTTTAAGGTAAACCTGCTTGGTTACAAATTATGTAAACCAATTCCTAGATTGATTGGTCTGTTGTCCGGCTAACCCGCACTAGGCTAGCGTGGTGAATTAAGGTGTAAAACCCTCTTAGTTATTTCCATTCTAATTCAATTTCTATTCAAATATCATTTACATCCAAATTAACATAAGTTAATTCAACTCAGTAGTAAATAACGTCCTGGGATGATTTAGAAGCCTCGAATAGGAAAGAATGTTAACACTGAAACGCCTTGGCCTTAGACGCTGTTTTATGTGAAATGCTTCCACATTTTTTTTAAATTAAGGCCTGTAGTAACCTTTACTCACTAAACGAAACGACAGTATTTACTGATATATACATAAAAAAAACTAGGGAGTGAATAACCTCCTTGATTGAAGCCCTCTAAACCATAAACACAGGAAATGAATTCAAGAACACGCTCCGAGACTGGAGTTTAAGCTAATAAGCAAAGCCCGAGAAATAAATGTTTTATTATTATTAGTCAGTACTATTACTAGTTGTTGGATCAGTACCTATCCAATAACGGAAGAAAAACAAAATCAGTAAGAATTTTATTTATAAATCTATATTCCCTTTAGTATCCACATACTCGTACATTAGAGGGTTTTAACTTTTATCATAAGAACTACAAAAAATATGTTCGGTAAATTTAACGACATTAATTAATATGTAAAGAATTGCAATAAACGAACTATTAATAGCACGGTATTAAAATTTATTTTATACTCTATTGATAAATGAAGCAATCAGTTACAGTGCGTTAATTATGTTGTTCATAGACTCGGGAGAAAGATTGGCTAACCAATTTAAGTTCATTAACACGGGATTTTGTAAAAACCCGTAATAGAGTCTATTGATTTAGCATTTAAACATAATGACGACAAAGACTAGAGCAATCTTACTTAATGTACACTTTATATTTAGCAAATATCAGTTACTGCCAGTCCATAGCTGTTCATAGCCCTTATAAATAAATATGTCTTGTTTCCTCACAGTAAAAATAAGCTTTCTTACAATGAATCATCATAAATTCCTTCAAAAAATTCCTTACGTGTAGAATATCTTGGTGAGTCCTTGGTGGCCACCGTACGACAGCAGTTGACATATCAGCAGAGCCGCAAGCAGCGCCCGCGGCGGCGACATCCTGCAACCGCCGCCGGCGCATTGGCGACGCACCGATGCACCTATCACGACACCACCCTCACGTGTCAGCGACACGACACGCCCCCAACGACAATTCGGAGCGCAACAACACTAATTCGGAAAGCAACAACACTGATTCGCAGCGCAACAACACAAATTCAATTTTCGAATGCGTCACTGTTGTTCACACTACACGAGTCACGTAAACGCGCACATTGCAGTCCGACAGAACTTTTGTCAAAGTCAGTGTTTCGGATTCAAGTATTCCAAATGCAAATTTCACTGTACTCTTTCAGAGGATCCTTTGAGTATTTTTAAATTCACTTTATCTCGTCTGGGGCATCATTCGTGTTTTACGTCCTAAATTAGGTGATAATCGTTATTATTTTAAAACGATGATAAGAAATGCATTTTCGATACAGATATTTATGATAGCCACATATAAAATAAAAATAAATAAAAGAACGCAGACGGTGACAAACCTGACTACACGGAAGATAAAAGCTATTTTTAACGTGTTGTTGTATGCCAAAATGCTTGGTGGAATATTGAAATGATTAAACATTTAATTTCCGTTAATCAATATACAGTCAGTCTATATTGCTTAAATTTTAGGCATGTGACAACCATGTTTTTGTATAAATATAGTACATGTTGGCTATCATAAAACTTGTATCCAAAGCATTGCTCAATCATTTGCGTGTGTTTGAAAAGCTAGATTGTCTCGACGTTCAATGAATTAACCGAAAGAAACCCACACAATTCGCGCCAAAGTAGCGCCTACCAATTAGTCCGCGGCGACAACGTTCACCCAACCCGAAACTCCGACACGTCCAACATTGTGTCACACTGTGATCAAACACGGTGTCGTATCGAGCCAATTAATCATAAACACGTAACACCGTGCCATTGTGTTGGAATACGGCCAGCAGTGTTTGGACAATGATCTCTATAGGCCATCTGATTGTTAAGAGCAGGCCGTAACAGAGAACTACGTTTGGGGGTTCAATTGTAATTTGATTCTACAAAGTATTACAATCTATGAAAATTATGTTACATTACGAAACTTCTATAAAGGATTATAAAGATAATATTTTTTTTACCGCCAATGACGACAAATAAAATATATGGGTTTGTTTATAAATGTCACTTTAATGATATTCGCACAATATGTTCGTTCAGTATGGACTTGCATGTTTACGACTAGTAAGTAAATAAATCCCATGGTTTACGACTAGATCAACTAAGAGCAGTCAATGAATAAATTGCATTCATAAATTTTATTTACGGAAACAGTTTCGGTATTTATAGTCATTCTGCGGGCTACCGTTATCTGTTTGACTATTGACAAGTATGAAACACTTTTGGCTCAAGAAATAGTTTCCAAAAAAGGACGAATTATCCATAGTACCATACATTAGTATTAGTAAATTAGTAGGTCAAAGTAGACTATGTTACTCAATTTCATTAGCATAAAGTTCCACCTATACATTTTTTAAACTAAATAACTAGTTTTCTTATAACCTATTCACCCCGCACAAGCATTTGATTCACTCCCATTCCAGATTCAGCGCTCGCAGCAAGACATGACATAAAGTGGGGTTGAATGGGCGCGGTGCTATCGTTCCTACAGTGTAACTTCCACCAATATAATTGAATATATTAATTTATGCGCGATCGGGTCGCGGGTCGCCGCTGTTTGTCGGCCTTTTGTTATTCCTATATTTGCAGTTGCTTTCTAGCCGTTTGTAGACGTCGCCTTTTGAGCGAACTCACTCTCGTCGTCGACTTATAAAGTATGAAGAAATTGTTACGGGTAGTGATAGCAGTAAATCACTTGCATGTTTGCCGTAAGTAGACAAGGTATTTATATATTTAGCAGGTTCTTATAGAGGCCACATATTAATCAACAATATTTTAGATAGAAAACTGCGGCATATAGGAAAGTAAGTAAAAACACGATTACTTTGCGAACTACAAGAAAACGTTGCTCTAAAGAACCATCTTATAACAGTAATAGCAGTACAATTACAATAGTGTAACAGCCTCATTTAAGACAGATGTTAACAGACATATCCGGGGGACACGAAACTCCCGTATATATCACTATGGGGTTTTACGGCATAACTGTACCGTCCACTCGCACCATAAACCTTGTCACGACATCCAATCGCGTATTGATTGTTAACTTTACATCCAATATCGGCAATACGCCACCCACAGGTAAAAGCTGGCAATAAAACCACTCCTCGCGATATCTCATTCACATTTTAGAATATGATATTGCAGAGGGAGGCCGCGCAACGAGATAGCACCGGCCCGCGGCTGATATACCGTAATGCCATCAAATGTCCATAAATCCTTATTTAAAGCAGGCACAGTTCCATTCAATAGACAATAATGAGCCAACGGTGCAGAAAATAGAACTGCCCCCCCTCCCAGTCCTCTACACCGCACCCCGCGTTCCCCTCCCGCGGCGACTAAATATTTATGCGCCCGGCGACCCGTTTCGTCTGTATTAGAAATGATTTAAACAGTAATAAGGTATTAAGATTGAATATTGGACCTATGAATCCCAAAGTGTTCGGTGACCCAATTCAGCGAATGGAATAGAAATGGTATTACTTTTCCAAACGGTATCCAATTAATTGTTTGAGTGGCTCGTCGGTCTTGCAGAGTAAGTGTGCGGCGAGCGATGGAGGAATCGCATCGAGCCGGCATAATTCTATATACTGGGGGATTACGATTATCGGCGAGACAATGACACTCAACTTGGACAGTACTTCACTTACTATGAGCTCTGATGTTGGTTTAGAAATTGATATAGATAAGTAGAATTCAATTCTAGGATCGAACGATAACGGTAAAAACTTTATTGAGTTTTTCGATTAGTTAGACGTAGTCTGGAAATGTCTCCCAAACATCAGCTTCAATCGTAGTAAATCTCTGATCTCTTCTTCTTCGAGTAAGTTATAATATTATTTTCCTCATATAATATCACCCAGACCAACACATACCAATGCATCATACAAAATCCACGTTTCTGCATTTACATTCATTTGTTTTGATTACATCACCGCACCCCGAGACACGGCGGTGGTGCGGCGCGACCCATAACTTCCTTCGGCCCCGATAGATCGGCCAGATTGGGTAAAGGTCGCGGGTTGAACTGGGGATTATGTCATGTTATCTTTTCCGGCTGCGCTTGGTGCATGCGATCGGATCAATTGCAACACATTCGCCACTGATTTAATAAGTACCTACCTGCACGTAAGTTCGGTAATAGGTTAAAAAAAAAGAACTTAAGTCTATTTGAATGAAAACATTAACATTTAAGGGCAAGATTACATTAAATTTTATGGGATCGCCTCGTGGTTTCGCGGCACAAGTTTGAGTCGGGTGAAGTGAAGTGTTATAGCGTTTTTTCAATGCGAAATACTCATGAGAAATTAGCAATGGATTCGCCTTTTATTACCTGTGACTTAAGCATAGTTGGCGAAAAACGATTGCGGAAATAAATCTCTGGCTGTGACTTTGAGAATGAGTGTACACGTAATGAATAATGATAAGATGAAATGATAAGGCAAAAAATATTAACTATGCTTGATAATATGTGATTTCACGTTTTCATAATAAGGTTTTTATAATGTCACGGTGCAGCAATAAAATATAAAGTTTATAGCTGTTTTTAAACAACAATTAATTAGAAACTCATGAGTCATGACTGAACCATATCAATAACGTAATTATTCTCGCTAATCACGATGCGTTTTTTATTTGACGGTACTAAGCTTAAAAAACCAAATCTTATACTAAGAAGACATTATTGTTTTATTTGACCATTTATTTAATCGAATGAAATTATCACTTACTATTGCACACCTAAAATGTTCTTAGGAATTTTCAGGCGTGTAGTCCATGAACCTGCATAAAGCCAATGTTGTGGACTAAGGTCTAAGCCCTCTCATTTGTAGAATAGGCTCGTGCCCAGCTGTGAGACATATATGGATTGATGAAGATTCAGTCAATATGTACAAGAAAATTATCATCTCATTTAAATCATCACTAACGTTCGATACACAAAATTCTCATCTCTCATGCTTCTGTTTGCATATTCTATTAGCAATTTAATAAAAAAAATCCCCATACAACTTGGTTGCCATCTCGCTCTGACAAAGGGATTAACGAAGACGACGTTGCTCAAAGGAACTAGACTCGACAACAGCTGTTACTTATAACGAGGGTAAGAGAACCATTGTTAATGCTGTGTGGGGGCATATGCGTGGTATAAGTTACGTTTGTGAGTGTTGTAACTGTATCTTAATATTGCCACCATTTTATTGCTCAGTAACGATAAGCTGGCTTAAATATTTAAGATCACCAGACGAGACGAGAGAGTAGTTTGGTCCAGATTTAATTAACTAAGGTTAGATTAGGGCTCCTATCTACCTTATAAATAACTAAGAAATTTATTGTAAAGAATACCGTAAAACATCTGCCAAAACTCTTATGCAGCATGTTTTGTCCTTCCACACAGGAAGGAAGGACAAAACATGCTGCGCCGACCCCAAACAAGAATTGGAATCAGGGCAGGAGAATGATGATAATTTACTTTACGATCTGCCTATCTCTTATGTCATAATAATACCAATAAGTGCATAAACATAGTCTAATGAAGCTATATCGTAAAGGTTAATAAACAGCCAGTTTATATAATTAGAAATGAATATGGATCATAAAGCATAGCGTAAGCGGACTCACAAGAATACACATGATCTGTTATAAGGTCAAGACGGGCCGTTGAGCATTACACGAGACGGAGTTACGTATTCAACTCCGATCCAGTAATGGACACGTATGTCAACATATCGTAACTTTGAAACTATGTTTTATTTTACATTTAATGGAAGCAATAAATTAAGTAATGAATTGATTGTTTAATTTCAATATAAGTTTAAGTTAGAGTTGCTCTTGCCTAATGCATATATAGAGTACTGATTGCAGACGAAAATTTGACTCAGACATAATTCGTTGTTTTCTTTTAATTGTGTATCTAAACTTCTGTCTTAATAGTTGGAAAACTCTATAGTTTTAGCACACTTCAAATATACCTGATTGTAAAACTGTATAACGCATCAACTCTCCTTACAACTACCATCATCCCTTACCAAAGCACATCATTACATCCTCATAAGCGATACAAATACAGACACATAGTACGTATTTCTTTACTATCGATTGTATATTCAAGTTGGTTCACGTTCTGCGATGGCAAGCGGTTCAGACACGTGGCCGTACGTCGGCATGTGCGCATAGCTGAATGACGCGCGCGCTCGCGTATGTACGTTACGCCAGAGGGTACAGTCCGCTTATCTGTTATGCAAAACGAGAGAAGAACGGGTTAAGTTGACGGCTTTGATTTTAAAAGGTACATATGAAGTAAATTGAACCCCGCGTGATGTCGTGATGTACATAATGCCTATGAGGTAGGCAGAAATATAATAAAATCTGAATTGACCTATCGTCAATCGCTGATAAGGCACATTTCTAAAATCTTAGCTGCTACAGAATTTCTAATTAAAAAAAAAACATTTTTAGATACTCCACACACTCAATTGCTCTATATGCATGTATAATCAGACTGATGATCTGATGACTGAGACAGATAATCCTTCTGGTGGTTAGAAAAAATATTTATTTTAGCGTTAACGTGTTTGTAATCGCCGTAACTATTACCTCTCTTAATTTTCTATCACGATCTGCATACTGATATAAACGCCCAACTGAAATAAATTCCAGACATCAGTTCCTGGTTAAAACAACAAATTCACTATGCTTGCTATTCAACCCCTCACTCCTCCACTATCAGACGTCAGGTTAACAAACATATTAAAGGCATTTCTCGTGCAAACACCGCTAGTCACGTAAATCACATTTATTGCGCGCACTGTGTATAATTCATATGCAAATGCTGCGATTCTATTTGCAATGACACTCGCCTGTTTATCTTTACGATTGTTATATCTCCCACAATTACAATATTATTACAATGATTACGCGGAAATTGTGAAATGTTGTGTTTAGATAAATTTTATTTAGATTTTTCCTGTACCGTGGATAGATTTAAACTGTCTCAAATACGCGTTTAGTATATTTAGAAATTAATAGTATAATAATAATAATATAGCCTTTATTCAGATCCAAACAATGTTTTTTAACAATTTAATCTAATTATAATATAAAAAAACTTAACTTTAATATAAATATAAATCTTAAACTATTCTAATATTTGAATTTTGCTAATTTTTTGGGGGTCTGATTGCCCTTCGGCAAAGGCCTCCTCTAACCTAATCCATTCATGTCTTTCTTCAGCCACTCTGCACCATGTGACGCCTGCGCCTGAAATGGTTGGTTTGAGCCTAAAGAACACACATGATTTTTTTCGATATACTATAACTATTACACTAATTAACAATTAAGGAAAACATCTCGGGAAAACCGTCATATTGACGTCATGGGATGTCCCCTTGCCAATGTTAAGGTACTAGCCAGCAATACATTTTATGATCTAATTAGAAAATCAATATCCGATATTGTATTTGAAGAAAACATTATCATTCAAAGGAGGCCTAAGTATTCCCAAAAGCCATACGCATCACATGAGTGCGCGCGGCAAAGTCACGTTATTCGTTGGGTAATGGCCTGCAGTATCGAATTATATCGGGCGGGTTTAGGGCTGACACTGTTCTATTTTATCATCATATTCGTTGACAAATATTGGGAGAAATAGTCTGGCTATAGTACATTCAGTCAATAGAATATTAAATTAAACATTGATTGATAGCCCCCGTGGCGCAGTTGGCTAGACACCAGCTTGCGAAACGAGAGGCCGCGGGTTCGATCCCCGCACCGAGACAAATGTTTGTGTGAACCACAAATATTTGTTTCGGGTCTGGGTGTTTGTGAGACCGAAAAAGTCTCTCGTAGTGTCTGATACCCACGACACAGGTCTTGTAACCTAGTGTGGGGTCAGAGCTATGAATGTGACTATTGGGTGTGTTTATTATTTATTTATTTATTTTATTTAAAAAAAATCTATTTAAACATAAATCCAATAAATAATATGAAGCAGTGTATGTACCTATTAAAGATATTAACAATTTGCAATATGAACTTATATTACTAAGCAATAACATATAATTAACTGTCAAGATTAAAGGACTGGTGTATTGAAATTTAATTATATATGTTATTTACTGGTAGTAATTGGAATTGGAAATCATAACTCACAGTTGACACTGGGCTACCAATACCTCATATTTATCTAAAATAATGAAGAAGAAGAAAGAAGGGAAATAGACAGTATTTTGTATGGAGACGAGTATCGCCGCTTGTCTATCGCTTCTATCACACGACCAACGAAAAATAACTTCAAACAAAACAAAGGGCTGCTATTGGTTTTGACACATTTATAAAAGTCTTAATATTGCTACCCGAATTACTAAGAAGTGTATGTGTCAAACATAATATGATAGTCTAACCGTAAGTTCGGCACACTCGGCATGCTGACTATTTCCAGTCTTATTCAAATGTTCTGTAGTAGTCAGTACAAATAGATGCTATCGAACAAAGATTACAATGATTGATGATAAGTCTCCTCGGACGTGGTAGCCCTGCCACAAGTAGCCTTGCGTCGTAATTAACGCTCCCACTCGTAACGGGGGTACAGTTAAGTACTGTACACACTTTGAGTTACTGTCTATGCCAATCGTATTTGTTTGCTAACAATGGATATGGATTATTGGCAATGGATATGGATTATAGGAACTATTACATTTTGTTGGTGGATTTATCGGTGTAAGTAATGATGGCTTTGAGGTGAAAACCCTAGATACGGACTTTCGATATTTTCAAGTTATATATTTGTGAATTATCACTTACTTTAACGGTAAAGAAACATTGTGAAGACACCAGTACACCTAAAAAAGTTATTAGGGATTTCTTAGGTATGCAGTCCGCAGACGTATGCAACACAATAATACTATTAGTACCAGACTTTAGGTAATAGCAAAGAAAACACATTTTGGAAACGTCTAGAAAGCTATGTTTACAAAAATATCGAAGTGGAAATGTCACGACAGACAATACAAACCGGTATAAGTGATTATGTGCATTTAAATGTTGACCTGCGCTCTTTATCCTCCTACCCTAGTTCCATAGTATTAAAACCTCCAAATTTAAAATCAGAACTATTGTAAACTTGTTTTTTTTTTATTTCAAATTTTATATCAATTTCGACTGAACTTTGCAAAACAAATAACATACGCTAGGCAGTAAAACGTTAGAATACCAATAAATACTAATGTTTGTGGGGCAAGTCTGGAAAACAATGCGACATGTTTAAACATAATGTAATTAGGGTAAATGAAATAGATTATTCTTTATAGTACCCTTTTTTTCATTTGCTATACCGTATTTTTACGCCTCAATTTTGCCACAGAAAGGAAAACTATTTTACTTCCAGCCAGCGCTTAAAACGTGTACCGTTCTCTATAACTTAATTTTCTTACAAATAAAACCATAAATCTGCTTTTTTTTTACTGCCATAAAGATTCCAACTAGCCTATTCAATCACCAACACATATCCATATCTCCACACGTTTGATCAAACATTTGCCGTAGATACCAACGAGTCGGCGTGTACATTAAGGGACCTTAACACCTCAACGGCCGGCACGAGCCGACGTCAATCAAACTGCACTTTCCGTTTCAACTCATCATATGAGCACTGCGGTATTTATACCTTTTGGATTTGGAGGTCATTTTTTTAAGGGTTATGAGTTTTATATAGGCTATAGGTTTCTTAGACAGTTTCTATACTTGATAACGTCACATGTCGGTGCAAAGTTGATTTTAGCAAATTACTGCAATAAGTATTACAAATGCGGTTAGAATGTCACGACTAATTAATGTTTGTAGGTGAATTTCTGAATCCACGCATTTTTGTTTTATAGCTAAAAACAATCAAAGGTTCGACTCTCCTTCTATTTTGAACCAAGTTTTTTTATCTTATATCTCTTTGCATATAAATTTTACCCCGTTTAAAATTTAATTCATTTACATCTTAATAGATCTGTAGAAACAAAATAAATTGTTAATTTTCTAAAACACGTGAAGCCGAAGAGGCTGGCTAGTATCAAAGGGGTTTCATAAATCTAGCTTTGAGGCAAAACGAGGTCGAGTGCGCCTCGTTGCGAGCCGCTCTTTCATAAACACTACGGGGTTGGAAAATTATTCATGTGGGTATTTCAAAAGAGTGGGTTTCTACATTTTTTTTGTTTAGTTCGCGATTTGCCGAGGGTTCACGTACAATGAGAAAAACTCTGAAATTTCGTTGTTAGTGTTTTTTGCGTAGATAAATAATTAATTTTTGTTATCACGAACCCACCGTAAGCTTGCTGATTATGCCCACGTATGGTGTATTTATAGACAGTATTATAATTATACATTCTCCACTTATTATTCATAGGATTCTATCGAAATGACGCTATTTACTATCACTTATATGGAGCCTTTATCGTGCCAATAATAGAAAAAAACAGTTCTTACTGGTAACAATAAAACCGTGTACACATAAACACACAATATTTTATGCGGCATTACCAACACAACAGCTCTAAACAGGCATAACAATAACTATCCCCTGTGTCGTATGGCAACAACCCACCTAATAGCACACATTAATCCCAATATAAAACAACTAAGACCCGATTTACAACCGAATATCTGACTCGGAATGGGCCCATTCAAGACGAGGATACAACGGAGAACATCGGAACACGGGACGAACATCGCGCGAAAGCCTCGCAGCGTTGTGTGGTGTTGCCAATTTATGCCCACCATTTGGCACTCTTAACCCGAATCCACTATCTGGCACTTGTATAATAAACACGGCAAGTGCCAACAAGGGCTGTAGCTTTCCCTGCGTGGGATCAACGGCCTAGCTGGCCGGCTGGCCGAGCGGCTTCGCGAAGGATCGGCCATAAATAACAATGGCGGTATAGAGGCGCGACCGTATCTATGGTATCGCTGGTAGCAACAGGGCTTTTTACACTAAATAGGTTAATATTTAATGTATTCAGATTATAGTTACTTTATGTTAGTGTGAAGAAAGCGACTTTAATGTACTAAGCGGTCTTAGGATAACTTTTAGCTTTCGAGCAAAAATTTTTAAAGCTTAGCTAATTTTATTTAAAGGAGAATACTGATGTGTCTATTACTCCAGTTACTAATTACTGTCAATTTTTAGACAACCCCTTATTAATTAACCCATTTTTGGTCAACTTACAAATTGACTTAAAAATGTAGTTTATTTATCAAACCTTCTACCAAAATAGAAAATATGTTGCAGAAGTTTTCTCACTTGTACAAACAAAACAAGTCATTAAACAGAATAATTGTTATGAATATTCAGCACAGTTGCGGAGGCGTCCTTCGTCGACAACCTAGCGTGGCATTTACAAAGGTCAAACCTGTTATGCCGGTAAATATTTTACACTTCGTTATTTCAATCAATATTTATTCATACTCACACTCTCGCTTGAATCCCTTACGGATACAGCAGAGTGCATTTCTAAGCCCACATATGGAAACACTTATTAAATCCAAGTATTAGTTGCTTTAACAGTGAAGGAAAACGCACTAGGCTAGCGTGATGGACTAAGAGGCCTAAACCCCTCAATGGTAGAGGAGGCCCGTGCCCAGCAGTGGGACGTATATTATGATGATGCATGATTAGTAAAGTCTATTGCTATTTTCGGCCCCTTTTCTAGACTACGCGCCCGATTCACAACTCACTTATCTATAACTTACTTTACAAACTAATTCATTAATTTGGTTATAAGACGAATAAGCAATAATGTATTAATTTGATTAGTTTCGATATCGCCCGTATGACATCAACCTTCTCTGGGAATATTATTCAGCAGGTGTGGTATCTGTTACAGAGCCACAAGGGGTATCATTTCGCATGAAACAGCATTAAACCGAATTACTTGTTTGTCACGGGCATAAGTGGACAGGGTATATGGGGTGAAATTCTTAGGTTCGTTTGAAAGTTGGGACGTTGTTTATGAGCTTTTTTGTTAAAAAGCTTTCAATAGCATCACATTTAAAACACATGTTTAAGACGTCAGTGTATTTATAATACTCATATAATTATCCTTATTTATCATCAGCCGAAACACGTTCACTGCTGGACATAGGCCTCTCTTATGGCACGCCACTGGGCTCGATCTTCGGCTCTCCTCATCCACCCGCTGCCAGCCACCTTGCGGATATCGTCACCCCACCTAGCCAGAGGGCGTCCTACACTACGGTTGCCGAGGCTATTATATATGATATTTTCATCATCATAATAAAGTTTGCAATTTTCACTCAGTTGAAGTCACTCTCGGAAGCTAGTCGACATCTAAACTGCATGACATTACGAAACGTTATTTGCGGACGGAACTCAACAAACAACCGTTGCAGAGCAAATATTACTCGGTGTAGTCGTGCGTCGCGCGACCCGCTTATGCAGCAATGTCGCGAAAAAATGCTAGATCATTGCGTAGTACAAACAGCTTGTCTAGACGTTTTTGACATTGAACTGCTCTGACAGCCGCAATCGGCGGTGGGATCGATGTAATCGGAACAAATGTTTGCGCGATCCACTAATATTTGTTTCGGATGTGGATGACACTGAAGACTTTCATAGTTTCTGATACATGGGATATAGAACTTGTATCCTAGTGTGTGGTCAGAACAATACACGTAGGGTGTATTTACTCATTATTAACTTGCCACGCGGAGATCCTTCTGAGTGAATAATATGGAATTTATCTGTACTTCCTATCCAGTAAAGTAGTACAAAACCAATTTTTACTGCTTTATAGTCACTTTATACACCAAAGTTTCTACCCGGAACGCGTTAGTTGAATTAGTCTTTATATCGGTTTTAATGCCGGCAGATATCTCTTTAATGTATGCCATTATGCCATTAACATTGTAAGTGTTATCACTTATCCCGCGCCTTCTAGTTTGAAAAGGCTTAGACTTTAGATAATTCGTTCACCTGGAAATCGATGTGCTATAAATTAAATGTAAAGCCTGGCAAAACGGACATAGAAAAGTGTGTTACGTACCAGGATCAAACTTTACAGTTCGACTTTCTAATATTCCAACATCATTGTGTCAAAATCATAATTAAAAGAATTTATAAAAAAAATAGTTTATAAAAAACCATAACTTATTCAATTCAATTATTTCTCAAAATATATTTATCTGCTCACTTAACTTTTGAAAACACACCTAACCCTAATAAATTTAAAGTATTCAAGTTACTGATTACCCCCTTAAATTCGAACCGACAACCGCAAATATCAACTCATACAATTACACCACAAAGCTATCGCTCACTACACACGCACAGTGCACTTGCGAAACGAGATTTCACTACCGCTTAAAATAGTTAAACGTAAGAACGGGAATTAATAGCGTTCAAATACGGTAACAGCGGGCGATCTCGATAGATTTGTATCTCTGTCCACTCCCTTACGAGACAATCTCGGTACATACACGCAGATATCCCGCTGTGATAATGAGGGATTAATTAATTTCAGTTTACAATTACAATATCAGGCGAATAGGACATAGTGATGCCTATTTAGTATTTAGTTATGTAGCATTTTGTAAGACTGTGAGGTTCAGTAATGAGATTTAAAAACCTATTTTACTTTTAATCGTAAACTTAGGTATAATTACAAGGGAAAATCGTAATGACTAAGGCTAATGATAGGCTATATAATTTTAACCATAAGCTGAAGGTAAAATAAGAAAACATTGACATTTTTACTGTTATCGTAGCAGAAAATTAAAAAGCAGGATATTAAACTACATTTCAAATTAATTAGAAGTTAATTCACCAACCAAGTGAAATCTGTTTAGGAGGATAAAATAGCCTCTTGTTTATCGCTGTTCTTAATGCAAAAACTTTCACAGTCGTTGCTCTAGTAATACAGTATTTAAAACACTGAAAAACTCGTAGTCAGTCGAGCCCCTGACATAAAGCTGTCAAACCGACACCGGCAATCACGCAGCGCGGGCCGCAACGCATAAACCACAGAGACAAACGTGAAAATTCAATCAATTAAGATAATAAATCAGCGGCCGATAGCGCTCGCTCCGGCAATTAATCAATATGGCGGGCTGCTAGGAATTTGTAAGTGCACCGTTTGTAAATCAAACGCGGCTGCCTTTCGGCCGGTATATCAATCTGGAAATAATTGAACGCCTCGAACGCACGCCGCTTGGGACAAAGTGGAAACTCACTGAAGTGGGTCACGCGCAGGGCTGTCTCTCGCTCACTCATGGGACGACTATAAAGGCTTTTCGTGGCAGCCTAGAGGGTAGACATGGGTGACGTTGTACAACCATGCTTCCTGTACTTTTAAGATACCATCCCATAAGTATGGAACTCAATTTACATTTTCGTAAAAGGTACCGGTAATTTTCTAAATGAATTGATCCAATAAGTCACCTGGTCGGAGATGCCAAACCGATAGATCTCGATCAAAAAGTGTATATATACAATGTAGCTGCAATAATAGGGCGTCAGCGTCTGTATAAATCAAAGGAAGTGTTGCGTTTCACCTTGAACATTGGCCGATGCATTTTCTGCGACTACAACATTCACAAGAAATCAAGTCTGATGTAAATAACTGCTTATAAAAGTATTTATAGGATATCGGTACCGCGACTATTCGTCAAACTTAGTATGTATTAATTGGAACCAGGCCTTTCTAAGATTCTGTTTGGAAGGTTTATATCCAGCAGAAAACGTCTTATTATGATACATTCTCATGCCACATGAGACATAAAAAAACGTTGCAATAGTTATGCTCCAAATTTGTGAAAACTGAGGTTTGGACTTGGTTGCGTTAAACGGTAAAAAATAAAACCCGGGAGTCGGGTATAGTACAGAAACGCCTCCACATAACTTTTTGGAGATACAAGCGTAATTATAAATTAAAACTGAAGTGCAATAAAGCAAATGACGAAAAGCAAACGGAAATGCATGGGAGCCCTATCGAGCAAGTAAATCAGGTAGTACACCCGCCCACGACACAGGCACCGTGGGCGACGACATAATGAAACAACAGAACATTTACACACAGACAGTGCAACACCGCGCCGCCGCCCGAGCATTATGTGTCGTTGCACCCGCTGCAACTCTTGCCACTTGTCACCCAACGTCCAACATCACACCACAATTAATAATAATAAATACACCCAACAGTCACATACATAGTCCTGACCTCGCACTAAGATACGAGTCTTGTGTCGTGAGTATCAAAAACTACGAGATACTTTTCGGTCTCACAAACACCCAGACCCGAAATAAATATTTGTGGATCACACAAACATTTGTCTCGGTGCGGGGATCGAACCCGCGGCCGCTCGTTTCGCAAGCTGGTGTCTAGCCAACTGCGGCACGGGGCTAATTGTGACAAACGTTGGCGTTGGACGTTGGGATTGGTCGTTGGCGTTGGTTCAGCAAATGAAGATACAAATCGAGGAAGTAGTGACTAAGTCACTGCCATGTGGAATTAATACTTGCACACGTGCCCGATTCTATTTATAAATACTACTTATTACTGGGCTTCACATAATGACATTTCATTCGCAGCACGTTTTATGAGTTCTCGCTTTATGTTTATACATTTGTGTTGAATTCTGTGCAGGATCTGGGTCTTAGATATCGCACCAAGCAATTGAAATACTATTAAACTACTGGCCAGAGTTTGAGACACGAAGCTAACTAACTGGTTCTGTAGCATTTTTGTAAATCAAATTACAAGCTTCGCATTTATAAAGACTTAGAAAGTATCTGCCTACAAAACCTAATAACTCTTTTTCTATGTTAGCTAAATTTAGCAGGATAAGTCCATTCACGTATTGATTTGCCGTAAGCAAGGTCCATAAGATACAAAACTTTGTAGGTGCAGTGATTCACGTAAGTTTATCAAGCTAGGCGAGGCCAGCAACCAATAGTTTGTAATGGCAATTGGCAACAAATTTCTTTATAGTTGGCGTTCAATAAATATTACTGCACTTACCATCAGGTGCTGACTAAAAAACTTATTGTTTCAAATCATTACATAAATGCAAAACTTTCATCAAATTGACATTTACAATACGCAACTCGAGACGAGCACTTGGTATTAAATAAACAGAGGTTAAACATGAATTATGCGACGTATGACGTAAAGCAATGCATTTTTTTGAAATGCCACAGATATTTCAGCGATCGATGTGCAATATATAAACAGATGCAACGCAAGAGGGTCGGGTGATAAGTGATGACTATTTGTTGATGACAAAACTGTCCGACGAGGTTAAGTGCATCATCCGTCATCACCGCGATATCAATATTATCGCTGCAGCATTTCACACTTTCTAGAATTTCATGTTTTCACTTGCAAACGGTGAAAATGTTTATAGGATGTTTGAAAGAAATTTTATCGATAATTTTGAACTGAAATGTATGTGTTTAACATCGAATTATAACTAAAAAACTCGAGTACACATACGTTTCCGGTAACCTTGAATCTGATTAGCGTAACGCGAAATATTCAATACGATGTACGATATGTGTCGATTAGGAGACATAGTCACTTTTAGTGATGTGATACTAAGCAAACGATTTCCACTTACTACTTGGTTATTTGTCGTATCTAGTTATTAAAGAAAAACAAATAGCAACGATTCAGATAGTCTCATTGCTTATTCAGCTTCAGATCCGGGTATTTGCAAATAACCTTTAAACTGAAAATCTGCACCATTTAACTATTTATGGTAAATAAATTTGCAATAGCTTTCAAAATTATTCTATTGCCCTATTAAATTGTTAATATAATTACAAGGTACATTTCAAATCTAGAATCAGCATCTACAAACCTCAGCCCATTACTAAAAGCCCTGACAGAGGAATGTTCGTGGTTGATTCGTAAAATTGGTTTCGTTTGAACTGCACGGAATTGAACCTTGATCCCAATCGTGTTTAATTACAACAAAACAATAAATTAAACTTGACATTAATCACATAAATTCTTGGCAGATGACGAATTCATTGTTCCAGATGAAATAAAAACAATTTTATATACAGTAATAAAAGTTATCAATTGAGTGTACTACCGAAAAGAGGATGCTATGACATGTTCCTGAATAGAAACTGTCCAATGTATGGTGTAAATTTTTAAATTCACTTTAATGACAACTCATGCAAATATATCTGGATCTAGGATCGATTATATATGCGATTACCCGCAGGCCAATATAACTGTGTCGACTAGAGGGTATAACAGTAATCGTTTCTTGTCAACACTCTATTTGGATCGCACTGTACTGCACTAGACACTTGTGCGATCAGTGTATGTTTAAGATTAAAGTATTTAAATCAAGACAAAATCATTTGCTGTAATTCATTATCGTAAAGTTACCAGTAAATTAATTAGATTTCAATTAGGTAATTATTTCAACTTGGTCAAGGTTGCCATCACTTCATTTTTAATAATTAGTATATTTCACTTTAATTATAATTTATTAACACAAAAATTTTATAGATAATGACCAATCTTATTTTATTTGTTTAGCTAAGGACAAATATGTAACAGTGCTAAAAGAAGTCTAGAAGGAACTTTAAGATATTTCACACGTTTTCATGGTTTAGTCTATGAGTTATGAGTACTAGGGCGGCATGATGCACTAGCATCTAACCAGTTCCATTGAGGGGTTCAGAGAAAGGGTCGAAAGAACGACGGAAGGGTAATGTCCAGCGGTGAGACGTATATGGGTTCATAGAGAAAGCGAGATTTATAAGTTATGCTTATTTAGATACCGTTTAGTTATAGATATTGCCTCGTGCCTTATTATAGACTTACTTTATTAATGACTGTAGGCAACACTTAACAAGTTTATGGTGCTCAATAACGTCTTTAGCGGGAAATGGTTGGCAAGTTTCTATCTTAGATATTCATAATATTGTTTATCACATAACTGGTTTGGTTTTTGATTTATGTGTAAATATTTCATGATAAGTGAGCGCTAGTTTAGTAATCGGCAATCGTGACTGCAGTCACGGGTTCTAGTCAAGGGCATAATATACCTCGAAGTTCAGTGTTACCTGGCTGGTAGTGGTTATTTATCGTTTACGTCAAAGACTCAGGAATATGTCACTGGATATCCGTCTGGACTAAAGCTCTCAAAAGGGCTGTGACGAAAAAGATGTACCAAGCAGTTACCGTAGGGTGTTTACCCTTAACCTGAAGATGTTTATATAGGTAGTGCTAAATTTTCTTTATTTTTTAACTTTGCGGTAACGAGGTCAATTCCTAAATCTGAATTTTCACTGAAGATTCTCATGCTCATTACAGCGACTTGCCTACAATCGCTTTCTTCGATTAAAAAAGAAAAACGTACTCTTAACTTTTGCATACCAGATTATATGTGTATTCCACTGATCAAAACTTAAAAAAAAAACAAACAAGAATCAATATGAACAGCATCATAGACAACCTAGAAGCAGACACGTAATAGTATTCCGAAGAACGATAAAAAATTTAATGGCGCCGAGAAAAACGTCCACATTGGCATGTAAATGAGTAACGCTAGACAATTGGATAACATCGAGTCGACTCCAGGGGCATATAGCGAACACGTACTGAGCGTTGACCCAAATGACGACAGACTACCCACTGTTCTCCCAGACGGCGTCACACTGCCTTACATTTATCTCACTTGTTTTTACATTCTTTAGTATACTACTTTAGTTATAGGGTTTTGTATTTCATAATCTTTACTGATATCTGGCAAGACGCAACCAACTTTTGGAATGGGAACACCAATAACTATTATGAAGATTGTAGATGCTGTTCTGGGATTTAAAATAGAAAGAGAAGGTATAACTCTAGCAAGTTCATTCACGGATAAAGATTTGCTTCACTTCGGGCTTCTGTGGGACAGTTCCATTTTTTCTGTCAAGCTATTTGGTAGGTATTTAAAAGTTGAACTCGATGGAGCGAGGTTTAGAAACTTGTATGTCTTACTAATACCATATTATGTTTAGTGCTTAAAAGTCAACATCAAAAGACGAGATCTTTCTTTGCTTTTTGGGTTTTCTGTTATTGCTATTATTCCTAGTTTGGAAAAGCTGCCATACTAGATATATGGGCGGAATTATATCTAGATTCTAGATTGTGACACATCATGATATACGTCTGTACATTCAATTTAGTAGTCTTAAATCGTGTGTCCTATATAAGGGAAAAATATATCAGATCGGAATTACCAGTCAATTAGTCTCAAAACTGGTAGGTTCAAAAACTCATGTAAAGTTCTTTAACCGAGTAGCCTCATGATTTATGCAATTACCTGCAATAAGATGATCTATTGCGTGCAGTAGTAAGTACTACGTGCGTCATTTTAAGTCCACATTAAGTAAATGAGGGACATAAATCCTTTTCTGTCATTCAGCGCGGTAACATACCTCTGCAACGCTGTCTTAATAAATTGAATTTATCAGCGAATATTTCAATTATTCCACAAATATCCCTTAACTGGACAGCGGATTATCTGCGTGCAAAATCACAATCTGACTCACATATTTCATCAGCACAGTGGGCAACATTCATCACAGGAATTTGTGAAACGAACCAGCCCACGGCGTGCGTCTAAGGCGTCGAATTCCCACCGGTGCGGCGCGGCGTAACTGTCTCGGATAAACAAATGCCCACCGCGGTAAACGATATCTATAAATAAACTGTACCCAACTAGGACCTAAAATGGCCACAGTCTGACAATCAAGGTTTTCTAGTGGCCTGAATACTGGCGGCCGGGTATGCCGTGTTCGCGTCCGTGGGCGGTGCATTGCGCGCGTGGATTTTCACTTTGAAATTATAACTGGCTGGTGGTGGCGGCTGGTAGGTATCGCGCGGTTTCGTTCGCACGCTCGCCGCAGCTGCGGTGGACATTTTATGTATAAAGATTAAATGATTCCTAAATTGGACTAACATTTACTAGGGATCTGTTGGGCGTGTGAATCGATGTCTAGTGAAGGATTGTCGTTTACAGGCAAATGCGACCGGTTTATCTGCAAATACTGTATATTTACAGTTGCCCGTTAATGCCTCGATAAGAACCTACTTGTACATCAACTAAATTTAGAAGTCTTCTTCATCAACCCATATACGCCCACTGCTGAGCACGGGTCTCCTCTACCATTAGAGGGTTTTAGGCCGTAGTCCACCACGCTGGCCAAGTGCGGGTTGGCGGACTACACACCTAAAAAATTCCTAAAAACTCTTAGGTGTGCAGGTTTCATCACGATGTTTTCCTTCACCGTTAAAGCAAGTGATGATTCAATGTGAATACACACATAACATCGAAAAGTCAGAGGTGTGTACCTGAGGTTCGAACCCGAGACCGCCGAGATTCTCGACCGCGCGCCTAAACCTCGAGACCATCACTGCTTATTTAGAAATTTAGAAGTAACCTCTAATATTATATTTATCTATTGAAAAACAACCATAAGCCTAAAAATAAAAGATTTAAGCAATATTGAGCAAAAAACATCACAGTACGAGTAAAGCAATGTCTGGCAAGTCAAGTGCCATCAAAATATAACAGGGGGAAGGTCTTTTATCGAGCGACGATCGACCCAACTATGCGGGCCGGTACAATTGAACATTAGGAGAAATTGTTCCTTCACGCTTCGCTTAAAGGACCCAGTGTTGTTTAAATTCCTCTCTCTTCAACAAGAGCGAACCGAAGCTCTTACGGGCAGGAAATTGCCTTTAAAAGGGGCGATAACAAATGAACATTTTAGACTTGACTTGAATGTGGACATCGAAGCACTTACTAAGCAACATTTTGGATTTATTTTAGTTAACTGGATGAGCTTATAACATATAAACATAAACGCCGGCTGTATTCATTGGAAGTTGAGAGAGCAGAAATACAGAGGTGCATTTCTGCACCCACATTTTGCCAAGTACGTATCAGTTCGACGTAATAAGGGGCGAGCCTTTTTTCGCGGAAATTTGCAGACTGCGTGCTGCTGCTGAGCATTTCCAAAAGCAAAACCGAAACACACTACCCGACTTGGGAATATAATTCAAGTTTCCGTAGTTTATACTGTGGGTTATGGATAATTACGAATTAAATCATCATTGTCATCATTATAAGTCCATAGTGGTTCTATACAACTAAAAGGGCAACAAATTAAATATAAGTAGTACTAATAAAAACCTAAACACACCGAAGAAACTCGACAGCCCTAACCAGAATGCTAAATATATGTTGCTAAAATGTGTTTCGCATTAAGCTAGAAATAATATTAGTAGAGCAAACTGCGTGACGTAGCACCTTTAAGCCGAGTACGACAGACGTGAATGTATTGAGTTCATTATGATTCCTTGGTTGAGAAACGTTATATTATTAAAAGATAATAATTTAAGAGCTAAAGAAACAAATTCATGGGGTTCTATTTTTGATATGAAATTTATTTATTAAATGCATATAGACTAAACATAAACATTAAATTTTCGTCGTAGAAGTTATCGACACTTCTTCTACTATACTAAGGAGATGAAACCTTCAGATTTATTTATTTACATGATCAACCATTACCTTTATTAGGTATAAGTATAATTCCAGCACAACAATTAATACAGCCGTCAGTATAAACGATAAGATAAGCTCGTTCAGACGTGCTCTCAATAGAGTTCCTAAAGAAAAGGAAACTGGGACCTATATTAAAATTCCATAGCGCAACAGTTACTTTTAGTTCAATAAATTCAAGATTAGCCATCACTAACCACATACATTTAATACCTATGATTGTTAAGAAAAAGTATTTTTCTTTATTTTAATCCGGGATTTTTTTTTTAATTTTCCCTGGTTATTACCTGCCTCACTTTTCGTTCAAGGTCTGAATATATCCTTTATACATAACACTATGTTAACCGTAGGTATATATAGCCCATTGCTTATTCTGGTGGCTTAATGTCACCGGGCATAATTATGTCAACTAGTGAAGTTAAAAATAGCCACCTGATTCCCTATATACGGCTTTACTCCATTCACTGAACTAATGTAAAATGCCACGGAACTTTTACTTATTAACAGTCTATAAGGCGCTATAAAAACTGACATTACCTCGTTGGATATAAAAGGATGAGCTTACATTAAAAATGCTGGTTTGATGCAGGTCGTTAGATTTTCTTCTTCTTCTTTGAGGCATTAGTTGATACTATTATTATTTTAAGGGCGCGGATAACAAGGAAGAAAACGATGAACAATTTTTTCAATTCATAGAAAATTATCGTTGGATATAACGAGTATCTTTTCGCAAACTATACCTTCCCAATCGACACTTAGATCCAGTATTCTTTAATCAGATACAATATAATAATCACGTTAAATCTAGTAGACTTATTACTGAACTCTGGAAACTAAATAAGAGTCCATTAGTAACTAAACTATCGCTCACTTCATATACACATGATAGATCCTTTTGAGTAGAAGAAGAAGCGCAAATACGTTTATCACAATACTGTTTCTAATGGATTATACGGAAATGATCTCAAACGGAAGAGTGCAAATAATGTGCATAGACAATGTGTCTTTAGCATAAACAACCTCCGTGATGCGTAAAGAATATTATAAAAACTAAAGTCATAATTTCTTGGCTCAACTTGTCTTGTTCTTGGCTCAATTTCTTGTGACGTGTCTTACCGCTCGTTTTATTTTATTCTTCAGTTCTCAATATCAGCTGCCATAACCACAAGCATATACATGTAATGTCATATCAGATATCAAATTGCTTTTAACAATACTGCCAACTGAAAATATCCATCACCAATACGACTTATAGCTGTGTTCACTCATACCAAGATCCACATGCAAACTTTCAGTATTTCGTAGAACTAGCTGCCTTCGAAATGACAATCATTAGACAGACAGACACAAATAGGCGTTAAACATTCCGTCACCCGTTTGCGGCGATAGCAAACAATTTTAATGTGTTAAGTAAACACCCTGACTTGCACGCGGGGAACGCTAGTTCCTTCACTGAGGTAGATTCACACATAAAAGCAACGATTTTGCTAATAAATCGTACGATGAAACGCACGCTTGTAACTGCGAAAAATTGGCCGTTATTAGGTTTGAAATGAAATAACACACCAAAAGATGTATTTTGGACAGCTAGTTTTTATCATCTAGATTCTATTGCTTTGACAAACAACTTGAAGTTGAACTTCATAAAATTGTATAATGATTATTTAGAATTAACGACCTTCTTAATTGAAATCGAAGTAGTCATTACTGCGAAAGTTTTATTCTTTAATAAGGCTAATTCTAGAAACATGTGGTGGAATGCACTTAGACAATTTTCTAAAGCATTTACTGTTAAACCGACTGAGAGTTTAATGGTTTGCTTGCATAATAATTAATCCTACCAGTAGGTGTTCCTTTTACCTCATGCATATTCTGATGCAAGCGCACACACCTCGTTGTCTTTGTTGTAACATAAATCAATTCTTTCAATGCAAATGTCACTGCAATGTGCACTTGTTCTCAATCATTGTTAATCTTGATTGATCAAGTCATTCTTTTTAAACTTGTTCCTAACAATTGATGTCTAAATTGTGCAAGTTTAGCTGGCAATAGTCATGTTAATGTTAGGTGAACAAACTGTTATGGCCTTGTGACTAAAAATATGATACAGGATTTTCTTCTAAGTTACGTGTGTATGCTTAATAAACCACTCTTCATCAGCAGCTCATATTCGTCATACTGCTACTCCTCTACCATTGACAGGGTTTGGGATGAAAAACTCAGCTTAACAAATTGTGTCCTACAAGTAAGTTCGCGTCAACTTCGCGTCGGAATTCGGTGGTGCAAATCAACACTGCATCTCGCCAGGCAATCGAGAGGCGTCGGTGCCGCGACGACATCTTCACGGTGGCGTGTCGTGCGCTCGCGAATGGTACTCAAATCGGCGCAAACCAAACGGGGCCACTCGTACTGGTTATCAGCGGTTTTCTAAGTGAAAATCCAGATTTGCAGCACGCCGCCGACGTCAATTTGAGCTTAATAAGCGCTCGTGCCGTTTACGCTTAAGCGTGAATTTCAAATCGATAATTCATTTACGTCCAATCAGTTTAAAGTAAAGAGACGCGAGGAACGCAACGCACCCGCCACTGTCCGCATTCTACGCAATATTCTTTTGTGCTAATGACAAATGCGATAGGCCGCCGCTGTTTTGCTTCGACTGCATTTCATAATACAAGGCGCTTTCAGTTGCAACTTTATCAGACCGGTATCTAGAGGACAAATTGAAATGATAGACTTATGTGACAAATCCTTTAATTTATTGACTAAGTTATAACATTTCGCAATTGTATAAAAATATTTTCCCACGACCTCCAAAATGTTGAAATTGTTAAACAAATATGTAACGACAAACACTAGATTTGGATCAGAATTCAGTTATAGTTATTTACTAAGCAGTGATGGCCTCGAGGTTTAGGCGCGCGGTCGAGAATCTCGGCGGTCGCGGGTTCGAACCCCAGGCACACACCTCTGACTTTTCGAAGTTATGTGTGTATTCAAATTGAATTATCACTTGCTTTAACGGTGAAGGAAAACATCGTGATGAAACCTGCACACCTAAAAGGAATTTCTTAGGTGTGTAGTCCGCCAACCCGCACTAGGCCAGCGTGGCGGACTATGGTCTAAACCCTCTCAATGGTAGAGGAGACCCGTGCTCAGCAGTGGGCGTATATGGGTTGATGAAGAAGAAGAAGAAGGTGCGGCAGCTAACGAAAATATTGAATTTATCGATAATTATCTTCAAGCACTGTGGCAAGTTTTTCCTAAAAATATTTTATCCAGACCGCAATGCGCTTGGTTAGCTATGCCAATGTAAAGAAGCCCCCGAAATTCATCCAGCGTATATTCCTGAATGTTTTATGCCGGCCGATATTCACATTTGCCGAGTCTGGTGCGGGAAGAGAAAGTACGGTGGAATATATAAAAATTGCCGCAGTTTCCCACACGACACAAACAAGACGCCGGGTAAAAATGATAAACTATGGAGATATGTAAATTCTTATCTCTGGATAAACTGATGTAGCGTTCGGTTTCGCGTATACCCATAATTTGCAAAGGATTATCGTCCTCAGACCATATTCATCTCACTTGGCCTTGGTCCACCACGCTGGCCAAGAGCGGGCTGGCGAATTACATACCTAAGAATTTCTTTAGGGATTTTTAGTTGTGTAAGTTTCTTCACGGTATTTTCTTTCACCGTTAAAATACGTGATAATTCATTATGAAAACACAAAATTTCGAAACCTCTGAGGTGTGTGACTGGCCTGGAATCCGCGACCGCCTAGGGTCTCAACCGCGGGCTTACTTAACCTCGAGGCCAACACTACTACCAAATAAAATATAAAGCAAAAATCTAATGTTAATGTAAAATGACGTATTTGCTACTGGAATATTCAAACACACAAATTACCATAGAAACGATTAATTTATTACTTTGCTAACAGTTTGTAGGTCCACGACACCGAGGGCAAACACCTCATTAAGTCTAACGATTTGAAACCATTCTCTAAATATTACTGGTTGACGATAAAATATTTCTACATAATCTCTTTAGCACTACTACTGAGCTACTGAGATCCCCAAACTAGATATAGCAAGTTTATATAATTATATTCATTGATAAAAACTATATTAGTAAAGCCTAAAGGCGACTCACTTAGTCTTCTACGCACGGACATTTTTTTAAACAGACAAGAGTAAAACCTCAATGCATCACCCTGTTTTATTATGGGTTCGAGTTCTTCAAAAAATTCTTGTAGAGATATTATTATAAAAAAAAAAAACTTTAAAAATAAACTTTAGGTAGTAGCGAAATTACTAACTACAGCCGTATCCGCTATCAAATTGTTGCTGCAAAATTTGACGACGGAAGTAATTAGCCGATAAACTTATCACAATATCAATAAATTAAGTAATTTCTTTCTATAATATTCGATTGATTTCAAAAAACCTATGGGATATAAATAATATTCACTAAAGCCGTAGTGATAGGGATGCCCAAAATACCAATTAGCCGTGCAATTTGGCAAATAATTATAATCTTTAAACTTATTTTACATAAGCAATTTGACATATAAATGAGAAAATATTGACCCCACAATAAACTATTATAGTCCGAGATCCCAGAGCTGCCAGACGTTACTTATTTTCTGATGGACGAAATGTGGACCATTGGGTAGGGTTGGTATGTACTACCATCGTATGCATACTCGCTAACTTGGTCGAAGGGCCAATTTGCGGATATCCGCTGTTCGGGGTACCAAAAAGCGGATATAAACGGATATGAGCGGATATATATTATATTATGAACTAGACATTACACAGCTTACGTGTAACGCTTTCGAAGTACCGCCACTGCACTAAAGATAGTTTTCATGTTACTTCTTAATTACAATTTTGTAGTTGAGACCTTCAATAGCAATCAATACAAGTATGATCCATATACCTGGTGTCGTAGTACGATGATCGCCTACTATTCGGTACTACTCTACTGTCCATTCATCAAAGCTGTTGAATGTTAAAAAAAATGAAGTGCTGTATTTTTTGTCGATTTGATATCAACCGGTTTTGAGTCCAAGCTACCTTCCTAACCCAGAAACGAACTGGTTTACGTCGACAAAATGGCACAGCGGCAAACGTATCCGTTACACAAAAATGCATAGCCTAAAATTCGATTGTAATCTGTAAAGAATAATAAAAAAATATATTTCTTCCAAATCCAAGTGTTTACTAAGTAAACATGAATTTTGTAATGTAATGTTATAAAATATGAGTAGTAAAACGCCTATCTGGTCTTACAGCATCAGCCATAAAGTTTTCTATTTTTATGGCTTTGAAATACCAAAGGAGTAAGTAACTTTTGACATACACGACCCGTCCTATAAAATGGAGGAAAGGTTGGAAATTCCTAACCATGATAATCGCGTCTCCTCACTCGGTAGTTGCGCAAAAAGTATTTAATCTTTTCGTAGCAATAAGATATAAAAAATAATATGCAGTCATATATAATACAGCAGAAAAATCGATTGGTAACACTGGGCACATGACCAAAACAGTGTGAGTCACGCACTGCACCAGTAACTTCGGTTCAAGTTTACATTTCGGAATATAAACTATAGATAAGGCTAGCGCGAAGGTTAAACACACTTCGTACTTGCGTATTGATTATAATTAAACCAAATTTTGATTCGGCGATGTAATCGCTTTTCTACACCGTGAAAAACAGATTTATTACACCAGAAGAAGTTTTTACGTTTTTCTCTTACTGTTTCTCGCTATTTATCTCTTCATTTTCCTCCTTAACGTCTAAGGTGACGACCAGAGAACGGCAAAAAAGAATTTACGAAACCCAACAAAATCTGAAAATTGGTATTTGTATACTGTTTCCTATGTAATTGTCCATACACTAAGGCAGTTAGTAACTTATCTTTACCGGCGCTTATTTTATAACATTTTTTCACTTTCATCAAGACGCGTTGATGTTGAGTAAAGCTGCACCATCAACGCACTAGGACCTAGTGACTAGGTCAACCAGTTTCGCTCACATCTAATTTACCTTCACACATCACGTTTACTGGATCAGTTCGCATTTTAAATCTCATAATACTAATGCTTACGTACATTAATTCGATACAATCTATTTTTAGAAGCGGATCTACAAATAGACTTTGTTTTGAATTTAATGTGCCGTTAAAGTTTTATTGCACTTGTAACAAGAAATTTATATAAGATCACAATAAAATAGTGTTCTAGTGTGTCCTATGCGATTTAAACACCAACCATAGACCATTAAATAGCTAATTCTTACTATTTAATTATAACAAACACAAACCTCACGCCTATATTCCCCGAAGGGGTAGGCAGAGATGCATTTCTGCACCCACATTTCGCCAGGTATGTATCAGTCCCACATAATAGGGGGCGAGCCTATTGCCGTTTTTCGAGCACATTTCCAGACTCCGTGCTGCTACTGAGAATTTCCTAATGGAAAAACCCAATAACACTTTGCCCGACCCGGGAATCGAACCCAGGACCTCTAGATCGCACGGCACATACTTGTACCTTACTTATAAACATATGAATTATCCCTTGCTTTAACGGTAAAGGAGAATATTTCTTGCCTGTTTTTTTTAAGTTTTTAGGAATTTCTTAGGTGCAATTTCCGCACTTGACCAGCATAGTGGAATAAGGCCTGAGCCCTCACAGTTGTAAAAGAGGTCCGTGCCCAGATGATATACATGTGTATCGAAGCTTAGTAAGTATGTATACTTCACACATTCTGCAGCAGACATAGGGCACTGGTTATCCAATACAACCAAGGTTACAACACGACATAAGGAAGAGCATTACACTACAAGAGATTAGAAATCTAGAGTCTAACGTATCTTATTATGCGGAGGTTATTCGGGCTATAAACTCTAATTGAATTTAACATGGAGATCCACTCGTAGTGACGATACGTAACCTCGTCGTAAGGGCAATAAGGATATTTCACAAATTGGATATTGTTTTTTAAAATTGCCTCGGCGTATGAGACCTGGTTTTTTTTGTATGGAAATTCTCACAACTATCGTGGAGTTAAAAAGCACTGAACGAATGGCTAAACATCCACAACTTATAAAGTGAGAACAAAATAATATAGTTACATATCGTATTTTATACTTGGAGTTGAAGTATTTAGAGAGAATTCAATGTACGCCGGCATTGTGACTTATAACACAGATTTCACAACTAAAGCAAAACACCGTAAGTAATTTATTAATTTTTTCGCGAATAATTCGAGAGTTTGTCATATCTCTTAATATTCATCTACAATGTATCATGGATTAAGGTTTAAGCTTATTTTCATTTATTTTTTCTGAGAGGTTTCAAAACAAATAGCACTATTGGCAACAGAAAAATTTACACCACACAAGATGATAACATTCTTTTAGAACTTAAACGTCATCGGGGCATTAATAAAACGTTATTCATTCCAGAAAAAATCTTAGTCGTGTCGCATTGTGAGAGCGCGTTTTGTTCATTCAATTGACATTCAAATTAAATAAACACAAAAATTCAAACATCACCACAAAAGAATAGTAATGAGGACGCGCAGAGTTCGCGAACGCATAATATCGTGTGTTTAGGTGTGGTTTATCTAAACGCAGAGGTGAACGGACTCTTACAACAAACGAAGCTTCTTATTCTAGAAATATTTATTTCGACAACAAAATAGCTTTTATATTACAAATGCCTAAGTTTTAATAAAACAGTAGCTGCAATTGAAGTGTCTGCACACTTTGAGAACATTGGAAATATTTATCGGTATATTTTTTTGTCTGATTGTTTGCGAAATATAATTACTGGGCCTTGAGCAGAATAAAGATTCTATTTTATTAAAGCCGATGTATAAAATTTGTTGTCATTCAAAGACTTCCAATCACATAAAGTTGCGGTCTACACTTAGTTGATATTCGGCCAATGTATATTTTACCGGTAAAGGAATATCAAGAGCAACATATGCATCGAGATTATTGGTCTGTAAATTTCACTAACACTGAATAGGCTATTGCGGTTCACTAAATTCTATGGCCTAAATCCTTACATGAGATATACGCCCCGTTATAGCTTTTAGGTTTATTGCGCTTTAGTAGACGTCAATAAATTTTATAATATAATTTAGCGATGCATGTACTGATATATATTATAATGCGTTAGTACATATAAGGAGGTTTAACTCCCGCGCTTATACAGGGTGTATTCAGACCGTGATCGGAAACTAGAGCACGTAATAGCTAAGGTAATTACAAACCCCCTGGCATTAAAGAAAATCCCGACAAAAAATTAAAAATGACGTTTTTCTAACAATCATTGGTATTAAATGTATGTGAGAATTATCAGAAGTGAAATCGGAATCATTAGTACAGCGAAAATATATCTGTAAATTTAAAATCGTAAATTTGCAAAATCGTATAGAGATATAGGAAAAATATTCAACGGATATAAATAGAACCGTGCAATCTCAATTATGTGCATAATTTTAGATCCGCAAATAGATTCGACGGTGGTATTAACATAAGTAACAGTTGATTACGTACAGACATAAGCGTGTAATCGCTACTGGATTTCCTACGTCTAGTGCCGATAATTTTGTCGCCTGTTCAATTGCTGAATATTATGTGACTGTAAGGCGTTAAATTTTAGGTTTAATTTTGTTGTACGACATTCAATTCAAGTTTATGACGATGGAAGTAGTTTCGAGATTAATAAAAGAATGGAAAGTTATTATGATGAAGAACCCGGGTTCAACTGCTATTCGGGCATTCGTAATTTAATAATGAGAAATCTAATTTGCAAATCCGCTTATACAGCATGGAAAAATATGCCTAAATATGTAGACTTGAAACAGACAAAACGTGACAACGGTATAGAGCGTATGTTTTTAAAAATGAGATGTATTTGATATCATGTAAATATTTTTACACTAAGTGTTATATTAATAAAATAATTTGTCATTGAAATACTTAGTATACACCTGTAAAAACATGCATATAATGATTTGTTAATGTTTACTATTTAAATTACTAACTAATGACACCAAGGTCTAAGACACGATAAACTAATGAACCATTTCATTTATATGAAAACATATTAAGTTTTTAATTAAACCATTAATAGATTATTACCATACCGATTTAAAAACACAGCCGTTTAATGATAATATTCATCTCCCAGGACGGGCAAAATAAAATAAGTTAAGCTTATGGTAATTATTGTTTTTTTTTTTATATTAAAAAAAATTATATCATAGGACATAAATTCCTAAACATACGTGTGCACTAACTTCATTTATCCTATAAACTTATAATTAATGCTATTCATCCCTCAAAGATTTCTTAAAATTAAATATCAACTGTACCGCTCGGGTTCACGGTATTAAAGTCCCGATTCTCAACTTGCTTCAACAACTGTACCATCGCGGCTGATAACTGTTTACTATAAAAAGCGTACAACATTTGTGCATGTAGCATAACTCGGCCGCTATTACGAATTCATCACGCAAATACCACAACACCACGTAATCGCGAGCATGTTATTGAAAAACAATAATAAATCGATCGAAAATTTGTTAATACAAACATAATTCGAGATACAGAGTCTTTATCATATACGTCCCACAGATGGACATGGGGCCTCCTCATAGTTGAGTAGGGTAAGCCTAGGTCTAAGCTTAAGCCTAGTGGGCGTTGATTCAGTCCAGTATGAGTTAGCGTAACAGTAAATATAAATTATCGCATATTTAATTGTTTACCAAATAAACATTCGTGTATCGCGCAATTCGATCCATTGAAAAATGTACTAGAAATAGGATTGACTGTTCTGATTTTATTCCTCTCTCGAACGATTTTGACGAAGCCTGAAGATGAGAGAGATGGATATTTAAATAAGTAAAATCAATGTAGATTTTATTACATACAGATCCAGTAGATATAAAAGTACAATAAACACGCTAAAGATATTTTTGCATCAATTGTAAATTAATCTACGGATATTCATAGTATTAACTGGTAAGTCTCTTGTCAATCATACGATAATGTCGGCATGAAAACATAATATTAATATTAGTAGATGTAATATAAATAAATAAATACATGTAAATACTTACGTACGCAGTCTAAAAAAACCAAAAGTCTTCAGATTTTAAAAATACATCCGTTGGTAAAATATTTTATTATAAATGTAATTACTTAATTGTTTCGTCGGAAGGTAGGTATATGCCAGTGTTAATAAGTTATTATCAGAAACATTTTAAATACGTGATTTATTTGCAAAAAATATGTGTCAATTTATTAAAAAATAAAGTATTTGACACTTATCATTTTTATTACACCATGTCAATAATAAGAATACCCCACAAGGAAAATATTTGTGATTATAATTTTAATACCGTAAATATATCGAACATACTTAGGGAGCTATTACTCGGTTTTGGAAAACACATTAAATAGTATATAAATTATAAAATAAATTAATATATTCTACTTATTTGTCAAACTAATAGATAGCATAAAATTTTTACGTGACCCTTGTCAAACTTATTGGAGATTCAAGACCAACGAGGGTACGCTAGCATAGCTAGATAAGGAGACAAAATATATATTTTTTATATTTCGTTACTAAAATGCGGTATCATTTTCAAAGACGTTCAACCGTACGGTGTCAAAAGGACACGAACGAATGACAAATAAAAAGTATTTGAAACTGAATGAAAAGATAAAAGCAAAGGAAAGACGAATTTTCATTCGTCAAAACACAAAAGTTTTTCAAACACACGCAAAAGGATTTCCCCACAACGTAAGAAAACTCACGATTTAACAGCGCTAGCTCACTTTAAAGAAATATGTATTTGCGAGTCCAACACCATTGACACAATAAATATATTTTATAGACAACGTTAGCGTTGATTTTATTTTTCGAAAAATAAAAACTTATTAGTTACTCGATCGCGCGTATCGTGTTCGGTTTCGTGAAACGACACACGTCCATCCGCCACGCGGTCACGCGCCGTACTGAATTATTACTGAGGCAACTACGTCGGCTGTCGAGAGCGAAATTGGTTTCCCGACGTAACTGTCTTTGAAAAGTAACTTTAACCCATGGATATAAGGTTGAAATTTGAATGTGAAGGTGGTGCTTTTTTTTTCTTCAAACCTTGCAAACAGGTTAGGCACGAGAAATTCGCAGTCTGCCAGGAAATTGACACATGAAGTTTGAACATTTTGACCAATAGCATGTGATGCGCCTGAAGATTTTCTTTACGTGCAAGAAAATGAATGTTTGGCGCTATGCAGTAAAACAATCGCATTGCGGACTTTGCTACATCTTTAATCTTGCTTATTGTGTATACAATTCTTATATCACATCTTGGGTCTCGCTGAACGTGAAGTTCAGCAGAGGTTTTAACGTTCAGTTCAATTAGAGAGGATTAAAAAAATAGATATAAACATTTTAGTTAATTTTTAAAACAGGGTCCTATGCCACTTAAAATAAATCTAGTTTTTTCGTTATATATTTTATAGCTATATAACAATAATAATTCTTTTTTATCATAATTTAAAAAAATGGGTTTATGAAATAAGGTTACCGTCCGATAGCCTTGGGGAGGCTTCGATTCACAACTTTTTATTATATCAATACAGCAATACATAGTACTTCTGTCCTTTCAAATAATGTCGGGAAATTGGCCAAAGTCCAAGGTTGCAGCTTTGAGATATTGTTGTAGATGATATATTATAGGAGCAAAACCTTACAAAGGCTAATTATTACTTTCCGGTATTACTATATGTAACATAATAGCACCAATGTCATATAGTTAAAATCAACCTTCATTAGACATACTTGATGACAATCAAAAACTGTTATTACCGAATTTGTGGATCTCGTTTGTGTAACAACGATTGTTATTTAATATATCTTTGTTTTTTAAAGTACTTTTAAAGCACATAACCAATCGTGTCTAAATTCTATAAACCAATCTAAATCCTTCTTTAAAGCCCCGTCTATATCCATACCTAAAAGCAACCAAATGAAACTTTAATTCAGAAACAAAAATACAAATATTTTTTTCATACTTCCACTTACGTAATAAAATTTGGACCAACCAAGTTGAATAATTAGGTCACACCAACAACCTTGACCCGGTAGACGAGGTCGGTGTAACAGGTTCTATTAGCATTTTTACGTTATTGTCTGGAGCCTGCCTGCCGCTGGACACTGAACCTCCTTGGGTAACACTAGCTTTTCATTGCCAATGCACGCTTGAGAGAGATCATTGAGATCTAAATGCTGGCTTTGATTAGAAATAGAATCACAGAATCATCCTTTGATAAAGTTTTAGTATAGCTTGGTCAAAGAGGTAAATGATGTTCTGGAGTAAAAAGATCTCATTTTCAGCTAAGATTCTCCAGTACATTATATAAAAGCACAAAAGACCATAGTCGATACACACATAGCCCGTAATAATAGGTATTAAAAAGGTAATTACTTGGTTTAAACGAAAGGAAAAGTTAGAGCAGACAACTAACGCCCACCAACGTGATTGATGCTAAAACATTTCTGAGCTATAATTTAATAATCGATGCAATCTGAACTGTTTAATAACGTTTTTATGCGAAAAGTTTCTCGACACTTTCTTCAGGTACAACGTGAAATGACGTAGGCGTTGCTATTGCTTCGCGAGATACAGACTCGACCCATATCGCGATACCCATATCGCGATACCCATATTGTGAGATTCGAAATCGACATCATGAAATTATTATGTGTCTAATGTGTCTTAGGAAGCTAATATTTATAATACTATGGATATATGTCCATGTTAACAATAAAACTTCGGTAAAAATGGTTTACCTCAACAGGAGTGATGTCGCTATTTCAAAGTGCCACATAAAGCTATGCTGTTGTATTTCCGGAAAATGAGATTGCCGGAGGCCCGATTAGCTATTATCAAGCATACAAGCTTAAAAAACTCAGCAAGATATCTCGCGATTAACTGATGCAATCCTTACCGACGAAATACCGACATAATTATGTCAATGTTGGGAGACAGTCGTAATCGTCATCAGTTGTTCTTGTTATGCAAAACGCTTGGAAACAAATGCCAGATTATTTTCTTACATGAGACTATGAACGCAAAATTCCGATACTAAGGAGTGATAGAATTTGCCTCACTAAGCATTTTTTTATAAAAGCTAGAAAATCTAAGCTTAAATTTTGTGATCAACACATCAGTAGGTTGCGACAAATTCTTAAGCAATACAGCCAATCGTAAAATTTTTTTGAACAATGGCAATTCGCGATTCGGTTGAAAAGAGCATTCCTAGCACAGCCGTCACTGTACACAAGAATCGGTTCAGGATGTATTATAGAAAATGTAAAACAAACTACAGAATTCAAAATAGTCTAATTCCTAGTGGTTCGGAGAATAAAGTCTGTCTTAAAAACTTAAAAATTCAAATATTTAAAGACCTTTAAACAGAATGAGAATGAGTAAGGAATGGTAACTATATTTTGTTAAGCTTATATATTACCATCATTAAAACTGCAAAATGAAATAGGATTTTTACTGGTGAGAATACGTTACAAAAGGTTTGTAAATTAACACAAGTAGTATTACAAATATTTTATGTTCCATCCCTTTTTTTATTAAAATAACGTAGCCAATTTATTCGCAAGGTCATTTTATTCGCGACAAATACTACTAAAAATCCAAGTCATACCCAAAAATCGTGTAAACATCTTTAATTTGCAGACAAGTGTAAATTTTGACAAGTACCTTGTCCGAATACATTTACATTTGTATCGACAAAGTAAATATTATCTGCGTACACGCAAAAACTAATTGATTTATATCGTTACCAAACATGTTATGCGTTGATATTATACACGATATTTTTTGTTACAGCAATAAATTTGTGGTTATTGTCAACATGAGCAAACGGTTTTAGTGGAAAACTACACTGAACATTATGATTTTATGAGAACCAGCTAATAAAATTAAGAAGGGGACGTTAGATGCCTAATTGGTGGCCTAACATTATTTCTTTTTCATTTTTTTATACGGTAATTATTTCATTACATGGGACGCTTTTAGATAGGGGGATATGACCACAGATTAAATTAAAGTAACCTCTATAAGAAGTGTAACTTAGAAACTTATTTAACTACGATAACAGTCGCTTTGAAAATTGGATAGCGATAAATAGAAGTTAGGAGTAATCAAATCGCGACTTGACTATATTTATTCAAGTGAAAATTAACAATACAGTAATCACTGTCTTTGGTGTATAAAATATACATAACAACAAACACTGAAACAAATGTACCATGAACTGTTTGACGTTGCGTCAGTTAGCAACAGTAACGTCAGAGCCGGCAACAATTGTCTCTCTCGATGACGGTAAATAAGTGAATGTTATTCAAGCATAGACTATTCTTTTCAGTATAGCTATTTATTTTACTAATATTTCTGTTTATGTAAATTTTAGAAAGTTCAGCCCGAAGCAAAACCCCAGGACATGTTACCATTGCAGTCCAACACCGCACAAGATATAATCATTAATCAAGTTTAATGGTATCGGAATTTAATATAATTAGGTAAATTCTTTTATAGGGACATTAATATTTCCAACGGAAATAACTACATAGAACTAATTAAAACGTAGATTTCCATCGATTTCAACTTATTCGTATGGAGAAAGGAATCATAAAGTATCTTAATAACTGCACTATTTATTTTTATAGAACAAGTATTTTTTGATCAATTGAATATCCTTTTGGACTTCGTGACCTGCCATTTCGCCACTGCACTTCAGCGGTCTGGATATAAACATCCCAACTACTCACTCAGCTTGTTCTAAAACCATCCTACGACTTTTTCCTAAAAAGGCAACAAAGTTCGTCGACATATTAGTTCGACCGCATATAGCCGAATATATTTTAGTCTCAGACTGCCAGGAAGCAAATTATTTTCACTGGGAGCTATTAACTCATAATAGGGTTTCTATATGTGGTGTGAGACATGAAGCGATGCATCCGGTAGGATATGCAGTCGCTGCGGATATGGCCTCTCTATTTATATGCCAGTCGGGTGGCACGCATTTTTACGTGCATTTTAAAACGATAGATGCGAAGTGGAGCGACGGCCTCTATGGAAAGGCGCGCCTTAAGCTAAGACACGGTGCTGATGGTTTTCGAAGGGACTTAAGAATTTTTTATAACATAAAGATCAGATTTGTGGTGTTAGGAGTTCTCATAACCGATGTATGAATATGAAGAGTTAGATGGATGTTGAAGAAGTAAATAAGATGTGTCAGGATCCTTGATTACTTGCTGGGGTTATATTAATTATTATTAATTATTTTAAGCCAGTAGAGTAAGACAATGTACTAAGCCTTTAATTCTTTGATGGCCGTAACTATCTGAAGGATATACGATATACACATACATAATGAATCAGTGCAATGCCCCGATATTATGACAACAACGCAGCGATACGCCTACCAATGACTTGGTTTAAACAATTGATTCAATTGCCAGACTGTAACAATTATTATCAACGGATGAACGTCCTTTCGGACGCACAAGCAAACTCTTAATTTTCTTCAACACTGAATTCACGGGTAGGTCTAAGTTCAATAAATATCATCAATCTTGTAACGCTAATTGTATTAAAGAAGTTTGAGTTAATCCACCGAACGTAATATTTTAATAATATATTATATGATTAAGAATCCGTTTCAGCCATCAACTTAATTGGTTTAAATTGACGTAATATATGGAACCTACTTGCCAAAATCTAAACAAGCGGACTCGCAAACCCAATCCCAAAAGCGTCCAGTCCAAACTATAGGTGGATAAGCGGTGGTATAGTAAACGCGTCTAGATTTCAGTCTCGCCAGCGGCGTGGTCCTAATGTTACGTGCATGTACTGCGAGAAAGTACACAAATGCTTCCCATTGCACCATCCGAGGTGAACAGTTCAGCCGCTCCCAGGGAAATATCTGTCGTGACTCACGCAAGTGCCCACTCCGATTACACAGCTCACAGCGAACAAATGCCACCTGAATGTAAACTTAATTATGAATCATACGCCACGTCTGGAAGAGGGACGTGAACTTCTTTATACGGACGGAGGGCCCGCAGTGGTTCAACGGAACCGGCTTAATTACCGCGAAACAATGGTTTACGTAAGGCACGGTCGCGCGGTGACCCCCGGCTAATGCAATATTAGCTACAAAATGATTGCACTTTCGATTTATATTTAACTAGCGAGACGCCCTCGCTTCACTCAGTACCATCTTTTTTGATACAGATACATTGACTCAAGCGGTTATTTAAACCAGTAAAATACTATGCTACCACCGAAATGCTATGCTACCTTCCTGACTTGCTCCACCCCGCTACGTCAATATCGTTATAATATAAACTGCATATTTCAATACCAAATATCGAACATATTTCAGCAAAGATACAGACATGCAAATATTGGGCGCAAACCGAATAGATCTGACCATGAAACCATCCTTAATCCAGAACACCTGGTTCCATTATTTGATATCCATTAAAAATCACATTTTAAAATATATTCCTATAGATTTTCTAATCACCTTTTTCCTGGTACAAAACAGGAAATATCGCAGACAGTCTTCAGTGCATGTTCAAACCGAAGACAGCTTCAATATCCCTCCAGCGTAACAACTATCAGACGCGCACACAGACAAACGAGCGCGAGATAATATTTCACACAATTTATTACAGCAGATAGATTATTTTGTAAACGGATGATAACTTTCACCCGCGCAAACTGCTCGCTTGATCATGAGGTTGTAAACTGTTTATTTGTTTTACAGCCGCTGTAGACTGCCGAGTGCCTGGCCTGATGAGCGTAACAAATTATCGACTCATTGATCTTTTATCAAGTAGATCTTCTATTTTATTTATGTCATTTTGAGCCTTAAATTACAGCTACCACCGTTCTTTAAGTGTAGCATCAAAACTACCATAAGAGACAGGGGAGCGGATCTAACTCATTTGATGTAAAATCGTCCTTCCATTCTTTGGGATAGTATGTGATAAGTCATCCCTAAACTTCACTCAACAACAAACGAGGAATCATAACAAATGTAGTTTTACGTGTGATTTCGAAAAATCAAAACTATAAATTCAGAACAAATTAGAATTGGTGAGACAATAGCGATTTTAATATATTGTATCTGTAATTGATACATTGGCCTTCATACTTATGTAATAAGAAAAATAGCGACATCGATACGTTTCCATAATGCATGAATCTGAATTATAATAATATTAATTAAACGTAAAAATTGTTTAAGCAATTAAGCTTATTACAGCCCCTTCGACGGCATGCATAGCTGATAAATTCATATCCAGACTCATACTATACAACATCCATAATCGCTTTGGCACGAGCTTCATCCAGGGTTGAGAGGGATTAATATCCAGTACATAGGCTTCCCGGGCCGTTCTCATCATGCCAAATATTATAATCTCGTGATTCCTGAGTAATCCGAGGAATGACGTCACACAGCCGGCCTCACTCCACGGCCCGGCAAGTATCTAGGCTAGGAGAAGCCGATGCGACCACGACGACCGCATCGGCCGCCGAGCACGACCGTATGCAGTCGTCACGTAACTTGTGCATATTTCAACACGCCGTACGTGCCTATCGGTGCAACCGCGCAGTCGAGACCCGGAGATGTGACATTATATATTTGAACTAAAGTGGAAAGGAATTGGAGGACGGTTTCATGAAAATATGACGGGATATTCAGACAGCTCTCTTATCGCAGTTGACTTGAGTTTCTTATATAATTGACAACTATACATCTGGCCAACTATGTATGTAAGTTTTAAAACGAGCCAATTTAGCAGTTATTAACAGCGAAGAGGTCAAATAAACCATGTGTTCAAACCATCTCAATATATAGGAGAGTCCTATAATTGAGGACCGAGGGTTCTGGAGATTTTTAAACTGGCGAATTGAGAACTACACATTTGATTGTGAGCATTGATTTTTTAACAGACGACACACTTATGCATTCTACGACTATCTAATTTACCTTTCAATTAAACGTTATAAAAATTAACCGACAACCAAAAAAGTTTTCGCTTAGTGCCTAACCCCATAAAGTTTAGATAAGATTCCTGCCCTTCTCGTTTGCAATGAGCTGGAGTAATAGTTCGTGGGAGGTAATCGCGTGCCATTATTGTGATCGCCTGCTTGTTATACGCTCAAATAGTGCTACCTTTCACCTGTGACTCCGCTTGTGTGACGCAGCTAGGGCCGCCATGCGCAAGATCATGTAGTAACGCAAAAATAATTAATTATTATACCAGACAGCCAATGTAAAGCGAAATAATTCTTTGTCAAAAGATACAAATTGTCATAATTTCCAAACCCAGTGTACAATGCCAATTCATTCGAATGAATTCAGCAACAGATTATTATTTTTTTATTATTCAAAGGCAAAATCTCCAAATTGTAAATTCTAAGTAAGTTAGTTGAGACTTGAGAGTGAGTTGATTGAATAAACACGTGGCTAAAAATGGCAAAGAAAACAATCGCTCAAAATGAACTTCGGCAACCCTAGATGCAAACAATACCCTAGATTGCGTAACACAGCGTAAGGCAAATGTAATAACCCGGTAAATACATTATCCGACTGCTCGACACGCCTCCTCTAAGATCTACAGATACAAGACCAAAATCCACCAGACTTGACTACTTAGAGCTAAGATTTCACATACCTGATATATAAATACTGGTTTTATGTTTGGGTATTAACGCGAATTGACAGTAATAGTTAAATTATTATGATTATACTGTAGACAAGATTAAAATCTTAACTAGACTAATATGCGCAGTCATCCAGATAGAGCACCCATTCACGAGAAAGGCTATCATTCGTTTACGATTCAAATAAAACCAAGTTTATTAGAACCAGGCATAAGGTGGGCGGCCAACCGATATACAACTGTGTGTGGTGTGGCAAAGATGTGAATTAACTAAGCTAATCTCTTTATTTGAAAGAATGTATAGTAAAAATGCTATGGTTTGTTAATTTGTGGATCATATTGAACTCAGTTTTAATAAAATTCTGCATGTACTAGATTTGATGTTGTACTGTGTTCTTCAGTATTTCTAAACTCAAACTTACTATGACTACACAAATATGAAATGTACTAAAAATATTACGGCGATTACACATTTTGAATTTACAAGAAAAAACACAAATTCCTTTGCATAATTTATTTCTTTCATGTCGTCAAGAGCTGTCAGAAAATGTCTAGGGATCTACGCGGTTTTAAATTTGGCATGTTTTTGCAACAAAATGTCGTTCTCACGTAGAATTATGAACAGAGTACTACAAAACTTGAATACAGACGTTTGTTACTTATTTATCATAATACTGTTCTTGGCGGTTTTAAGTAATTTTAATCGTTATAAATGGGGATTAACAGGAATTTCTGGACTCGGAATAATGATAGTGCTAAAAAATTGAGGCGACTCCGAGGTTTGTCGATGATCGGCCTATACAATCAACATGCATTAGCCATTTAAAAAGTAGGAGTTGAAGGATTAATAAGTAGTACGGGTTCTTTTAGGTCTATACTTTTTAAGGCATAACAGAACTTAAAAAATATGTAACAAGGAAAATGTAGATACACGAACGCTTCGCATCAAAAACTGGTGCAATCAATCACACTAGGTGAGCAGTATCGTCGGCACCATCAGTCAACAGTCGAGAGACAGGGGTTGGATACGTGACTCGAAACTGCGGGAGCAGGCAGCTTTCACTTAAATCAAAACCTTCTACCATCTTCATAGTGGATTAGTTTCTGTGTTCTAAAGAGTTTCTGATAAGTCACAATAGATGAATATTTCTTCTTCTTCATCAACCCATATACGCCCACTGCTGAGCACGGGTCTCCTCTACCATTGAGAGGGTTTTAGGCCATAGTCCACCACGCTGGCCTAGTGCGGGTTGGCGGACTACACACCTAAGAAATTCCTAAGAACTCTTAGGTGTGCAGGTTTCATCACGATGTTTTCCTTCACCGTTAAAGCAAGTGATAATTCAATGTGAATACACACATAACTTCGAAAAGTCAGAGGTGTGTGCCTGGGGTTCGAACCCGCGACCGGCGAGATTCTCGACCACGTGCCCAAACCTCGAGGCCATCACTGCTTTTAAATATTTACTTGTATCATACTACGGTCGTAGACGTTCTTGGATTTTGATAGAATGGTTAAAGATTGGTGAGCTTTCGAGAATCTACCTCATAGAATTAAAAATGGCAGTTCAATGATTCTCTATGCCACAGGTCTTTGAAACTCCCCCGGTCCAGTCATAATAGCTACAGATAGTTATAGCAAATAATTTGTAAATCTAACTGATAAATTTAGTTTAAACCGTAGAAGACATTGTTATAGTAGACTTTTAAATAAGAAAGTAAAAATAAGTTATCCTCTTCATTTTATCTTCGTCAATAGATATGAACAACGAAGACAAAAAATATGTGTCAATCAGAATCGTAGCTTATAAAATAAAAAATGAGCTCCTAATTCCTTTTCCGTTCCCTGAATACAATCTGACTGAAATCAAAAATTTCCCGCATTAATCGAAAATCGTTTCGGAAACGCGCATTTCCTACTTCCTGATAACCAAACGAATGTCAAAATGGCCGACTTTCATTATTCATGTCTACAGTTATTTATTTACTATCCAGTATTTCTATTGACGCGTCAGTTTTGTATTGCTACATCCAAATCGAAGCGCAACAATGTAATGTTTGTGACATTTCACAGTGTATAACTTTGTATTATGGATATTGGATCCAATACAAATATAAGAAATTAAATAATTGTTGTCAATCTTTGGTAAAGTAGTAGTGATGGCCTCAAGGATTAGAAGCACTGTCGAGAATCTTGGCGTTAGCGGATTCAAACCCCAGGCATACACCTCTAACTTTTAAAAGTTATGTGTGTATTCACTTGATGAATTATCACATTTCTTTAACGGTGAAGGAAGACAAGATGAAACATGCACACTAAAAATCTAAAAATTCTTAGGTGTGTAGTCCGACAACCCGCACTCCGCCAGCGTGGTGGACAAAGCCAACCAAGCCTAAACTCTCTGAATGATAGAGGAGACCCATACCCAACAGTTTCTAACGTGCCCGTGGACGTAAGTGGCTGATGATAAATCTTTGGTAAAATAAGTCTAGAAATTACCGTCTAACAACCTTTCTCTTAGAGAGTGCAGTTGATTTGTATATTTTTGGGTCTGATCTTTGTATGTGTATATGTGATGGACTTTATCTAATATTACATCTAAGCAACGTAGTGTTTATATGAAGTGATTGATTCACGTCATTATGTAAGTGACATAGTGTAGGGGATATCTGTATCGTTAACAATGGCATTAATAGACTGGGGTTGTACCTGCGTTTCACAAAAAACTTACATAAAAATGCCTCACCAACTTTTAATATTAATGACATTCTATTCTTAAATAAAAACGAAGAATTGAATTTTTTTATCGTAACAATTTTGTGCAGTTGGCTAGTCATCATCATGCAAAACGAGACACCTCAAGATTCCTGTACCGAGCGAGACAAATGTTTGTGCGATCTACATATATTTGTTTCAGGTTTGGGTGTTTGTGGGTATTTGAAGGTGTCGTCTTTCGTATTTCTGATACACACAAGACTTGTATCATAGTGTGGGGCCAGAACTATGTATGTGACTGATGGATGTATTTTAATTTATTCATTTGGCGATGCGCAAATAAATCAAACGTTATAGCCTTATAGGCCATCTATACAACAAATACATATACAAGTCCAGATACAGATACAAGTCCTTTATCGTGGGTATCAGAAACTACGAGAGACTTCGGTCTCACAAACGCCCAAACCCGAAACTAATATTTGTGGATCACGCAATCATTTTTCTCGGTGCGGGGATCGAAGCTGCGGCCTGACGTTTTTCAAGCTGGTGTTTGGCCAACTGCATCATGAGGCCGTTATGTCAATAAAGACAACCTGTAAATTGATCAAGGGAATAATCATGAAGCTCAAACGGAGGAGTCAGAAGGTATAACACACAACGCAGTAGCAATAACACCACGTTCAGTAACACGAGGCGACGTACACGTGAGTATTCGATCTAATTACAATCTCGGATAAGTTACACAATCATCATGAGCGCTTGTTGTGTGCGGCTAATGATGCAGCGTCAGATTCATTGATTTTAATGCTCTAAAATATGAATATTTAAAAATATTTGATATCTTATGTACTCAGCTTTCCAAATTTATACTTTGAATTCAATTACGAAACCACAATTTAGATTGATCTGCTAAAGCTTAATTGGTTTACTATCGTGTAATCCTCATTAGAATGCAATAAAAAAATTACTTATTCTGTGATGTCTAGTCTTACCAGCACTAGGCCATCAGTCCAATAGTGGGACAAAGATGGGCTGATGTTAATGTAACTAGGGGTCTGCACGACAACACTATCAAAAGTAAAGTTCACTTTTAGATACCGCATAAATTGTTAACGCGGCTAAGGAACATTCATCATTACAGAATCATATAAAATTATTACAAGAAAAAATATCTCGAAAGTGAGTGAAAGTTTTATATAACCGAAGAATATTACTCATTAACATTACACAATAGGTTATTAGTTTTTAATCTAACTAAAGCCACGGCTAATTTCGGAGGTAAAATTGTGTGAATTCATTCAACTGCTTCTATTGCATGTAATCTAAAGTAAATGCAATCATACTCATAAGTCATAACTATCATTTAGAATTGTCTTTTTTTTGTAAAATGAGGATTATTCGTCTAAAAATCTATATGGAAGAAAATATCCAATGATTCTATTTTACAAGTAGTGGCTTCTACTGAGCGACTTCTCCATAAAGTGATAAAAAGCAAAAAAAATTAAATACGTATAAAAATACAAGAACAACAACTGTTCTAATGAATTCAAATTTATTTCGCACTCAAAACAAACGACAGACGAAACATGAATACGAAGCAAGATTTTAATTACGATGCGCCGTCAATCATACGCCACGACTTAAATAAAATTAAAATTACTTTTATCAATGAAACAAAACTAGCCATAGACAACGTTAAACATTTTAGTGATCTACATGTTTCACACTCAATGAATAAATTCAAAGATATTACGATCGAAAATGATCGAGTGAAAGTCAAATATGACGCAATTAATAAAACTGCGGACATTAGTAGATTGTACGAACTTTCGTGTAATTGTAAAACAAATAAAGAGAATATGCGTTCGTAGACTTTCAGCACATTTGACGCTGACGAATCTGATTGTGAATTTGAAAGCGGTGGCGCGAATATGAACAAACACATTCAGGGTTGCAAAGGGTAAACTGCTTAGCATAAGACAGTATTTGTGTTTTATGATACCCATGCACGTACCAAATTCTGTGGAATATTTTACCTCGACATTGCCTTGAATAAAGACGTGCATGCACTTTTTCCCTGATATGCTAATAACATTAAACAACTTTGCAAATCTTTTATATTAGGTAGATACTATCTAAACCTTAATGTTTAAATATTTTATTTTTATATTATACCATGAAGGCGAAAAGAAATCAATTTCTCGATCCATTAGAGCTGAATAAAAAAAACTAATGAGACAAGGAGAGAAAAAAAACATCGGAACGCAATGACGCGCCGTCGGACGAAAGTAACAACTTCCTGATGCTATAAATAATCGGCATCGCACCGAAACGGTTCAACGATCTCATCTCAATACAAACACGTAATTAAGGCTGTAAGGTCATCAACACGGCGAGTGTGTCAGTAGTATCAGAATCATACGCTTTGGCATAGGCGAAAATTGGCAGTTGTGAACTTACGAGTTTCAAGGGATTGTGTAATATTTTTACATACGTCATTTATACTAGACCATAATACAACGTTTACGTAAATACAAATATTAGTTTGCTACCCTTCAAAGCAAATCTTCAAGAATTTTAGCATAAACTTTCAATTACTTCAACGTCTGTACGAACAAATATTAAAAACCCAAAGAGAAGATATGTATCTTGAAAAAATATTCTACACAGCTTAAAACTTGCTGCAGCCTTGTCTTTGGCAAACACTTTAGGCAATCCAAAATCCAAGGCCTTGAATCAACCCGTCAACACATTAACATCAAGGATCCGTCGCATTTCGGCACAAAGACAAGGGACGCAACTATGTTTAGACTCGATGCAACACTGCATACTTCGCTCTTTGTGAGTCACGTGCTATGGACGAACGTTCACGCTAATTTTAACACAAACTCTCTTTATTCTATTTTATTGAATGCTGTGGCTGATTTAATGAAACGTAATGAGCAATGCACTACTAATAGTTTGTTGAGCTGATAGGTTTAATCAACCCTTGATTAAAAGAGCTCGTTAACGATAAAGGTAGCCTGATTACTCGTTGATTGTCTACAGATAATATCTCAGTTTTACGAAGTCTGGTAGTTGAACGACACGGAGAACCAGGTCACATATGAGTAATAAAGGATTAGACAATTTTTCGCTCGCTGAATAGCGATGTATAAACTTTCTTTAAGTGTTTAGCATTTATTAGTCTTCTCTAAGATAGAAACTAGGAGCACGGAGTGAATAATTTCATCATCAAATCCGTTTCACGATTTGGTAGATATATTCTTCATCAACCTCAAATATTAGTCGTTAGTTCTTTTGGTATTAACGCACAAACAACATAAGAGATGGGTAGCTTAGCACTTTCTAGATATGCTTAAATTAAGGATTTTTGAAATATTTCAGATATTCCTCGCAATCAATTTACAATTAAAATATCGTCATTATCTACATATTAATGAGTTTTTAATTCAAAGCTGATAAGATACATGATTTGATGAAAGTTGGATTTCTTTATCTAAAACCTGACGTGGCCTTTCATTATCCTATCTAGAGGATAGTTATTCCTATCTTAAGGTAAATATAATTCAAAATTGTGACACATGTAATTCCGATTAATAATGATTGTATTCGTTTCTTGATAAGGACCAAGCTCTATTGTAAAACCTGGTACTGTTTATTCTAGAAGACAAAAGATGCTAAAATACCCGACTTTGGCACCTTTTCCGCACTTTATGGTAGCAGTAAACAGTTTGGGCGTCGCAAAAAAAGTTTACTCTCTGTCAACTTTTCAAATTTCTTTTTAAAGAAAAAACAGAGGTTCTTTCTAAAGGTTTAGAAAGACTATATAAAAACACAAGAACCAAGAAATGCATTATTACTGGAGTGCGGTTGGCTCGTGCGCACTGTCCGGTCCAGTTTGGCCGCCTGCCCCGCACTCTGACGCGCTATCTGTCCGTGCAGTGGTCGACTGCAACTGTGTGACGTTTGACAAATCGACCGGTATATTTGGAATTGTATACTGGTGAAATATTATACAATTGGTTTAGCTATTTTGATGTTTTTAATAGTTTAGAAAATTGTTAGGTAATAGGTATATAAGATAAACAGTGAAGTATTGCATTCTATTTTCTGTGTTGCAATAGAAATTATTTGTACGTAATGAGTATATGGAATTATGTTTTTCTTGCTAAATTAAACTAGTCTGTAACTAGTGTACGGTACAAACTCAAAAGATGTCCTTTACATATGCAGGAAGTAGCAGCATTACTGCTTCAATTACTTTTTTATTTCTATAATCCTGCGCCATCAAATAAAACACTCTGGCTTTTGCCGAACTTTTTCCCCCCAACTAATTTAAAAAAAAAAAAGACATTGTTAAATATCAGATATTTTTAGCCCAAATATAAAATTTTCACCAAGCAATAGAATAATTCACGCAATAAAATATTTTGTATTGATAACAACGATTATAACACAACTACCGACTTGATATTTAACGTATAGACTTTCTGCTCATTTTCCGATTCTCGAATATCGAAAGCAACAGTAATGTGTTGTTTACATTGTTCACTTAGTGAGGCAGACAGACGTAAGATTTTGTTATCATACCGCGCAACAATCCTCTTGTTACAAGAACGCGATTACATACGTAACGATTATTATACATCGATCTGATAATTAACGGGACTTTATACACCTATTAAAGAGATTATTTTAATTCAATTGTTTTTATGACAAATCAAATATGAAAATATTGATAGCCTTGAGGTTTAGAGTTCTAGTTTCAAACTGCAGGTACACAACAATAACTAAGTTATTTGTGTATTAACAATGAATTATCAAGTACTTAAACGGTGAAAGAAAACATCGTGGCAAAACATGTACACGAAAAAATTCGTGTGAATTTCTGCAATGTGTAGTCCACCAGTCAAGACTAGGTCAGCGTTTTAGACTGAAACATAGACTTTTTTAGTTGTAGAGGAGGGCGGTGCCCTCCACAGACCGATTATGATGGTGAAATTTACGATTAAAGAAGAACCTCACGACCAAATATATACTATGTATAATCAGCTTATCGCCGTCCACTGCTCAACGTAGGCCTTCCAAAGAAAGCGACCATATAAAATTTTTAATAGGCTACCTTTCAAACATACAAAGCAAACACACACGAACCCATACACACTCGCAATATCCACCAAGCGTGTGAAAAACAGCTTAAATCTATTATGTATAAGATATCACTGCAGCCACGATGATACGGATAGAAATTATTCACAACACACAATTCTTCGCGTAACCGACACGCAAGAATGAAATAATGCTATTGTGGATACCTTAACATACATTCTTCATTTGCGTGATAACATTCACTGTCATTTTTAAATTCAACAGGGGAGATTGCGCCGACGAAACGGATTATTACAAGTTCTAATCCAACACTGAAAACAGTGCATATTTTTCTCACATTGCTAATGAGAAAGGCGAGGTTTATTTAATTGAAATTAAGAATAGTCTTCAATACTTTACTTTCCATATATTAAGTCCCCTTTTAATCATAATTATAAGGTGCCTGTCGATTTTTTTGCCTTAAAAAATGTGTCAATAAACATTTTTTCCTTCTTTCTTTTAGACACCACGACCACAGAATTCTTTCAGGGTTCACGTACTCTGAAAGGCTTGATAATCTTGCAAGATCCAAATTTAACGAAGCTTAACCTTCAATATCTTAATGGGAATCGCCGCAAACGACCAACCTCTCAATATTATCGTATAAAAGGCTCCCGAGCTTGGCGAGTGTCCAAAACCTATCGATCTCCACTCTAATCTTAACGTCACTACATTCACTCTATCATCGTGACGAATAATGTCTTATAATACAGCTTTTGCTCATAATTTTATACGGAGACATAAAGCAGATCCAGTCCTATCATTGATAGAACGCTCTTCTATTTTAAATAATTTAACATCGCCAAATTTTTCGGGTGCTGGAGCAAAATAAACAGCCTCTGGATTAAAGACTTTTTTCTTACGAACTACGCAGAGAAACTTGTAAAAATACACTCCTAACAATTCCTTAATCGTAATTTGAGATTTCGCCGCCTAATGCAAGCATTGAGCAAAACATGTTCGACAATTCAAGCCCCTTTTGCGTTTCTCAATCCCTTCACATCCCACGCTACATTGAGATTACTAATAAATATTCAAATGTCCAATCACTCATACTAAAATATCATTAATTTTACCATAATTCCTCTGGGTCTTTGAGACTGGCCGCCTACATTCCATTTGCCAGTCAATAAAATTACATCATACACTTTCTCGGCACGTAGACGGTGGATGAAAAATAAAAAACAATTATTTGGCTTGTCTGGGCCAAATTGAATAATACGGTTACGTGATAAGATGTAATAAATACTATTAATATTATTTATAGCTATGTAAAACACAAAACAACTTATGACTTTTTTGTCTCGTGGGTCCTATTTGCAGACTGAATAACACTTATCTTGATAAAGCTACAAACAACCTTTTTGATAAAATTAGACCGAAAAATCGATATTACTATGTAAAGTTGAACGTCTTTGTACGTAATTCTATCCGATGAAAATCCGTCTATTCAAAAACTTCCTAAAGCCTTCTCACTCACGTTTTCTTAAGAACTTCCATAAGACTTCAAAAATTTTCATGCCCCATTAGGCTTTGTAATTAAGCTACTATAACTTTTAGTTACTAACTCTATACCATTTATCTAGAGTTTTAGTTTAAGTTTTCCTCATTTCTAATTTTATCGTGTAATGAAATACCAGGCGTAGCCCTTTCTTAAGCTCGCTATCTTACAGCTTGTTTATAATTTCAATTTTTCTTTTTGGATGTTTTAAAGGTCCACATCATAAAAGAACAACTATACTAGGTGAGAGAGCTTATAAACTGTGAACTTTCAGACAATCGTTACAAAAATGACGAGCACACAGGAACGTGGCGCGCGAGTGAAAGCCGACGGTAGGCCGCGCATCTCGCCGACGCCGCGTCGTGGAATTAATGAAGATTAATGATTAGGAAGTGTATTGATTGAGGCCGATGATTGCAACACTGATAATTACTTGCACGCGGCCAGGGCACATCGGCCAATTGAGTTATTAGTACTAAACGGCTTGAGGAGCCGACCCATTGTATACTACCTTTAGGTGACGCAAAGGTTTACGACTTGGCCTAGTATTTTATATACAGAGCCACAGAGCAGTTGAATAAGACTAGAAAGGAAATGTCAGCATGCCGAACGTGCCGAACTTACGATGAGTTCATATGTCTGACACCACCGCATCTTAGTAATTCGGATAGCGTGTAATATAAAGACTGCTAATTTCTCACAACTAAATGCAGCCTTTAATTTTTGTTAGTTTTCTCAACCCCATGGAAAATACTGTCTGTTTCGCTTCTAATCTTATTCAGAAATTTCGCAAAGACGACTTCAAAATAATTCGCCTTACAATATTACACTTCAATGATTTTCAGCCAGCGCCTACGAAACGAGTCAGAACCATATCTGTGTTTCATTAAGTGTCATAACAAAAGAAAGTCAGCGGTTTATTGCTCGCTGAAACATTTATCTATGCATTAAGTTTAGCCAGTAAAACATGCAAGTTATTGGGCGGAAAATATTAACAAGCGACCTGGGTTTATCGCATTCGGGGGAACTCGAGGTAATGATTTGGCTTCTTTATGTAAATATCAGATAATGTCATGAACCTATTTATATAAATATGCCTTATTAAATTTCATTATTGCTGTAGTTAGTTCTGAATTATTGACTTTATTACGCACTTAAATGACATTGTTTTATCTATTGCCTATTGAATTCCTGCTTTCTTACAATCTTTGTTCGATCTTGTCGACCCAATCGCATTTATAAGTTATCACACGGTATCAATTGAATTTAGAACTTCAATAAAGTAATATTTGGAATCCTTCTGCATTTTGAAATTATTCATGCACAAATGAGTCTTGTATCGCGGTCCGTATATGAGGGTTTAGTAACATTGATTTAACTGATGCTTTATGCATCCATGTAAGTTTACGATTCTATTCGAAACGATGCTATTCTATACGAAAACATTTTTTATTTTCTGTTTTTTAACTATCACTATAAAAGACCTTCCTCAATCATCTTCATGAGAATAGAAAAAAAAACACACTATGAAGTTTTGTAAGTACGTTGATCCGTTAAGTCTTTCACGTTCTTCGAATCCTAATAAATAAAATAGAGTAGGTTCTAAACAAAGCTAGTTTAAAGGCTGTATCCTTTCTAAAACACTTTTACGACGACGGTTGTTCTTCGGCAATGGCCTGCCCACACCCGTTTTTGCCAACTGGTTAGGTTAATATTACTTATCAAGAATATAAAGCACCGGAGTGGACCGTTTTTAAAACAACACCAGTGCCCGTTTCAGGTAACATTTATCTGTACACCGGCAGATACTGTAAATCTATTGCAATGGCAAATTATAGAACCACAGTTCGCTATTACAGCAGATTACGACCCACGCAAACGATGCTGAGAATATATTAAGTGTTTATTAACTATAAAATAAACAGATAAAGTTTCACCACAAAACACTACCGCATCACAACATTCCTTCCTTTCTACTTTGTATGGGTATTCAGAATGTCTGCATTGCTCGGCTTGGCGGTAATCAGTGATTAGCTGGTCATTCGAGTTAGCCGGGATATCGATCACTATTTTATAATTGATAGCGACACATTATGGTTAATTTCAATGTACCAGCTCGGGTAGCCGCCACTCTCGTTCTGATAACTAATGAAAAGCAATACAAATCTGTTCGAACGAAACGTTACACGTTTTACTTGAACTTTCCGGAAGGCAGATTTGTCATTGGCATAATGTATAGCTTGTTCCCTTACTGGACGCTGTGACAGAAAGTAAATGTGACCAATAAATAAGGGTCACGGTTTGATTTAGTTTTGTCCAGGTGGGCATAACGTTGTACCAATCAGGGATTACAATTCGAAATGGTACCGTAAATACCCTTAAATACCAGTCCACTCCTACACTCTATTGGCTTAGCGTTATAAAATAAAGACAAGATAATGGAACGACATAAGGTTTCCAGTGAACGCACTTGGCGTGGTTATCAAAGACTACCTTTATTCGTACATATAATTCACATAATGCTGAGATGGAGGTCGCGAGATGAAGTCCAGTGCCCGATGCTAGAAGCTTTCCAATCATACAAAACCCAGACTTTCGACATATTATTGGTGGCAAACATTTACCGTCTCCCGTTGTACAGCCAGCACCTCGCTTATTGCACAGCGCAAACTAATATTTCGTATCATACAAACACTGCAACTGTTTCCATTATCGCCCTAACGGTGCAAGTGACATGATACATTACGCGCATGCGTATTGAACTTTCCAATATTAGTAATAAATAATAACAATCAATTTGGAAAGCTTCCAGTAAGAGCAGAGCGGGCACATTTCGCGTGTACGCCGATGCTTCCTGCGAGAAAGTAACTGCTTCGCTATTAAATCACCACACATCATTGGATCATCAAAGCGGACTGCGTGTGGCATAGCGATGGGACATGTGCGCTAGAGTCATGAGTTTATTTCAAACCAGCACCTGGACCGCAATTCTCTGTGACGAAATTTTACAAAAAAGAAAGCATATATCTTTAGTCAAAGTTCCATCGATGTCTATACTAAAAAATCCTTCACCACGTTTTATCTTATTATAAACATTTTAAATAACAATGTACATAAAATATCATCCCGTTATGTAGAAGCGAGAATCTTTATGAGAATACAAATAAAACATACCGAGTAATATATCTATTACAAGAAAGACAAAAACAGTTGCAGTATCTATCGAGCTAGGATGACTTAGATGTTTTATTATTAGAGTCAATTTACAGAGTTTACAAATCGTTATGAGCGATGCGTATCCCTGAAACAATTGTTTGTACTCTGTTTAAATTGTTACAGCTATTATTCTCTTCGGAATTAATCAATAACAATGTTCAAATATTAATAAATGTTCTCTATTTGTTAAGGAGTTTTAACAAATCTGTTTATTGCTAACGCCATAGAAGATTTTTGAGTGGAACTCAACAGTTATTGGATATCCTTCTTTCGTTCTGTGGTACTAGTCTACCGCATTATTTCACAACCAACATAAATTAATCATTATGAACCACATAATCTTGATAATCCAATCATAGCTAGCCTCCTTAGTGATCTGCATTGGATTATGGGCGTTCCATTTATTTAATTATTGTAACAAATCAAGCTAGTACCTAATGGTAATATTGCATTAGCCATATTAATTTTGAGCCCAATTAAGCTGAATATCGTTGGCCACGAAGATGCAGATAAGACTCGACGCGGCACATCACTATCCGCATAGCACAACAAGTGACCACTACTTCGAGTTCTCTATCATGATTTATGAATCCTTTGCGAGGTGCGAACGAAATGAGACCACTTAACGACGCATTCGATGTACGAATGAGACGGTAAAATCACACGACCAATTAGCAAACCCGTTCGGCATTATACACAGCGGGTAGTTACAGGCAAGTTTCACCGTTTCATACCGCCACTGTGGTAATAAACACGCTCGTATCCTCGATACTAGGCCGTTTTCAACTGTCACTACAACTAGTTCAATCGTCGCGATTAATTATACGAAGTCGTTGCGAGTTATTGGTGAGTTGCGATCAAATGGTTGGGTTATTCTTTATGTTTGATTGAATCTTTATTGATGTTCCACGTTTAGGTGTATTTCTGTTTCAAAGACAAATAATGTTGACCTCCACGGACGGTGGAAGCGGCACGTTGCATCAATATGTCCGAAGATAATCGCATGCGATAAATTCTACGTGTTTTTACACCATTACTGGGTATGTTTGGATTTATGTAAATATTTTGATTGAACGGTAGCTGGTGGCACAACAGGCGATACGTGACTCACAATTAATGCCGGTGATTGCGTTTGGAGAACAAGACAACTTTTGTTCGTGATTGCGTGGTCACTTCAGTAACAGTCGTTAAAACAGTGGATTGTGTAATATGTTGGTTTTTCAATGAAATACTAGTTTATTGACTGTAGTAGCGCTTATGACATAGTCTTAATCGTGTCAATTACTTTTATAATGTAAGCATGTCCTACACGATCAGTGGCCTAACTTAGACTAAGATCCAAGGCATATGAAACCAAAAAAGGGTAGCCCTATCTCCCTCACGTGAATCGCGCAACATTTCTTTATTTCGCAGACTCTGAATTATTTAATAGCCAATTTACCAGCGCCGCCACAGATACCTCTATCATCCAATTATTGTCGCACAGACAGACACACACAACGCTCGCACTTATAACATTAACGTGAATGGTGGAGAAAATAAGTTTCACTTACTTGGGAGTGAAATTTGAAGCGATCATATATCAACGAGTACATAGCACTTGCTGTTTCTATAATTAAATGGGACCATTTCGTGTCTCCATTCACACGCACTAAAGTGACACTTTATTTCATAATGAATTATTCATTATGTCTATATCGGGTCCTGCCATCGGTTATTAACGCTTAATTTTATTGTTTCTCATAAATAACTTATGAAGCTTAACATATTCGAACATAAGCTCTATATGAGAAATGTATGTGTGAGGGCTGCACAAGACTGATGGTTGCCGCTTTCTTGGGAAGGGCTACGGTAAGCAGTGGACGGCGATAGGCTGAGCATGTCATACGTAAATTCATGCGTCATTCCCGAATCCCAAGTCGTAGTGGGCAAGGCGGTTGCCGTTGTTGGGATTTTCCTGTCGGAAGTGACACATAATTACTCGTTGGTGTACAAAAAATGTGTCCATGTCTTATTACTTCTAAATAAGCGTAATATAGTTAAAAAAATATCGGCCTTGAAATTGACCTAATTCGCACAGGCGTAGTTAGTTTGATACTTAAACAACCAAACTACCTTTTCATTATACTGTTGAAAAAGACATCAATTTTAATATTTTCACTGGGATTTTATTAGCCATAACTATGGCAAAGAGCTGAACGATAACCGAGGCTTAATGAGAGCCGGGCACATTCGCGCCAATCAGCACCATTAAAACCATTATAACCATAATCTATGGTTGGATAATAAAATAAATATCCACAAGAGCGCACGTCCGGTATGGAAAACCGTACAGCACAACAGTAAACATTGACAGTGGGCCATAAATTATCGAAAGTGGGTCCGAGCTGGACGATTGAGATCGCTGCGGGCGTATGGAACTATATCATATCGGAGTTTGAACCTCAACTGATAGTAACATCGAGCTCACGACGCTGAATGGACACGCAGCGATGAAAATACACCCATTTGATATACACACGATGGCAATTATCTAAACTGAGATTGCGAAGCAGACGTTAATGGTTTACAAGTTGGATTTGATAATGGAAATTTACGTACCAGGTGTCTGTGGATTCAGTAATATGGCCACATATATCTACCATTTAACGTGAGACTAAAGACGTCAATTAATCTGAATAATCGATTCCAGGCCTTACTGTTTACTAGCGGTGGGGATCAGTTCTGACCCAGCGCAATTTTCTCGGGACAAAATGTTGGTATCTTATGGTATTGCCCCAAGATCCTATCTATGTCAAAGCCAAAGAATATTTTAAAAATTAACTTTAAAATTTAATGGTTACAAACATGAGAACAACAAAGCTTTCCTATTTGTAAAGTGATTAGGAATAGATGAAAGATATGTCAAGTTTATTTAGCTACAAGACTAGACATAAATTGCACTCTTATCGCCAGAGGCAGTGTTTAAAAAGCAATCATTGCAAGGACACAGAAGAAAATTAAATATAAAGACTAGCATGCACCCAGTATAATTGTAGAGGTATGTAGGTACATACAACGCTGGACAACTGTAATCATCCAAAAATAACCTTACGCTTTCATCGATAAGAAGGCAGAGGGACATTTCTGCACCCACTCTTTAGTATGGTATTTCTGATATGTGTATATTGAATTAAACAACACCAATAAAAGTAAAATTATAATTATTAAGTGACTTATAATTATTACTTTTAGTCGTGATTATTTATGGAATATCACTGGTAGTCTTTCATCAGGATAAAATAGTACCAAGTTTTTGTACATAAATACACCTTCTCCCAGAAACCTAAAATTACTCGGACAACCTCAGAAGTACTATCTCAATTACACTTAATCTTACTTCTTCTAATCTTTACTTTATTATCTCTCGACATAAAAATCGGTAAACTTACTGAAACACGAGATTAATAGAAATAGTTTTATTTAATCCAATATATTTAAAGTATGCGACACGCGTAACTAGCGTGTCTAATTCAAACGCATCCAAAAATACGCGTCCGAGCTATTTTTACAAGAAGTTTTGAAGTATTTTTATATTACTGAGAGAAATGCGGCTACCAACGCTTACTAGAACGAACGCACTATTTTAACTCACTAATTATTTTTGTTTCATCTATTCTGTATGATATTGCGACCCATTGATAGGTATAGACTTCCTCTTAAACTGATTGGTTTAGCTTTAGTCTCCCATTCTAACATTCTGGTCTACCTCGTACAGTTTGACCAAGTATTGTATTTATCAGATAGAAAAAAAAAACAGAGTATTGTAATAATAAATTTAATCCCTTCTTTATCGGTTAGCACAACACTATTTTGTGCCCCCATCACTATGTATTATAGTCTATGGTTGTACTACTTTTATATTTCCTTCCTGTCGCTGAGCTCTTAATAAAATCACGTGTAATTGTACAGTTCTTATTTCTCTCTAAATAAATACAACAGGTTATGGGCCCAGTCCCACCTGTATCTTCCAAAGTTATTAGAGAGTGTAATTCAACAATAAAACATAAAGGCAAAAGTATTCTGCAGTGTCGAGCAACACTTAACCTACAAGACAACGTGACCGTGACCGTGACCGGCGTATATCGAAAGCATCTTCATCAGTAATTATGTCCTCAAACAATACAATGGCATTAATAGAAAGACTGACCGGAAGAGACAATTATCCCACATGGAGATTCGCGATGCAAACATTCCTCGAGCTAGAAGATTTATGGCATTGTGTGACACGTGAACGGGGCGTAGAAATTGATCAGAAAGATGATACCAAAGCAAAAGCGAAGATAATTTTATCAGTCGACCCTATAAACTACGTTCACATTCAGGAATCCAAAACCACAAAGGAAGTATGGGATAATTTAGCCAAAGCTTTTGATGATAAAGGACTGACTCGTCGAGTTGGTCTGTTAAGAGAGCTCATAACGACAACGTTAGATACGTGCCAAAACATTGAAGACTATGTCAACAAAATTATGTCAACTGCACACAAACTGAGGAATATTGGTTTCATAGTTAACGATGAATGGTTGGGAACCTTATTACTGGCTGGGTTACCTGACATGTATCAACCAATGATAATGGCACTAGAAAGCTCAGGTTTGGTCATAACAGCTGATGCAATCAAAACTAAATTACTTCAAGATATTAAAACACAAGATTCAGCTGCGTTATATGTTAATAGAAATAAAAACAATCCTCAGTATACCAAACAAGCTTCAGATAAATCTAATAAACCTAACAAAGGTCCGAGATGCTTTGTTTGTAATAAATATGGACACATTAGCAAGTATTGTAGAAACAAGAATAAACAAAAGAAGGCAGATGATAACTCAGGCTATGTGGCTGTATTTTCTGCATCAAAGAGTAATGACAGTGGCTGGTATGTTGACTCAGGAGCATCAATGCATCTCACAATGCACGGTGACTGGCTTTATGATCACATACCGCCCCCGGTGAATACTATCAAAGTAGCTGATGATAAGAAACTACTTGTGAAAGCATGCGGAAAAGTGAATTTAAAGGTTATAAACAAGTATAATAGAATAGATACAATAGTAGTAAAAAATGTTTTGTATGTCCCTGAATTGGCTACAAATCTACTCTCAGTAAGCCAAATGATTAAGAATAATTGCCAAGTACAATTTAACAAAGATGGTTGCAAAATATTCAACAAAGACAATCAACAAGTGGCCGATGCAAAACTCATTAATAATATGTACCGGCTGAACACACACAGTGATTCTGCATACATATCAGAAACAGTGAATGATGGTTTTATATGGCATCAGAGGATGGCACACTTGAATTTTGATGATTTAAAGAAACTTTCAGCAAGTTCAGGAATAAAAATGGAAAATAATGACAAAATTGTATGCATTTCATGCCTGGAGGGAAAGCAGTCAAGAAATCCATTTCCTTCAGAAGGTTCCAGAGCAAAAGCCTTGCTAGAACTTGTACACTCCGATGTCTGTGGTCCTATGGATATCCAGTCTCTGGGAGGAGCACGCTATTTTGTCACATTCATAGATGATTTTTCCAGGAAAGTATTTATTTATATTATCAAGAATAAATCAGATGTTTTTGAGAAATTTAAAGAATTTAAAGTACTAGTTGAAAAACAACTTAATTCATCAATACTCACTCTTCGCTCAGACAATGGTAAAGAATATCTTAGCAATGAATTTAAATTGTTCCTAAAAAAGAATGGAATTAATCATCAAACATCAACACCTTACACGCCACAGCAGAATGGGCTAGCAGAGCGAATGAATCGCACAATATTGGAAAGAGCTCGCTGTATGCTAATAAATGCTAAATTACAGAAGCAGTATTGGGCTGAAGCAGTCTCAACAGCAGCATACATTACTAACAGGTGTCCAACAAGAGTGCTGAAATTTAAATCTCCTGAAGAGATCTGGACAGGACAAAAGCCCAGTATTAGTCACTTGAAAATCTTTGGATGCGAAGCAATGGTTCATGTACCTAAACAGAAGCATAAGAAATGGGATGCAAAGGCAACAAAGATGATTTTTGTAGGATATAGTGAACAGACCAAGGGCTACAGGTTCTTTGATCCAGCAACACGGCAGGTGTTAATGAGTAGAGATGCAATATTTTTAGAAAATTCTGTGGTTAAAAGGTACAGTAGACTACCTCACTCAGAATCCTTTTCAGATAGCCAAAATGAGTCCATCAATAGTGAATCTGTGTTAGAATCATCGGAACAAAATGATTCTACTGATGTTTCTTATCACTCTGATGAGGGATCCTTATATGAACCAGATGAATCAATGGACACATCAGAGATAATGAGGAGTAATATAACTACAAGATCCAAAAATAAATTTAAAAAAGGAAATGAAACTTACTTTTGCAAGGAAATTGTTTCAGATGAGCAGGATACCCCTCAAACATACAGTGAAGCAGTTTCTACAGATAATGTCAATGCAGAAAAATGGAAGCAGTCCATCAATGATGAGTTGCTGGCACACTCAAAGAATATGACTTGGAAATTAGTGAATAAATCACCAGGAATGCGGGTAATTGGCTGCAAATGGGTTTTTAAAATAAAAGACCTACCATCTGGCCTGCTATACAAATCAAGATTATGTGCCAAAGGCTATGCACAGACACAGGGTGTGGACTACTCAGAAACTTTTGCACCAACAGTAAGGTATGACTCTCTTAGGGTTTTGCTTTCAGAGGCTGCTCAACATAATTATGAAATGGTCCAATTTGACATCAAAACAGCATTCTTATATGGAGACATAAAGGAAGACATATTTATGACACCACCAGAAGGTTTGGAAGTACTGCCTAATCAGGTATGTAAACTTAACCGTTCTCTTTATGGTCTCAAGCAAGCCCCTAGGTGCTGGAATTTGAAATTTGACAGTTTACTCAAGAAGTTTGGTTTTAAAAGCAGTCATGCTGATAAATGTGTTTATACTGGAAATGTAAACAATAATAGAGTATACTTACTGCTATATGTTGATGATGGGCTTATCCTTACTAGATCAAAATGTTCATTAGATATTGTTTTGTCAGAGCTAAGTAAGAATTTTGAAATAAAACACTGTGAACCTAAGAATTTTGTTGGTCTACAGATAGAGAGATCCAAAGGATCTATTTTCATTCACCAAACAAACTACATTGAAAAAATTATTGTGTAAATTTAATATGCAGAATGCTAATAGTAATGTGATTCCAGTAAACCCTCACACAACACTGGAGAAAAGTCTGGTGGGACCAGACAAGAGCATTCCATACAGAGAAGCAGTTGGCTCACTAATGCACCTGGCTATAGTAAGCAGACCCGATATTGCATATGGAATCAGTCTTGTGAGTAGATACCTTAACAGTTATGATCATACACATTGGAATGTAGTCAAGAAGATAATGAAGTACTTAAAAGAGACAAAAAGGTATGGATTGCATTATATGTCATCACAGAATAATGTACTAGAAGGTTACAGCGATGCAGACTATGCCAATGACAAAAGTACTCGGCGGTCTCTGACAGGATATACCTTCATAAAGAATGGAGCTGCAGTCACATGGGCAACACAACACCAACAGAGTGTAGCGTTATCCACCACAGAGGCTGAGTTTATGGCAGCTTGTGCAGCAACCAAAGAGGCAATGTGGTTAAAACAATTGTTAATAGACATTGGTGCATTTAATCAAGAATCAGTGACAGTACATATAGACAATCAAAGTGCGATTTGTTTAATTAAAAATGTAGACTATCATAAACGTTGTAAGCATATAGAAGTTAAATATAATTTTGTTAAAGAAAAATTTGCTAATAGAGAGATAGATTTAAAGTATGTATGTACAAATGAGCAATATGCCGATATATTTACTAAAGCAATGCCACGAGATAAATTTCAATATTTGAGAAATAAGTTGGGTATGTGTCAACCCAAATGTATGTAATGTAATGTTAATAAATATGTATTGTCTTGTTGTGAAACTTAGCTAAAAGGTAGTAATTACTTCATAATGTAAAAGAAGGGTTTCAATTTGGTGAGAGTATTGTAATAATAAATTTAATCCCTTCTTTATCGGTTAGCACAACACTATTTTGTGCCCCCATCACTATGTATTATAGTCTATGGTTGTACTACTTTTATATTTCCTTCCTGTCGCTGAGCTCTTAATAAAATCACGTGTAATTGTACAGTTCTTATTTCTCTCTAAATAAATACAACACAGAGACTTGGGATTTACATTTTGTATATGTCTTATCAATGTCAAAATCATATAAATCGCCAATATTTTCTTCATTATCTAACCTGTCATTACTAATCAATTTCATCAGAGTTAACCCTGTCAGATCTTCCTTCACAGAACTTACACAATCACGACTGTTTCCCAAACGTATAGACAGAGGAGTATTTCTACACCCACGTCCATCCTTATCAGTGTTAGGACGTGCATCGCTGGAAATAAACCTATCAGAATATTTCCAGTGCCATAATTTCTAAGCGACCTACATAGAATAACTTCCTTTTCCTTTGTCATATCAAAACTGATCTTTTTAATCCTAGTTACATTTTGCACGTGAAAAAGCATTTAATACTGCATAGCTTTTTTTCTCATAGCCCGCTAGTCTACAAAGACTATACAAATTTGGTGACTCCTGCTCAAAATGACTATATAGAATATAAAGACCAGGTGTTACACGAAGGCGAAACTGTGGCACACAACTTATTTTTAATATCAACATTGGAATACTTCATCAGGAAATCACGTTTTCACGTGACTTTTTGCTGCGAGTGCATATGTAATGTTAATCAACCGCATCTGTTTACTTTGTGTTGGGATTTCATATCCCAAATGGTGATCACCGTTATGTAGGTATATCATCATTATATACATAGTATACATTCATACTAGACTTATACTTTTATGGACAGTTATACAGCGACGTAGGACGATGACCGCATGTTCGAACCTCACATTCACATCTGACTTTTAAGTATTATACACAAAGAAAACAAGCTAAATATAAAGGCAAGCTCCATAGTAAGAGGAAGCATCGTTAAGTATCGTTCATTCTTGAAGGTCTACAAAGCCACAATAAGTGGAGTACTGAACTAAGGTTATGAAAGTTAAGAGGACATTCATGCCTAGCTATGGGATATTAACTGTCAGATATAAACTGTGAAACTAAGCCTCGGTTATTTATAATATTTGCGTTTTATTGTTGCTAAATAAAATAAATCTGAAACTTTACAGCGTTTCCGTTGTACATTTCGTCGTGCATATAAAACGCGGCTTAATTAAAAGAGACATAAACATCAAGCGGGGTGATAAAACGGCAATCATCTAATTGTCCAATCAGAACCGAACGGGCTGTCAGTGCAACAACATAATCACCAGAAACAAATGAACTTTCGAACGCACATCAATGGGTGAACTCGGGCGGCCCGGCTGGCCCCACTCGCGATCTTGTTCAAACGCATTTGTCAGCGAAATGTGTGGGCGGCCAGAGAAAGGCCCATTTCTCTGGGCGCTTTTGGTTTACGCGGCCGGTAAAAGCTGCGCAGCGAATCATTTATTTTAATCCAAGTGCTTAGTAGGCCTGCATTCATTAGAGACCACCCAGGAGATGTTTGCTGTGATTCCGCGTGCGCTCGCTATCAAATCTCAAATTGAACGCCTGAACGTTCGCCTTATAAACCTATGATAACTACTATTTAAGGTGAAATGGAGTATCATATTTATTCCAAGATTAGCAGATAACCGCGATTTAATATAAACGTACTTGTATCACTGATATCATTTTATACCACTTTAAAGAATCTTAAAACCGATCATTTCAAAAACCGTTAAGTTTGATCTCAGACAAAGACAACGTAATCACAAAGTTCTCTTCTTCTTCTTCATCAACCCATATACGCCCACTGCTGAGCACGGGTCTCCTCTACCATTGAGAGGGTTTAGGCCATAGTCCGCCACGCTGGCCTAGTGCGGGTTGGCGGAAATCACAAAGTTAATCGATGTAATTAGGCTCCAGTGATCAAACCAATCTGCTGATGTAGTTCAACTAATGTTACTGCTGGTATTGTTAATACAATTAATTGAACAATCAATAGATCTGTTCAACATCATAAAAAACGAAAATATTAGCTCAGAACACGAATCCAGCGAAACAACAGAAAGCAAAATGTATTTCACCCGCCCCGCACCCAGAATAGCATACTTCACAAAAATTCAAACGCAATTTTCTGATCGAAATCAATAAACCAATCCACGATATACTAATGTATAATTTTTAAAGCAATCATTGGAAGTACTGTTCTACTTTAATCGCGACACAAATAAAGTAGCATTCTATAAATACCAAAAGCCACTGCTAACCTAACAAGCGTCATGAATAATCCACCGAATAGTCGAGTTCAGCGCATTCTCCGCACTCCACCTTAACCGCACCCTACAAAGGCTTTTGTAGCAACGTCACCTAATTAGAGTTTTTACAGGCGGCTGATTTGTGCGGGCAACTGAAAATTCACCTTAGCATTGCCTACTGTCAGGCCATTGGTTCTCAATATTCGTGGTGACGCCCTCTGTCGATTTTTAATTATAATTTGCAATTGCGAAAAAAGTATTTAAATAAATAAAAGTTCATTTCGATGTTATGTGTGTATTAACAAGGAATTATCAAGACCTTTAACAGTTGTTTAAACCTCTTGGTCTTACATAGAAGAGGCACAAAGGCATTTGAGAATATTTATTGAACGTCACTTATGTGCGTATGTAAAAGTATGCACCATCTTCGGGTATAGAACATTCATTAACCTTATTGACCAAATAAAAAATCAGGTTACCAATCAATGAATGGTTTGCAAGCTAGCAACCACGCAAGACAAATTAGCAAGCTAATACATCGTCTACAAATTTTCTAAATACTCACGAGTAATTTATAATTCCATTTATGACGTTAACTCGGTCTTCCTTCAAACGTTAGCCTTCTTTATTGATTGACACAGCAACTGACATATTTATCGATGCTCATACATCTGCATAAGACTGTTTATGTTTCTCGTATCAGCCGGTTGCACTTTTGGCACGGCACCAACGTGAAAAATGTTGAGAGCCACATGAGCTAGAGAGATTTATTATCGTAAACACGTCCGTTTCACTTTCAAAATCGTGTCCGATACGAGAAACTGGCAACAAGTGCCAGACAGGTATTGTTAAATGATTAAACACAACGCAGAACCGCAACTTTCCATAGGTTCCAATGTCGCTTATTAATAAATACCTATTTTCCAATAAACAGCCCATGTGACTCGAAGACTGATGGAATATTTAATATTGTATATTAATATTTGCAATATGAAATACAAGCTTTTAGTTCGATATGAACAAGGTGGCTATTTCCAGCTAGTCGCTCTCCGTGGATTGGTTCGCGTGGAATTTTAATAATTGGAAATGCCCAACAACCCCATAAACTAATTAATTACTTATTTTAACATGGGCAGAGTAACACATGTGATCATATTAGTGTTGTAATAGCCGACATTCAGTCAAAATCATGCCCGAATCGAGATTAAGCGCCAAATACTTTGATGTAAAAAACAAATAAATTTTAGCTAGGAATCCATGGCCAAAGAAATCAATAACTAATCGACATAGACGTAGTCCAATCAATGCTATACATCGTTTTAATATCAAATTATTTTTACAGAACAGCAACATCATTGACCATCGTCACTCCTATAGTAGACTACGAAATACCAAACCAATAATGGAAAATTACGAATCCACAAAAGTGTTCAACGTAAACAGAAACCCACCACTTAAACTGGGAACATGTACCAGCTGCGAATTAAAGTCAATTTGCCACGAGATCGCAGATGTCGCCGCTGCAAGCTCCATGCTCTTTCCCACACGGCAGCTGTACGTAGCACATCTAACAAGTGGATCGCTTTCCCCGCCGCAATCGTAAATAACGTATTCATTCTGAATAACATAACACGCCGGACAGATTATAGCGCTACTCGTTACCACTCGCATCAGTCGTATAACCGTAGCGATTGGGGATCGATTATAAGAAATCGATTCTACGAAAAACGATTCAATGCTGCAAATTTTATCACGATACCTTCCGCATTGTTAAATGTTATAGAACATAGCGTGGACTTACGTCAGCAAAGCATTCCGTATGTATATCAATACCAAGGACAGTGTACTAGATTAACAGCTTAGTTTAGAAAAAATAGTAGCTATGCTTTATTTTTTTTTTTCAAAATTAAGCTAGTAACGACTATTTCGACCAAAAGTTAAAATAAATTTAGTAGCTAGAATTCAACTTTTCTAAAAAGTCTTATTATCATTTAGTAATTTAATTTTTAAATCTAAAAATCAATTCTTAATTAATCGATCCTTTAATCGATACTGTTTAAATCGATTGTAGAATCGATAAGGAAAATTGTCATCTGTGAACAATTAAAATGGAACGTTTAGCTGTCGTTTTACCAGATCAGTGAAATTTCTTCGTAATAATTTCGAATAAGGCTTCGAAGCCTAACGATGAAAGAAATAGTGTGTATTAATCGGTGGTTTCGAACGCGCCTGTTGTTTATGAAGTCTTGTGCTGTATAAATACTATTTCATTATCATAGTTAATTTCCTCTGGGCATCATAACGTTGTGACAGCTGCTGTATTTTCATTTTACAACTATGAATAGAGATTTCAAAAACAAGCGTGTTTATTATTATGTCGTTGGTTTACATTATCAATTTCTACGAAACGAGTAAAATATATTTTTAGCGACGTGCTACCTTTTTTTTTTACCTAAAACTGATGTAGTTTAATGCTTAGAATTTCCATATTTCCTGTATATTTTATAAAAGACATTTCTTTTTTAAATCCCATATGCCGCCAGCATTATAAAGCTATCCAGAGGTCTGTTTGTATTTGTATGAGTGTGTATAAAGTCATTAACGATTCATTATAGGACTTCAATAACTTTTCATAAAAATTAAAACGTCTCTCATACTCATGTTCAAAAGTCAGCGGTAAATCTGTATGTTTTTAAATTGCACCTCTAAGATATTAATCAAAACTACTACCCAAAACAAAACACGAATCATCTTAGACGTTTTCTAAATGACACTATTCGTTATATTACTACAACGCGGCCATTAAAAACCTATTGGACAACTTCTCACACTTTACGAGGAAACAATTCCATTACAGAGCAGAGGTTATCAAAACCCGGCTGAAACCCGTGAAAATCTATTGTAATCAATTTGCCATTCAAATTTGAATCTAGAAGACAGGTGAATAGGAATTATTTCCCCATCGACACAGTTAAGTATGCAACTATGGAGCAATGGCAAAAAGTTGCGTTAGTTTGAACAATGTTAAATTTATCACTTTCCCCGTATCGGACACCAGCTGAGCTGGACTGAAGGCTGCTAATCGGATTCCGTGACCCTACTATGAATAGTCGAAGTCATTACTTATTTTCCTACTTTATAAAAACAGCATCCATTAACCACAGTGTAAAACATATAAAACGTTATTAGAAGAAAGAAAAAACCGAATTTTAAGAACTACAAAAAATATTTTTCGTAGTGCAGTGTTCGGTTTTAGGTCCGTCTAATAATACCTAGACCTTTCGTACAATCTAAAATTATGTACGTACGTATAGGTATCGTGAAATTCCCATTCCAAATCAAGTGGGTAGCATTAATTTATTGACTAAACACTCAAATAGCGATTTCACAATGTTTCATAACTCGCACGAGTCATTGACGAGCCCATCAGTTACTACGAATAGACATTCATCGATCAAATTATGCTCCATAAAGTTACATAGAGTTTTTATCAATAATTGTCTCGGTTGCATAACAAATGGTCTGTAATAATTACTAGCAACTAATGAATGTACTTGTAAGTGTTCTGTTTCATTCATCATGTAAGGGACTTTTCAAACAGCGAGGCACTTAGGTTATATAGGTTTCCATTTAGGAAAAGAACATGAAAATTCCACCTATATCAGGCAAAGTCCTATAGTAGACTTTTTCTGACAATATTAATAACCCACTGTTTTTCCTCATTAGCAAGTTATGCTACGTTTTTTTGCCTTAAATGATGAGCAAAATTCGATTAATAAAATTCTCATATTTTTCTTCCTTTTTATTAAATTACGAACACCAGTGACTAACGAGAGAATAATATATCTCGATGCATTCGCCCCTCCGCAGCATTCAGTATTCGATTGCCTTTTGAGTCTCACATGTCGGTAGCCGGGGGCTCGTGTGTTCGAATCTACCATGAACTAATATTTACCGCGGATCTGAATAGCTACCATTAAGGTACGCATGCCAATTACGATATTGGACTATTGAGTAACTACTATTTCGTTTGGGCACGCGATCATCGTCAGTCGTACTGTAAATGTACGGTAAATGTGGAAGCGGAATGTAATAGTAGAAAATATGTCTTGAAATGTAGTGTACGATAGGGCACCAGTATCGTGAGACAGTGGTGACCCATAGCCACAAAGCTTAGGTAGGTAGTAGTGTAGGTAATCATATTAAAATTTGGTTAAGTGAACCAACATAACTTTATACGTGATGAGAATGATAAAATGATTTTGTTTATTAAAACTTAATTGAACAAATTTGTTAAATAGGAATAATGATTTCTTTTATTTTATTGCTTATTTCATGTTCTATTAGTTATATAGGTTTTTCAAAGAATATAATTCATTTAAACAAAATAGTAAATATGATTTCTCAACAAGGTATATGCAAGAAAAATGCGCTACACGACTGCTTTACCTGTGCGTCACCTGTGCACATATTATGTAGGAAATTTCTGCATTGTTTATTTTCTGCATAACCAACACTGCATTACACACTAACAAATACATTTATCATTATCTCGTATGGCTCCAGATTAAAAGAATAGAGTGTTCACTAGAGAAAAAAAATATCTACATATTTTTCACCACAATCTCCTGATTGAATAATTATATAAAAAATACTGGTAAGTCCTACATAGGCCTATGCACACGTTGTGTCATTCAATAAATAAGCCTATATGTATACATTTGCATATAATTCGATCCTTGCGCTTCCCATACTTAGCACGGCGTGGGTCGCTCGTCCCACACCTTTATCAAATTCGGTCGTCGCGAAACGTGTCACGCAACTACGTGTCTACTTAAATAATTATCGCCAGATACATAATATTATATAAACTGATTGTTAAATTTAGAGATTCAATCGGTGCTCTATGATCTATAGAGCAAAGGTCGAGTTTAGCTACCAGTGAATTGACAAATAGATTAGACACGTGTCCCCTGATTAGTACATTGAAATTAATCAGCATTAGGATAAAGCATAATGCGATTGAACTACGAGCATGACATTAATGTCTTAGAGTCCATCGTATGCGGTTAAAGATTAGAAAAATCTTTTTAATATGACATCGATGTCAACCGTAAAATGCTATCGATCCGTAAGAATAGAAGTTAATAAGACAGAAAAATTGAAGGCATACAATTTTAGAGCTTTCACTCCGAATACCATGAGGTAAGTCTCCATATTGAAACTCCACTGCAACCCCTTAACACAAAATAAGAACAAAACACGAGAGACTATTTGAAATTTATACGTGTAACTCGAATTCAACTCACCGGAGTGTCGAAAGGGTAACAATGGTAGCGCCCCTAGCCCCAGACAGTTGAACGGCCGATTGCGACAAGCACTAAGCAATACCTTTTACAATGTGCGGAAAGAGACAACGGACTATCGGCTGGGGCCCGAGGCACTTTCAAAACTGGATGCGGCCGGTGCACCGGCTCCGATCAAAACTGGATGACTTTTCCGGGATGAGGAGAGATCGGATGGAAGGGCTGTGGGTGGGAACTGGCGATTGTAATCGTGATCTGTGCTGATGAAACTCGAAATAAATTGAAATAATGTATGGACATTATATTATCGTCTCTCGAAAATTTCTAGATTCGATGTTCATAGAAAAATATTATGTATTGATTAATTAAATAATATTTGGAGAAGAAAAATAAATTAATATTTGTGTGTTCACCTTTACAGCTTCCATAGCTTCAGCGAGACATGGACTATCCATTCCGTCATATTTTAATATAAAAAATGGGTCTAAAAATAAGTGTAATCCGAGCTTTCAGATAGACGATAATAGTAACATTACATAATAAGAATAATAATCTTGACGATAAGCATATCAATAAACAACTATAAAATATACAATTTCCTTATAAACTGTCTCTGGGTTTTTACAAGATACCTAAGACATATAATTTTTTCTTATTAAGTGCCTAATCTCTTTATAATTTTCCCCTAAAAACCTTCATTTAATAGAAAGATATTGTATAAGAGACTAGTAGAAGGATAATTTTTACTGCTTTATAATCAAAATATGCAATAAAGTAAATAAAATAATGATTCTTATAACTACCTATTAATGAAATGATATTTTGCATCAATCTTTAAATGATATTATGCCTAACATATCATACCTATCATAGATAAATAAATAAATACACCCAACAGTCACATACATAGTCCTGACCCCACACTAAGATACGAGTCTTGTGTCGTGGGTATCAGAAACTACGAGAGACTTTTCGGTCTCACAAACACCCAGACCCAAAACAAATATTTGTGGATCACACAAACATTTGTCTCGGTGCGGGGATCGAACCCGCGGCCGCTCGTTTCGCAAGCTGGTGTCTAGCCATCTGCGCCACGGGGCTGTCAATCCAATATCCAGCTATAGCTGGAAAATTGTCTGGGATGGGTATAGTAAAATACATACTGGAACCAAAAGATACCTTTTTAAATCACGCACATTCTACACACGCCTTTTCTAGGATTAAAGAGCAGACATCTTCATATAAAATATAGATCAATGCTTTGTCACGTCAAACTTACAAATTTCAACAACAGAAGCTGTCGAATACATCGTATTATGGTGATATCTATATTCAACAATAAACTTAGGCTGGTCATGACGATGAAAATGAATACTGAAGTTGATTACCATAACAATTCCTTTAAATGTACATATGGTAAACATTACGTAAATGTCGCATACAAAAACACACACACGAGGTAACGTTGTTTGGCCGTCTACTGGTTCCAGAAGAATATAATAATTATTCAACACTGTGCGATTATTATTCACGTGGAGGTAACGCAGCCTTGGTAATAACATTGCCAAAACGTCTAACGTCATCCTATTATGACAATTGACATACGACTGTTTTCATTGTCGAACATTCGTGCAGTGATACAAAAGTTGTGCGATTTGAGTGGTGACAACCATCACTCTGTTATTATATTATTTTGATTTGTATTATATATTTCTAATACACCCTAAGATACAAGTAATAAGGGCATTAGGAAATATGACACTTAGGTCTCAATTAAAATCTGGAACGTGAAAATTGTGAATCAAGAAGATGCCTTACTTAATGCAGCGGCCGATCCTTTGGTCTATGTGTTTAAGGAATGATAAATGATCAATAGATACCTCCATCATCTCGCTAATGAAATAACAATTGTCTAAAGAAATTATTTAGACTTCTTTTCGAGCAGTACACGTCTCTGACAACCTAAATTGTTCATTACCGCTGCTGATGATATTAAACGTATTTAATGTTATAACATCTCTCAATTTTTTGTCAGATTAATATTGAACAATATAAAGCCCGTGTCAACAGTAGCATAAACACAGATTCAAACCTATGTTGAATGATATAATCTGCATTCTTCACCTCCAACCACGAACCGTTAATCTCGACAAGGAAGTATGATTAATAAATCGCACCAGTGATATTGCAGATGATCAGATCGCGCAGTACGATAGCTTCCACCTGTTCCACTAGGCCACATTGGCAAGATATTTTAGTGCGCGACCCTCGTACATTATTTTCGTGTCGAAAACTATGACAGGATGAGAGACATAATTATTGCGCTCATTAGCGTGTCGTGGCGCCCTGATTTACAAGGCGTCGATAAGTAATGGATGTATTCACGTCATGGGAAAGTTAGGATCATGAATAGGGGTTTTGGTTCTTTAGGAGAAAAATTTAAAATGTCGCAAGATTTAATACACCACTTAACTACTGCTAACTTTGCTCATTGGTAAGTATGACAATCGATAACTTCATGTATCCACATTATTGTATTGAATATCCATTCAAAGTAATTTGAGAGCAGTTTTCAAAAACTCTAATGTTTAAATAATGTTTTAAAAATATTCCTACCACAACTCCGAGGTTTTTAAATTATCACTGCTTCTTAACCAATTATCATTAGAATTAGAAGCACCATTACTTAGCAAAATGTACAAAATGATTCACAAAAAATACACAAAATCAGAATTTACTTAAATTACGCAACACTTGCTTCACATTTATTTATTGCATATATCGCACGCTTAATAATATAGTGACCTAATTCAAAAAGCCGAGACTAAGGTAAGTAAATGGGAAAAAAATGTTACTTCGTCAAATACATTTTATAGAAATTATAAAAAAAATCATCATGTTTAAAAAATATGTGTACTAAATAGTTACATAACATACATTACAATTATATTATTTAATCCGACTATATTTAATCCCAAAGTGAATGATAGTGAAAATTCAAAATTTTTAATTAGGTCACTATATTTTTAAGCGTGCGATATATTTGGGATCATTGATTTGCATACATTCAAAAAGATTTACGCGATATTCTGGTTAATACATCAAAACATGCTGAAGCACGGAACATCATAAAGGCATCCTATCTCGTTTATTTTTAACCGACTGGCGGAATGCGTCAATGCAAATAAAATACACATTCCGAGTCATGTTTTCAACTGATAGCTGTTGAAATTATTTTAAATTCTAAATGCGAGTCAAAGGTCGCGCGTTATCGGCCAAACGAGGGGTAAACGATCGTCGAGGCACAAATTAAATTCCGACCTAGTGGGACGAAAACAGGAATAGTAATGCGTTGCTAATTGTTTGTGATACGACAAAGATATGTGGAATTGTCTTAATGTACTTTGAAATATAACGGAATATGTCACTTATAATTTCCAAGTATTTTATTGCTAAAGTAAAAGCATTTTTATACTGGTGTCATGATGAGGTCGAGACTTTTTCTATTCATACCAGTCAACGGTCTCCTTAGCTTTTGGTAATGAGTGTAGGACTTGGTCTACAAAACTGGCCTAGTGAGGGTTAGTGTATTTCATGTATACCAAGAAAACTTGAAGGAGGACTCATATCAGGCTGTCTAAGCTTTCGAAAAAAAAATCCTTCACTATACTTACTTTTTAAGTACAAAAAAATATTAGGTCCATGCCTTTCAACAGTCATAAATGACCACTATCGACCCTGGGACTAGACCTGCTAACAGCAACAATTTATATCTATTGAAAATTGGATATAGGGTAGTAATTTGATGGATTGGAAAATCAATTCCCTTGGGTTCTTATACGATTTTTTTTAATTATCATAGTGGCACCAATTCGAACTTATTGCGTATAAAACATACGCAAATGACCATGTCAAGAATTTACAGAATGTTACAATGAGTGAGTGAGTTTCAAAAGAATTTTAATTAATGCTCCAGCAATTCGAACAATTTTATAGTAACAAACATTTTATTAGTATCTAACACTAGGTCTATCTGACGTCAATCGATGCAGCATTATAAGAACATATTCAAAAAATATCTCGTTTTGTATCATGTTAAAAGTCATGAAGGATGTCACATGACCCTCTGAATACACACAGCGTCAATTTATCTACTAAAGTTATCTTGACATTTTTATATTGGTTGTTTTCTATAGCCTTACCCCTTACGGTTAGCGTATTATAAATCGATCAACAAAGACATCTGCATCTTAATATACTTGACCTAAACCATCAATTTTGCGCAGCATAATTTGAAAATCGTGTTGCCGTATAAATAGATCGAGGAATTGAACCCACGACCCGACCATTCAAATCTCAAGCGCGCTGCAACGAGTCCAACTTGTCTGAGTGAAACTTATAATAACCATTATAAATCAAGTTATACTAACATCAGCCTTTACCGTACTTTCGATTTTCATTTACCGTTCTTTACTACTGCGGACAAAAAAACCTACGCTCGGATATTTATAAGTTTGCAACAAAAAATTAAATATAACAATTTAAGCTTAATAATGATATCAATTTTATGCTTGCGATTAGCAGAAAAAAAAATGAAAGTTTATCGAACGATTATCCATGCGAGTATTTCGATTTCTAATATCGATTATTCTATTTTACGGCAATGTGAAAATATATCGATTCATACAAAAAGTATAGAAAACGCCTATTGATATAATATTGTTAATGATTAAACCACTAAACGGATTATGAGACAACTCAGCAAATGGGGCATTTCACGTGAAGCGGACAGGGAAAAAAAAGTGAGGTTCTGAAAATCGTTCATATTCGGCCCATTTATACCTCTAGTAGGAATGAATGTGGACACAAAATATTTTTTTTGTATATTAAATATTTCACAAGTTATGGGCTTCTAAAGAATTGCCGTAATTGAAATATCAATTTTTTTAAAGTCGTTTATCGTATTTAACAAATTTACAATAAAATATTTAACATAGCGATATATATTGGAAAAATACTGTTCTTTTTAATGATGAAATAAAATTTAAAAAAATTTTTTTTTTTCATGTCCTAAACCGGAAGTAAACTTTTCAAACCTGAATTTCAGTCACTTCGGCCCCTTTTTTTTTCTTCATTTTTTTTCCAAATATAGCTTAAAGTGTACTAAAAATACACGAGAAAATTGAAAATGGAATCGCTATAAGTTTCGGAGTTAGAATAATTAATGTACCATCGCGACGCATTGGGCGTGATATCTGACGCTTTTAAGGTCGAGTATTTTGCGCGATATTGCATTAAAACTCGCATCTTTATTAAAATTTTATCTCGTTTCAGCGTATTTTAGCTCTAAAAAAGATATGGAATAAGTTTTATTAATAACAAAATCCAGTATCAGTAGTTTTTGCGTGCAAGAGTAACAAACATATATTTGATTCCATATTCTTACAAATTTTTGCTTAAATAATATTAGCAGACTATATATATTAATATTATGTCATCATCATCATCATCATCGACATCAACAATCCATATGGGCACGGGTCTCCTCTACCATTGAGAGGGCTTAGGCCATAGTCCACCATGCTGGCCTAGTGCGGGTTGGCGGACTACACACCTTAGAAATTCCTAAGAACTTTTAGGTGTTCAGGTTTTATCACGTTGTTTTCCTTCACTGTTTTGTTAAGCAAGTGATAATTCAATGTGAATACATACATAACTTCGAAAAGTCATAGATGTATGCCTGGGGTTCGAACACGCGACGGTCGAGTTTCTCGACCGCGCACCGAAACCTCGAGGCCATCACTCCTTTAATATTATGTACTTAACCCAAATATAAATTAATAAAATATTATAAAGAATAAAATCATTTTAAGGAAGCAGTAGATAAAAATATTATTTGCGAAACACGATAAATAACGCAATCTGCAGCGTAAGTAAGTAAGTAGTAAGTGTCTTCCTTAAAATGTTTTTATTCTTTAATAATATTTTATTAATTTATATTTGGGTTAAGTACATAATATTAATATATATATAGTCTGCTAATATTATTTAAGCGAAAATTGGTGAGAATATGGAATGAAATATATTTTTGTTACTCTTCCACGGAAAAACTACTGATACTGGATTTTGTTATTAATAATACTTATTCCATATCTTTTTTAGAGCTAAAATACGCTGAAACGAGATAAAATTTTAATAAAGATGCGAGTTTTAATGCAATATCGCGCAAAATACTCGACCTTAAAAGCGTCAGATATCACGCCCAATGCGTCGCGATGGTACATTAATTATTCTAACTCCGAAACTTATAGCGATTCTATTTTCAATTTTCTCGTGTATTTTTAGTACACTTTAAGCTATATTTGGAACAAAAATGAAGAAAAAAAAAGCGGCCGAAGTGACTGAAATTCAGGTTTGAAAAGTTTACTTCCGGTTTAGGACATGAAAAAAAAATATTTTTTTAAATTATATTTCATCATTAAAAAGAACAGTATTTTTCCAATATATATCGCTATGTTAAATATTTTATTGTAAATTTGTTAAATACGATAAACGACTTTTAAAAAATTGATATTTCAATTACGGCAATTCTTTAGAAGCCCATAACTTGTGAAATATTTAATAAACAAAAAAAATATTTTGTGTCCACATTCATTCCTACTAGAGGTATAAATGGGCCGAATATGAACGATTTTCAGAACCTCACTTTTTTTTCCCTGTCCGCTTCACGTGAAATGCCCCAAATATCATGTTTGTTAAGTCTATAGAACATGTTTAAATTTTTATAACTGAGGAAAATAGTTTTTCATAATTAGCGTGCGCAATAAGCGTTTAAATTGAGCAATTAGTCGATTTTTCAAATGATTATAATCATTATAGTTAGAATGACCTTTACATTAAAACAATGAGGACGTCTGAAGGGCACTGTAAACTTGAGATTTTTCTACAGATCGATACTAAGAACCAATATAAATCAGGCCATTTTGTGTATTGAATGATACTTTACGATTACCACTATATAAATCTTTCAGAGTATAAACATTTTGTGATGTTGTTTATATCAATTGAGAGTTAATTCACTATATTTGACAGGTCTATTTTGTTAAAAAAATAATCTACTGAAGTGACCACAGATAAAAATTTCCCTCGCCCTAAATGTAAATATATTTCGAGTGATACAAGCTATGCCAACAGAGATGCAATTATTTGACACCTTATGTAACTCCTCTGCAATCGCCTCTCCAGTTACCGAAAATTTTTGGCAGAAAAATATAACCAGCTTCATCTGAAAATTTTCATAACTAAATATCTTTCAATCGCCCCTCTAATTAACATGAACTATTTTAATGTAGGATCCGTATATGACAACAAATAAATAAATATCTATACTCAGAGCTACAAGCTACATTAGGTACATAATTACAAATTACATGTCTCATCGATTTTACGACACACAAACCCCAAACAAATATTAGTGGATCACAACAAAATACTTATTGGGGGATATTGTTCATATTTGAGGTTAATGTAATTCCATAAATTCATTGTGAAAATATATTCATGTTTCTTGACTGAAAGCTGCTCAATATTATGATGAATTGGGCTGTAAAACTTACGAGTGCAAATGAGAATCTACTATTATACTCCGAGAATATCTCACAAGTTTCCATCAATGGCCACAATTCATCGTCAACCCATATAGCATTGCGGGGCACGGGCCTCCTCTACCATTGAGAGGCTTTAGTCCATAATGCTAGTTTCCACCATTAGTACGGAGCAATTGACAATATAGGTTTTCGAAAGTCTACTTTAGAGTCTTCTTCAATGTTACAATACCCCTTTGATCGACAGCTAACAGCCTGTGAGATGAGGCCGCGGGTTCAATACCCGCACCGAGATAAATTATTGTACGATCCACAAATATTTATTTTGGGTATGTGACCGTAAGTTTTTCGTAGTTTCTGATATCCTTGGCACAAGACTTTTCTTTAGAGTGTAATCAGAACTATGTTTGCGCTTTTTTGTGTCCTTATTTATTTCCATTTTACCTAAGTTTTGAACAACATTGCGCAATGGATTTCCATCGGGTATTTACCTTCGAAAGCGATTAAAATCAAGTAAATCAGTCCTCCACAGTCTAGATATTATGAACGGCGCATTATCGTTGTCTATTCACGTCCTCGGCAACAGGAAGCTATAACTGTCGGTCGTCGAAATTGTACAAACATTCTGTTTGAAGGTCGACAATGAACGATCGTGTTACTTCATCGCGAACGAAAAAACTGCTGTCTAGTAAATAACACTATCAATCTTAATTCAACTTTACATAAATAAGTTTAAAAACAAATCAAAGCTTCACAGACATCAATTTTCCAAAATTATCAATTGAAAAATGCGATTTATTGCTTATTATTTTCTTGTATGATAATCAAACAATTAACTAAATAAACAATTTAATTGCGACTGATTTTAAAATTAATAATAATATTTCTTATCAGTAATTGAGCCCTCACCATTAATGATGTGTCAACTCGGAAAAAACAGAACTCGATTTAACTCGAGTTAAAATCCACATAACTCGGGTTGAACTCGAGTTAACTGACAAATGAATGTTCTTTCTATAATTTTTACCAGTTTATTTCCTCAGCTTTGCATTAATAGTTTAAAAAATTATTTATTTATAATGAATTGACAGAGTTATACTAATTAAAGTAAGAAAGAAAATTATAGTTTGAAATCATTTATTTATGTATTTTTGGCTTGAATTTTATTTATAAACATATTTATCTTTATTATCAATAAAACTATGATAATATATAGCAGTCTTTTAAAATAAAATCAGACTAACATTATGATGCGGGTATGTACAATGTACATAGTTATATTTACAGGCTGATAATTGTTTTACAAACACAATATTTTCAAGAATATTAGATAATTAGTATCACAAATTCTTTTCTTAGTTAAATTATATACTTATAATTTAGTCTTAAATACATAATATGTGACACTTGTTATGAATGAATTAACGAACATAGTCTCACACAAATGATCAGCAAACTACGCTCCATGTCGGTTGACGGTTCCATTCGATTTACGAACTCGAGTCAGAGAGAATATAACTCGAGTGGGTTCGAGTTACGCCCAACTCGAGTTAGCTCGAGTTACTTACTCGAGTCGACCATCACTACTCACCATATCTCGTAATATAGGGAAGACGACTCTTGCCGAAATCATACGCATCTAAATATAATATCGACCTACATTTAGCGCATCCCCAGTAATGAACAGATAATGAATCGAAAATATTTGCTTATATCGCTTTAAATTTAAAATCATAAAACCACCATCAACAAATATAAAATCTCAAATACATTACTAAATTTCAAAATCTAATTACTTTATATGTGTAGTATATATTTCCAAACACATCCCAACCCTATTTATGATAACGATGGTAGTGCGGGCTCGCTGGGACACGCCCACTTTTGTGACGCCATGTTATTTTAGTGTGGCGCTACCGGCCGCCGACTCAGCTGATGATAACGGAAATACTACGGTTTTTTTATAGTATGTAGTGACACACATTGCGAAGGTGTCGCGTCACCGACCACTGACGTTGGAGCAGACGACAGTTATAGAGAAACGGGAGCATTTTAGTAATATCATCTGTGAGACCTACATAACATATGGATTTTTTACAGATTGAATTGTAACAGTAGATTTTTATCACTACATTTTATTTGAAAGTGTTAAAATATATTGAAAGTAATTAATTAATATGTTAAAATGTAGCATTCAATTGAAATAATTGTATACTTTCAATCAAAATATCTAATAAATAAACTTTTTATATTAATTCCTTGTTTGAATTCTTTACACTAAAGGCTATACAAGGTGTCATAGTAAATTGATACCCGATTTTACTTTCAACATTAAGTACTTATTTATTCAAGTCTGAAAAACAATTCTAGAATGGAATAAAACTAAAACATTATTACAATCACATAAATTGTGACAGACAAATGTGTGAGCAGCTAAGTAAACTGCAATATGATTAAATGTTTGCCCTGAAACTTTGCTTCAGTGTGTGCAAATATTTAAACACACACAATAAAAAACTGATAAAAGTATTTCACAAAGGCTCATAAACTGCACATTAACCCTTTATAGCCTGTGGTGACATTTCTGTAACAAACCCAAAAAGTCTCTATAAAATTTAAACTAAACGTTTAAGATTTGTCAAATCAATATCAATATATTCTTAAATAACACACCGAACATTTTAGCATCAAATATAAATCATAAGTAGTGTAACTTGCTCCCTTTTTGGCTTTGAATTTCGTGTTTTGATGAAAATGCCATGTTTGAACTTGCAAAAAGTTTAAAATTTATAAAAAAATACTAAAAGTATATAAAATTGTATAATTTTTGTTGATACCCGTAGGTAAGTAAATGATTTGGTTTATATATCGTTACCAATTCATACTTTTGATTTTCATATGTAAAAAGCAACTTTTTATGTTTGTTACATTTCTGTTACATTGGGTGACAATGTCATAAAAAATACAACTAATGTATATCCATATATTGATGATTTTTTTCTCCTATTTTTTAAGATAGGGGTAGTACTTACACAAAAATTAGATCTATAATATAAGCCTTAAATAGGACTTCTAGTGGAGTTCTATTCGAGGTATACCTTTGTGTGGATGAATAGATTTGCTACACTAAGAGAAGAGACAATTTGAATAGATATATGCCTATAAAAAAAACACAATTGGCGTTAAAAGTTTTATGTACTGAGCGTAGTTTCAAGTTTTGTCTATAATATTTAACCTGAAACAGGAACTGAAAGAGTTTTGCTCCTAGTAGAATAAAAAAGGAGCATCTTGAAACGTCGTATTTAGAATGACGCGGGCATACCCAGACATCAGAAATAACATATATATTTGGATAATAACTTTACTTCCGTGGTTTGAAGCTTTACTGGAGTACTTAGCAGAAGTGGATATATCTTGGACTTGGGGAGTCCTGGGACCGTACGGAATAATCTCGTTCCAGATTGCAAACTACCCCCTGACGAGGATGTAATAAAAAGTAAAGTAGATTTTCTGTTGATTACGTAGCAAATATGGACGCAATTGATGTGTCAAAATTTATATGAAAAGACAACAAACTTGTCACGCTTCTCTCAATTTTTGCTGGTGAGTGGTCGAAGGTCCAAGTCGTTACGATAAGGCCAATAGAAGTACATCAACATTGATCGGTCTCATATCGTCGAAGAATGTAGTGGGTATATTGGAGGTGTAGATTTTATTAACAGCATTATGGGTGCTTATAGTATTTTGACACGAATTAAAAGACGCCAGGTTTGGATGTTTTACCAATTATTAGATCTGACCATGGCCAGTTCTTGGCTGATGTATGTGAGAGTAAGGCAGACTAAACTATGCAATGACAAACAAATGTCTTCAGCAGATTTTCAACTTGAAATTGGAGACTTTATGTAAGTTTTGCTTGAATCCTAATGTCCAACAGCGAAGATTAATTGAAAATAAAATACAAGCCAAAATCACAAGAGTCCGGCGCAACATGTCCCCCCATTGGCGGTGGGGCAGTATCAAATTGGCTACTGACCGAATTAGGTTTGAAAATCATTTGGCCCAAGTTTCTTCGGTGTCCTGATGTAGCACAAACAATTTTTAAAAAGTTCGGAATAGTAGTTGTTACAAAAAACAAAATAAATCTGTTAGATCCTTCCATACAACGTTAAAACATTTTCTTCCACTTTAACCCAATGTGACAGTAATGTCACAAACCCTAAAAGATCCAATACATACGGAATAAAAAATATTTTTGAATTTCCACGAAACACATGTTTTTTTATTTGTTCAAGCCTATCATATACCAAAGTATTATAATTTTTTATGATCTTGGGCTACGAAGGGTTAATCTGATTGTATTTTTTTTTAAACTATTAAGTTTTAACCATACTTATAGCATAAATTACATTTCCATCAAAATTTTGCACTGCTTTGCATTATGCCCGTACCCATTCGGCATGTGGTCCCCTTTACTTCAATTTTGAGGGTTTCTGGGTTTAACATATTGCCTGAACACAACTAGTGGACCTTCATAGAACTAGAAAATTACTGCATATCCAAGCTTTTATTTTAAAATGAGATAAATCTCTATTGCCATACTCATGCAAGAAAAAAATATATTACTGTCATAAAACATTATTTAAATTTTATTGTATAAATTAGGAGAGCTGTGTTTGTCCAATACATACTTAGTAGAAAATTAATTACCAAGTATGATTATGAATGCAACCTTTACCCAACATTATTTTAAATTAAAGAACATCTAATCTAGTTCAATGCTGTTTTAAATCACTTATATAAATTTTGTAACATTATTAATTAATTAAGATTTCAATAGAAAAAAAATATAACTTAAACTATAGTCTTATTTCTATAAGCATATTTAAATTTTTTTCATGGGATGTAAACCAACAATATACCCTTAGCAATTTAATTATGCATGAAGTTTACAGTAATTTCCATGCAAATGGTAAAGTTATTAATATTAATAAGTATATGGACATGCTGCTATTCAGTAATTAACAAGAAATCACTGAATGTTAGCAAGTTGTTCATGTTATTATCCACAGTAAATAAAACTAGATAATGAGCAGTATGTTATCTATAGCTAAAAGTCAAGATAAACCTTTTAATTGTCATATAAGAACAGTGACTATAAAAACCATTAGATACAGTAGACAAGCAATATTCAAGAATAAAGAGATATTCAATTGCATAAACTGAAATTGCTTTGTAAAGAATAAATACTGAAGTCCACTGAAACTCACTTTCACTCTTCATTCAAACAATAAACAAGAATGTTTATGATTCACTTACCCATCTGTTGTTACAGAGTTCAATGATAGTGAATCAGTGAACGTCATCTGATGATCATCGGCACTCTTTGGCTCCTCGACCAGCTCTGCATCATTACTAATAACACTTTCGGGCTCTTGACGCCCCGCACTAACATCGTTTTCGGCGATTGTCCCACCCTTTTTACTAACATTATGAAGTCCCGAAAGATCGACATCCTTATCAACACCACTCTCAGCGTTGAGAGCTTCGGAAACCACCAAAAGGAACAGCGCACAACTGAAACAAATCGATGATTCTATCAGGTGTCCCACGTTTTATGTTTTTGAAATGAAGTTACTGAAAAATCGATGCGCACTCACCTGGACAGCACAGAAATTGTCAACAAAGACGTGTAAATGATACACAGTCCACCCTTCATCGTAAAATGAGTGATATGTCCACAGTCCATACCATTTTGCGAGTTTTAACACATATTTTCACAACGCCACCGAAGTTAACGATTTTATTCAATGAATATTGATAGCTTGACGCGAAACTAGTGCGATAAAAACATATTAGTGCATGAATTTATTAAAAAAACAAATGACCAGATGCCTGCAAAAGTTAAAAATGTAGGAGCAAACTTTTCATTAATTTTACTAAAATCGAATCGTGTAATTTGACATCTGCCAATTTTTTTGTTCAGAAGTAACAAACAACTCTTTGCAAAATGATTGGTTCAAAGTGTAGATATACATTAAACCAAATATTTTAGCCAATAGCGGCACAACATTTAAGACAGCTGCTGAATTTTCATTGGTGAATCATTTTTATTTTTCCCGTTCCATTATAGGAACTTCTTCATTTTTTTTTGGAAACGTTTTATAGACCTAGTTTCATTACGCATTTAAGCTGATCTATCAAAAACCCTGTCAATGTGGCATTAGTATTGCATAAATTATTAATGTATTAATTTTTGAAATACTTCATATTCATTTTACGCTTCATTAATATACAAAAAAATATTACTAATAATAACATATTCATAGCGGAATGGAACGTTTATATCTTGATATTCAATATGGCAACATTAGCTATTGATGTAGAAATGAGACAATGAAATTAAATAAAACTGAGACCCAATTAGAACCTTAGCAAATTGCCATAGCATATTCTTTGAGACATAGACCTCCAAATTGGTACTAATTTCAATTTTTTTATTTAAACTAAATTTTTATGATAATTTGCAATGGCAGCATTATTTACAAACGAAATGACAGCAGTCCAACTGTCATCGACGTCAACAGCCGATATCGTTCAATCTTCCTAGTTTTGTATTTAGTATTTAAATATGGAGACAATATTCGCATTACCATTCACATTCCTCGAAATCCCAAATATAAAAATCAAAAAGCCGACATGGCTGCAGGCACCGTCTGCAATGACTACATTTTCATTGGTGCTGTTATCGTACTTTTTGGTAACGGGAGGTTAGTTTCTTGTTTTAAAAAAAATCTAATGATATTCCTATTGGAATCTGTCGGATTCGACTGCATCATGTATTATTTGTTAAAGGGATCATATACGACGTGATAGTTGAGCCGCCGAGCGTCGGATCTACGACTGACGAGCATGGTCATAGTAGGCCAGTAGCGTTTATGCCGAATCGCGTCAACGGCCAGTATATAATGGAGGGGCTGGCATCCAGCTTCCTTTTCTCACTAGGAGGACTCGGATTTATCATCCTGGACCGGACACACAACCCCACAACTCCTAAATTGAACAGGATTCTCCTAATCTCAGTAGCCTTCCTGTGCATTCTTGTGTCATTCTTCACTACTTGGATATTTATGAGGATGAAACTGCCTGGCTACCTACAGAACTGATTTCTTAATCACTTAGATGACTAAGTAATTTTTTTATGTGCATGTTTTATTTGGCTGTACACTTGTAAGTTAATAAATATTTTTATACTTACTAAACTGTGTTTCTCTATTTGATTATTTGTTAGCTTTTTTATTATAAAATATTAAATGTATGGGTCAAATATTAGTTCCTTTTTAGATTGTAGAATATTAATTCTATTTTATTGTCTCTAGCTGCAGCCAAATCTGTCACTTTACTTATAAGAAGTTTTATGTTTTTCTACAAAGCTTTATAATCCTTAAATAATGTGGGTCTTAAGACTTATTTCTAACAATGAAAATAATATAATGATGCTAAAATTATTTTTTTACTATTTAATTGTTTTAATCTAATTTCAGTATATTCAAACTATCTTCATTATTTTAATATAAACTACTGTATATTATTATGCAATATGCATATTGATACCTTGGTTTCTATAAACTTTATCAAGCCATAATTAATAAATAGGGAGTCACAGGAAAGGGCCATAAAAAAACAAACACATCCACATAAAAATTTACTACAGATTTTGGCAATAAATAAAATTCTAATAGTCTACTGCAGTCAATATGGAAACTATTGATATGTACTTCACAACACAGCTGAAATATTTAAGATATTTGAGATCATAATGGGTTAGTAACCAAAATAGACTTGAACAAACACACATACACATTAGTTTGATTTGATCTTACATATTTGTATGACAGAAAACTGTTTCATGTCTAATTTTACTATTGAAACTAAAACTATATTCTTATGGTGCATGCTACATAATAATGATGTTGCCAAAATTTCTATCCATGCTAAGGTTTAGACTTCATGCATACCATTTATAAGATTTTTAATAATCAAATGTAAATTTTACTAAAAAAAATCTTTATGTTGACTAAAACTCATTATATAAAATAAACTATAAAATTATCTGTACATTTTGCTATAAATTTCAATATACTAATTGATTAAACAGCTGTTTTATTGGTTTTGACCGTTGTTTGTTGTATTATTCACATAATGAGATTAAATGGGCTGGCTGCAGGTGGCTTCCGACCATTCCCGGTGGAAGTCATTGGGGAGACCTATGTCCAGCAGTGGACCAAAATTGGCTGATGATGATGATAAGATAAAATGGGGCATTTATTGTCTGGTGTTGTTTATTGTTACCCAGCATTAGTTGGCTATATTTTTTTGTTATATTTGAGAATAGAAAAAGTTTGAGGGCTGCTCAAGACTTGGATGGTCAGCATTTTCTCCAGGAGTATATATTACATCTACAACTCCCAAAACCTTATTTTTTTTCTTTAGTAACTTGGCCAATGCCCAAAAGCATTAAATGTATTATCAACATAATCTGAAAACTCAAGATGAGAGAAATAAAAATGTAAAATTGTGACTAAGTATGGCACTTAAAGAAATATATCTAGATTCTATTAAAATTCAATATTTTCCACATCAACTCCATGACAAAATTTCACAACATTCAACACATAAATCAATAGTTTTGTTTGAAAATAAAATTAAATAATAAAATCACTACATGAATGTAAAAGACAGGAAGACATTTGTAAATGCATTACACAAAATCACAAGTTGCTACACACATGTAAACAATAAATAAATTCTTATCACATCACTATAAACTTTAAATTTAATTACACTTCTTAGGCGCTAGTCATCCAACTAAAAGAGCTTTTTCTCTAAGACAGAATTTAATTGTGTATTAAAGAAAGAATTTATTTAAGATCCACAATTTAAAAATTCTGAATTAAATGGCACTATTCTGCCTTTAATATAGTGTGTGATAAAAAAATATTTATACAAAAATTATAGGTAACATAAGAGATTAAAGAAATCTCATAAAAGTGCTATGAGAATTCTAGCCTCCACAAGTAAAAAATATATTTAGTTTATTAATTATTACTAGATTACGCAACAGTTATTTGTAGAGATTTGTAATCAGTTGCCATTTTCAATTATTAATTACAACTAGATATACATTATTATTCTTTTACAAAATATTCAAATCGATTGATTATAAAAAGAGTATTAGACTTTCGAGACAACATTGAAATGTGGACTCTAATCTAAGGCATGCATTTGGAATTTACATGAGACTACATAATTACTGCTAATGCATGCCTGAGAGATATCCCATCTATATACAATGCTATGACATTAAAGAATATCAAATATTAGAATAGATTGTGACTAAATTATTTAAACTATAAAACCGGCAATTGGATGTAATGAAGTCAATTCATTATTTTAAATAGTGGTACACACAAAAAGTTTTAATGTCAGCAATATTGCAATTTCTAATACTGTTTATTTTGATCTATGATAGGCTAAAGTAATGTTGTATATTTAAATGCACAAATGTTGCAACATACTGGATGTTTCTGAAGGGCAGTTGTACATAATATGCACCCAGCATAATAGATTCAAAACTGACAATTTAGGGAATCATTGGGATTATAAAGGAACCAAATACTATTGAATGATTGACTGGGATCTATGTACATGTGATATTCATATTAAAAAAAATATGCTGCATATTTCATGAAACTTCATTTTAAAGTGTCTTCATAATAAAAACATAGGTATGACTTGACACTGTAGTGATGTAACATCAACTATTTGCCATCTTAACTTCATTCATGACATTTTACTAAGGTTATTCTAGGTCTCATGTCATCAGATCCATGTTACATTCCATATAAAATATTACTAGAAAATGTATTATGCTATTAGTTACTTTGTGACTAAAGTTTATGTACTAAATATAACCTTGATTGTTCTTCTGCATAATCACAGCCTTATTCTGAATGAGCTGAAAAGAAAAAAATATATTTTTTGTAAGTATTCCACTATACATGGGTATTTGTTTATTTATATAAGAAAAAACATACAATATCTGCTTACACCATATACACCATAGTGCTTACATTGATTAATTACTATATTAATATTGAGCTTGATAATGAGCGAGAAACAGCAACAGGCTCACTCTTTATTATGTGGTATTTAAAAGGCAATTAATGATTTCAGAATACATCCATGCCTACTGCAGACCTCTATAATCATTGAAAAAGACCACCAGAGTTAAGTAAAAAAATTATTTAGTATTTCTTTCACCAATAAGATTTGTACACTCCTTTCACTTAAATTTACAAGTTCTTTATTTAAATTTCAATAATACTTACTGACAGAAATCAGAGCTTTTATCTATGATATGTTCAAACTCAGCAAAGGATAAAGCTCCATCATCATCAAGATCTGCTTCCTCCAGTACATTCTGTACTAATTGCTGTATTTCAGAGTCCGCTAGCTTGTGATCAGGACCGCACAGTCTTTCAATAACTTCCCGTAGATCTGACACACCAATCATGTCATCACCATCAAAATCTGGAAATGTTTGTGCAACACGTCATAAAACAACAGAACTTGTGCTGTAGTATATGGTATAGTATGTAATTGTATATGTAATCCTTAATATAAATACCAGTGTTTATGATATTAAAGAGTTAGTTACTAAGGATCAGTCAGAGTGTTTCATTTCACATCACAACACCCAACCTTACAGTGCAAACTATTCCTAGTGTATTTAACATCCAAGGCTGTGAATTAGCTCTTAAACACTATTCCAAGATAGATGGCAAAATATTTACATTTCTGTTATGAATACTCAGCTATGAGCACTATTTGTCATAAATTGTGTACAAACATCCAACAGTTACATATTACGGCTACATGTGTGATTTATGGACATCTGGACTCAATTGCAATAATATTGTGTTACAGGCACCTGCATATTTTCAATGACAATTCCACCAACTATATAACACTGGTAAGGAGGTTTTACAGCTTTGCACTGATAAATCAAGACTAGAAGTGCAACTTACCAAATATCCTAAATGCATGTTCAGCTTTCACAGCCTTTGGTGCCATCTCACTGAACACAGACATCATATCCAGAAAATCTTCAAATGTGCAGTCTCCATCATTACTGGAACTGAAAACCTTGCATATTCTGTCTCTAAATGGGTTCACTCTCAATTCAGGATACTGAAGAATTTTGGCCATGGGTAATTTTGCATTCTTGTTGTGACCCACTTTTTCTGGAGCCAAGGCTTTGAACTTCTGATGAGCACTATATAAAATTAAAAAAAATATATTGACTTTTTTATGAACACAGCAAAATGTCTACAAACTAGATTATTATGATATACACCTAAGCTCTTTCAATGTAAAGCAGTGCAATTGGACTGATATTTACATAGACCAAACACTGTACTATTTAAAAATTAAAGCATTTTTGCATTTTTCATGTACAAAAAAACTTATGAATAGGGAAAAATGGTATACTTATGTATACCATTTGTGTGTGTATTTGTGTAATTTTACTATATAGGAAGTTCCTACGACTTTACAATGAAGGATATGATTCATTTATTTACCTTACACCAATATTCCTAAAATTAGTCATTGATGTACACCAATTTAAAAGTTATCCTCTTTGAATCACTAATCAAAATCAGAAAAAATCTGACTAATACTTCTTATCAATAACGTAACTGTAGAAGGCTATAATAAATCTATTGACAAAATCTATAACAATGGGAGTAGCCATAGCATAAGTTTAATATACATATTTATAGAACATTCAGTCATAACTTACAATGTATCTGCTTGATAAGTACCTCAACCAACATGTCCAGACTTGGTGTGAGAGGTCAAAAGCCAGTAATTAAATGAAAGGCCACTATCATAAAGAAACTACAAATAGACAATGAAATGCTAATTCAATGAGGATTTTATTTACTATTGTAGGATTTGACGAAACTTTAGTCATTTTAATTCTGCAAAAGGTTCTCACACTGGACGCTATTGTTTCATAATTAAAAATAATAAACACGTTACCTTAATAAAATGAATGCATATAACGATTTAAGCGTTATCTGTAGTCTCTTTGTACAGTTACAATAGTTTTTATATTCAACTACAAGAAAAAAATACTCACTATAATACCTCCTTCTTCGTAAAATACGTGAGATCCTACAAAAAACATCCGAGTTAATAAATTAAGTGAAATATAGGTCGTATTAACAAAATGTTGTTTTACTCATTACCTCATAATCTTGGAGCTCTTCTTCTGAGAATTGGCTCTTACCCTGGCCCATTTTAATTTAAAGTATACAAAATCCTAATATAAATAAACAATAAACATCACACTACACAGTTTAAAAGAAACTGAGATGAGGGGAAGGGGGTAAATCTGTCAATTACAAGCCGATTCGTCGAATGTCAATACAAACGCTGCGTTTTAATATTGCATTATTTATTTTTGTTAATTAAATTTTTATTGGCATATGATCATTTGTTTAGATTTAAACATATATTTTTAATTAGTAAAAATTATATTTTGCAGTTTATAAAAATTATAAACCATATATAGTTACCCGTTCAAAATATTTTATTCGCCGTGACATTGCTAACGCTATCTAGTATCATAAATAGGAAGTAACCAAGGTACAAGGGGCCACTCGGACGTGAGTAAAAAAATTCTATAGAAGTTATTAAGAGGATTTCTTTGTCTGCCCTATAACCTGTTGTAACCTGTTGTTTTCATTACTTAAAAAAAAAATTCAGTTCCACCACTATTGTAAACTATTATTCGTCAATTCATGAACTCAAGCCTGCTCCCAGGTCGAATGTGTTTCTATCCACTAACAAGATGAATTTGAATCAATGTTTCTTTTATTGCTTTACACTTTTTATTCTTACAAGTCTTGATTCGTGGCTTTCAATTAGGTACATATCACATACACATTTGTCTCGGTGCGGGGATCGAACCAGCGACCACTGGTTTAAAAAGCCGAGACAACACGCTGTGCCCTGGGCTGACCTATACGTCGTATAAGATACTATGGTCATAGTCCTCTGAACGATTTTCAGCAGTTAGGTTTACATGGAATGGAAAAATGAGAAAGGTAAATTCATAAATAAAATATGCAATAAACTTTGTGATAAATGATTTATTTCTCCGTCGCTATTTCGTCAGATTGCGTAACTGAAAAATAATGCATTAATAGTCAGACCTATGTTAGTAACAGAATAACTATATCATAATAATTAAGAGAGTTTCAACATAGAGTACCGTTTTTTAATCTCGATGCAAATATGGATCTTTTTTTATATGGACCGTTGGGTATGAGCTCGCAAAGAGCTTGATGTGGTGTATTACAAGACGTAGTCATCCAAGTCTTATGTCGTGTGATAAGCATACAGTCGTAGTCATAGAAGTTCTTGTTCGGATGACCAGGAGCCCAGGCACGGTATGTGGTACAATCCAGAGTGTTACCTGTGTGAATGAGTCACCCATAAAAATAAAATTATTAAAGGCCGCATTAGGTATTACAGCCAGAACGACGCAAAATAATTGACTCTTCCGGAGTACAATAAAAACTATTAGAAGTCATAATCCATTATTGCATTGTATACCTACTAGTATTCCAGATGTAACGAGAATGTTGTTGGCTTAGCCTACTGAATAAAGAGTAAGAAATAGACTTATAGTTGTGATTGTTTTTCCACCAGGAAAAAGTTTTGTGTTGCGATTATCTAAGAGAGACTTTTGTTTCACAATAACCAAATTAAGAACCAACATGTTCGTAAGTTATGGATCGGACATCGATTCTGCTGCTACACAGTCTGATTGCGCTAAGTTTGAGTTACCTTATTCCACGGAAGATATTATAAAAAGTACCTGCGTCTTTCAGCAAAATCATACCTTTATCATTACTAAAAGAGCTTTTGTTATATCTTCTCATTCCAACGAAGGCAGTGTCAGCATCAGCCTCTATCAGTACTTGAGCTAGTGTCTCTGTTCTCTGCTCCGTGATGATGTCAGCTAACACCCCAGTCATATTTTTACATTCTAGTAGTGCGTCTGTGTAGTTCTTTTGATCGTGAAGTAAGTAGAACATGCCTGTAGCTGGTACGCAAGTTGAGTTTTCGCTGGCTGTAATAAATACAATAATTAAAAAATCCGGTTTTAATAGGTAACATATTTTTCAGGACCGTTGCCATATCTATAGCAATGAATATCCTTAAGATATGATATCGAACATATAACACTCACGTAATGGTTTCGCATACAAACTATAATAATCAAACCGCGTATCATTGACCAAAGACGATCCGCCTTCCACTTCAGCGCACCTCAGCACCTCACAGCTGTAATGGTCCATTCCATCTCCTCTAGCTTCTAGAGGGTTAAAATTTATTGCCAGACCCTTCTTTTCTACGCCAAGCCTTTGGCAACTTGTAAGAGAGCTGAAATTAGCATAAGCCACTATGCCAAGTTTGGATCTGTGGCATTTTTCAATAAGATAATATTTAGGTGGCTCAGTCTCGCTAGTGCAATCCATGTCCGCTAGGGTTATTTGTAAAATTATTATGAGTATTATTTTTATACGCATTTTCGTCATTTTTATATCTTCTATTTTATCTTCTTAATGCTTTTTTAACCTCAATGAGAAAACTTCCTATTTCTCCATTAATTTTTTGTATCAACGTCCAAATATTTTGCTACGATCGAGCTCGATAATATTACAACAGTGAATCACATTTTCACCGACATAAAGGAAGGTTGGATAAGTACTAGTCCCATGTTTAGCTCTCATGTCCGACTGCATAATTGTACAGCAGTTACATTACAAGTCGGAAGTTATTTGAACATCATATTCTGATGGGATAATGATATCATTATCTTGTCAGAGTATATAAGTATACATGGTTGAGGTGCATGATATTTGGTCTTCATTGCATAGTGAGTTGGCTACGATTATAAAACATACATAAATGTTAACTAATCAGAATTCATCATCATCATCATCATCATCAACCTATATTCGTCCAACAGCTGGGCGTGGACTTTCTCTATAACTGATACGGTTTAGGCCTTAGTCCACCACGGCGCTCTGGTGCCGGTTGGTGGACTACACTACTGATATAATGCTAAACTTTTCAACAAAGTTCAGTTTCTGTTTAGATAGAGTGATAACCAGAAAGTTTTCCATGTAATTGTTGTGAATGAGGACGTTTAAACCGAAAAGCTGTTGTCATCTAAGCCCACAGGTTTCACGACAATAACACTGTCTGATTTTTGAAATCCGTCACAAATCTATACGCACGTTCAAACGAGTGTCAATCATTTGGAAATGTCATTTTACCGCACTGGTTTTGTTGGGATAAACTATTCATATTTATATTTGTAACAAGTTTATTGATAGTGGGATCGGTGATAAAATGGGGTGTTTCTTTTCCAAAGCGTTCGAGGAGGTACGTTGGTTCAATTTTCAATGTGGTAGATCAAACTACTAATGATCTAGAGTCTAGACTTTAGACTGTCTCACTACTGTCAGATTCTACTCTTAAATCGGATTAAGAACTCCTAAAAAGCGTCATGATCACACTTCTATTTAACATACAGAGCTTTTTTTCTAAGAATCTTATCTGCTACGAAAAAAAACCATAGCCATCTTACGGCCTCTTTGATAAAAGGAGGAAGCTAATTTGTCTGGTGGTTTTTCGTTAATTATTGCAATTTATTTCAATTCATTAAACGATCTAAAAAAAATGTTTAATGCCAGCGAAACTCTCACAAAAAGACCATAATAAAGAAACATAAAGTACCTACAGATACATAATAATTTTAGATTTTTTAAAGATTGAATAATAAGTCTTTTAAATTCTTCGATTTTATTTCTCTTAATTCCATAGCAAGACATGATATACGACATGACCCCGATACGGCATCTGCCAGTTATCTTCGTGAATGGCGTACCAGGCGCTGGTAACCAGACTGTGGCGCAGACCATCTCCAACATTACTGGGTACACCATGATCAGGCCTGGAGAGCTGGTGAGGGAAGAAGCACTGAAAGATACTGCTAGGGGAAGACTGATAACAGACAGGCTGCAGGCGCAGGATGATATTCCAGAAGTATGTTTTTATTAACCTTTTTTTTCTTTTAAGAAGGTCATTATCACCTTCATTAAGAATAGATAGTATTTCTTATTTTTTGTTCGAATAAGTTTTATCGATTAGAAATATGGTCTTCTTTAGTCACTCGATAATTTAAAAGGGAATACTTTTATGATAATTTTAGATATTGATGATATTGACGAATAGCACTGTCTAACAGCTAAAAAGACTATCTTCCACAAAGCTTTCATGCGATCATAATTCTTTGACTCAAAACTTTGACTTTAAACCTATGAGTGATATGTTTGCAAAGATCACCGCTTTTATTTACAATACGAACTATTTCATTGTCTAATATGATATTTGAATACATTGAAGGAGCAAGTTTTTATGCTTTTCACTTCATCGTAAATTAAACATTGCATTTGCCATAAAGAACAAGCATTGTCATCACTTTTTTTTATCATCTTATTAATTATCAAATTGCAGCAACTCACAGTAGACCTCATAAAAGAAGCGATGCTGTCCCAGCAGGACGCGAAAGGCTTCATCCTGGTCGGTTTCCCGAAGAATCCTCGCATGTCGAATATGTTCAACAGACAAGTGAAATGGCCCGAGAAGGTTGTCGCGTTGGAAGTTGATAATGAAGTTAGTATGGGTCAATACCTATAGTTCTTCACGATTTTTTTCATAAAATAATTAATTATAATAATAATTCAAAAAAATCCTTACCCCGGTTATTACTTTTCTTCACTATTAACGGGTCCATCCATATAGGGATGTAAAGTAGATCATTATATCAAGCCCGCACTAGGCCAGCGTGATAAACTAAGGTCTAAACCGTCTCAATAAAGAAGGAACGTGCCCAGCAGTTGAACGTATTACATCCTGGAGCAACACAAAAGCTATTCTTTATTTTGGAAGATTAAATTTGTCGCCAATTGAACTGCAGAATTCTAACAAGCAACCGCGAAAATAGATAATGAATAGATGGTATCGTATTTTGAGTATAATGGTTCTTTTTGTGCAACTTATTAAAAATTATTGGCACTTACTATAGGTTGCAGCGACAAGACTGCAGAACAAGCTGTCTGAATTAGGCCGACCTGAGTCCGAGATCAACGCAGCGCGACAAATTGTCAGAGAAGCCGCGCACAAAGTAAAAAATGTTCACAAACGATTCGGCGGTCATGTCGTTACGGTGAGCGATACAACACTTACAAATCTTTAATTATTACTCAGCCTTTCGCCGTCCATTCTAATCATCCCGGTCTTAAGCAGCTCCCATCCATTATCAAATCTTTAATATCATGTATAAAACTATGTTCACGTTATACGAGGAAAACGTTTGTATTGTTGTATGTTTGTGACGAGTAAAACCAAATTACTTGATGGATTTGAGTGATTTTTGGCATGGTAATAGATAAGAAGTTACGAAGTAACCTCAGCTAGTTTTTATACAAAATAATGCCCGCGCAGAGAGTGGCCCAATACGATATGAAACAAATCCACAAAACACACAAATGCACACAATTTTTTTTGTGTGAAAATGCGGATTGATTTGTTCCCCTGGGATGAACAAGGTATTTTAAATTGTTACGGAAAGGGCTGAACTCCATCAGTAGTGTTTTACAATTTGTAACCGACCCCCAAAAAAGCGGAGGTTATAATATACTTAAAAGCAGTTATTATTTCTTTATGATAATCACCCATTTAAATGTAAAATCTATTACCGACAAACTTCCTCCGAGTCTTTTTAAAGTCATGTTCCAGTCCAGGTACGCGGTCGTAATATTTGCTTCTGATTAATGAATGTTTTCAGCTGGACAGCACAGGCAACCCCAAGGCGTTAGCGTCAACCCTCAAGGAAATACTATCAGACACCATTGAGAAGGGTCTGAAGCGGCCAGAAGTAACGGGAACCAAGGCTCAGACGGCAGTGTCGGCCCCAGTAGTAACTCCCATCTCTGCCCCGAGTTCAGTTCCCGTCGCTGAGGCGCCCACAACAGAAGTTGTCGAAGAAAAGTGAATTTTAGCATAATTTGTGATTTGTTTTAACTTTTGATAATAAATGTTACTATGTATTTTTGTTTAATTTTTGTCGTTTCTCATTATAGTTGATATAAAAATTATGCCTCAGAAATTAAGCTTTAGGTTATAAAAATAGTTAAAATAAAAAAAGAGTTCCAGGTCATTTGTAATCTACTCCAATTTTATTAATAACTTAATAATATTGTGCCAATCTTAAAATAACAAAATCTGTTGTGAACAAAATAGGCTAAATTCGTTTCGATTAAAACCTTTTTTTTTTATATCAGTTCCAAGCGTAATAAGCTGGCTTGCAATAAAATTCTTTTTTTCCAAATTTCAAAAATTTAATCAAAATGACAAACGACACCCGTCGTTGTCAATTGTCACCAATTGCGCATCGATTTTTGAAATAAAATCTCCGAATTTTGGATCATTTCGCACATCGACGCTTCGGGATTATCATCTCGCTTAAGAATATATGAAAATTTTGCTTTAATCAAACATTTCATAAAAGTTATGTATACAACTATTAATTGCGTCTACTTTGAAAGGAGACAGTGACGTATTAGACGGGAAATTTACTTTGCAGACACTTAGTTATCTACCAGACTGCGGAAATCAGTGATTAAAGTTATGAAAATTAAATTGCGTAAGTATAAGTCTACAAAACTATGTAAAAAAAACTGTTGTATGAATAGAAGAGAAAAATATTAAGTTTTATTTGCATCAACAAGATTACAATAGAGTGATAATTATAAATTAAGAAATAAAAATTTACAAACATTTTACTACGATGTTAAAATTTGAACAGGATTAATTGATGGCGTCTATGGCAAGGCAAATAACATTTATGATATGAAAACATGAGAGCCTTTTAATACTATTAGCGTTGAAATATTTTTTTGTAATGTTTTCAATATAATAAAATTATTATTTGTTGATCCAGCAAAATTACTTTATAAAAAAAGCATATTTTTTAATTCTTGCAGCGCGCGACCGTTTTCCGTCAACATCGTCCACCGACGACAATGAGAGCGGCACGGACTGGGACTCTGAGACGGCGCGCCAGCCCCTCCCGCAGCCCCACCCGCACCCCTACACCGCCCATCCCATGCCCCACCACCACCCACATCCCCATCCCATGATGCACCCACACATCCGCCACCCACCGCCTCCTCAGGCGGTTATCGTGGGATCCGTGCGAAAACGACGCGGGAACCTCCCGAAGCATTCGGTCAAGATACTGAAGAGGTGGCTGTACGATCATAGGTATAATGCCTATCCCAGCGACGCCGAGAAGCTTGCGCTCAGTCAGGAGGCCAATTTGACTGTTCTGCAGGTCAGTTGGTTTCAAGTGAATGGGTAAATAGAGGCGATTTTGCATTTTGTCATTACATTAAATTTGAAATTGAACGTGATTATATTCAGTCCCACAATAAAGGGTGAGACTAATCTGTTATGAATGTCGATACCGAAAAGTTATTCAGTATGTGATGTTCACCAACCCGCATTGGACCAACATATTTACTTTCTAAGCATTCTCAATAGTTTTAAAAAATAGTTTTAAAATGACAATTCAAAATATCTTGTAAAAGTCTACTTAAATAAAGATGACTTGACTCACTTGATCACTTGACTTTGACTTTGAATAGTAGGAAAGACATGTAGCCAGGAATGAGACGTGTGTTGAAGCAGATACGTAGTAGCCAAGACGTGCAACTTAAGTCATGGGTAGCTACTTAATTTTTTAAACTTAAAACATTCCAGTAGGTACATACTTCAATCCTTGGTCTTCCCCTAGGTGTGCAACTGGTTCATCAACGCTCGCCGCCGAATCCTGCCCGAGATGATCAGGCGCGAGGGTCACGACCCCCTGCACTACACGATATCCCGCAGGGGGCGGAAGCAGCTCGGCTCGGTGACTGGGGTGGGGCCGATGGTGGGACTCTCTGGGGCATCCACGTCAGGGATGGGCATGGGACCAGGAAACGTCACTGTTACGTCATGGGATGGTATTGTCGTTGAGGTGTGTTTCAAATAGTTATGTTCAATAGTACCTACATATTATGTAACTTTCTTCCGAAATTGAATTTTTGGCTTTTATAATTACCTCTGTTCTTCATAGCCAAAGTATGTTTTAATTATTTTATGTCATGTGTTATTTGCATGTGACTTTTGTATCTAAATATATTTAAGTAAGAGGGCACCAATAAGCCAGTGTAAAGCTTTTTAATAGAGATCCAGATGTGATTAAATCTAGTATAGAACCGTCTTTATCCATGCGTATGGAAATTAAGGGCTGTCAGCGTCCCTATCCTCCTGAGTACAAAAGCTAAGTAGGTACTTCTAGCTATGATAAACAATTTAGGAAAATATAGCTTATATAGGAATGTTTCGTTTTATGCAGAAAAACATGGATTGATCTGCTAATATCTGTTCGCAGATATTTTTTGTTATGTGTTCTATATAAAGGACATATGTACTCAGGAGGCTATACCAATATTTTAGCCCTGTTCCGATGTAGAAAAGTCCTAAATAGTTTTCTCCTTCACAAATTAATACACTCGAGTCAAGTTGGCGTTCTACATATAATAAGTAGTATTGATTTAGGAAGCCGCTGGATACAGGCCGCTGCCGATTGAACACTTTGGGAGTGTCCCATGTCTAGCAGTGGATGTCTTTTGTGATCCTATACGACCTTCTTTGCTATCAGAACGGCGTGGAAGTCCGCAGCCACGAGTACGGCGACGGTCTCCTAGTGTACCGCAGCGACGGCGACGAGCTCGGCGACGGCGAGGAGGGCTATTCGAGCGCCGTCTCGGAGGAGGAGGTGAAGTACGACCCCTCGGTGTGGCAGTCCGTCATCCGGTACGGGCCGGAGGACCACGACCTGCACCCCGCCGCTAGAGAGTGAGTATGGCTATGTTTTGACGCTTTTCGTTTTGATAGTGTAATGAAATGAAATTCAATGAAATGGTAATGGCCGAAGATCGAACCCAGTGACGTGCCATAGAGAGGCCTATGTCCAGCAGTGGACGTGAAAGGCTCGTGACGATGATGATGATCATGAATGAAAATTTTGATTGACTACTTTCGTCTAAGCATTTGTTATTCCTAAGATCTTCATACCTCTAGTCATTGGTATTCATTTTCTAACCATTTTGTTAATCCACCTATATAATTTGGTCCAGATTTTCGGAATCAAAATTCAAATGCTTGATATTTGCGTGTAGTAAACGTAATTCCTATCACCTACAGCTACATTATTTTATATTATATTACATTTCAAACTTATTACCCCGAAAATTCTACCACACCAAGTCCCAAAAACCTGCTCTATCCCCACAGCACAGCGTCAGTGGTAACAGTAACTACAACAGAAGAGCAAGAGTCCGTAGAACCGGCTGGTAGTGAGGAGGCGAGTACGTGGCACTCGCTCCAGCCAGTGGCCCCCATGTCGCTGGCCGCCCCCCGCCCGCGCCGCATGCAGGTGAGTCCCGCGCACCCCCCGCACGTCGCACCACCACCCCCCCCGCCCGTGGCAGTGGAGCTGGAGGTAGCCACCACGGACATGTGGTGCCATACCAACTCTTAGGTTACGGACTCCTTGATTCTTGGGTGAAGAAATTAGTACGGTTGTTAGTGAAGTGTTGATGTATTTTCTCTGAATGGATGGGTTTTGGACAGCAATTTGAAATAACACATTATAGTTAATTTAGATTTTGGGGTGGGTGTGGTATGTTCAGAAGGTCATGTTGTGAAAAGGTCTTCTTAAAATCCAAAACTTAGCAATGCTCATATTTTAAATGTGCAGGTTGAAATCTTAAAAAAAATATACGCCTTGCATTCTTACGAAGGCTTTCATATCTTAGATCTCAACAGAAACTATATTGGTCAAATTGTAACCTTAGTTTAAAAATCACACATTTTCTTTAAAATATGTCAATATTAATTTTTGTTTTCAGTTGTTAAGAATTTCATTATATGCTCTGTAAATATTTGTAGGAGAGGTCGGTGTTAAAACTGTATTTTCTGTGAAAACTATCATTTTTGTAAGAGAGTTAACGTTTTTGTTGTCCAGTTTGATTCCTAATAAAGCGTTTGAATTAATTGTTTTTTCATTACGATGTAGTTTGTACGTTTTAATACCGGCATCACCTGCAGTTGGGCTTTTGGTTTCTGTCAAGTGAATTGTCGTATTTATGGGGTGGTGTAACTTCAGGTGGTGCCGAGTAACATGGAGGGGAGTGATCGGGATCAGTTCAAGTGCTTGTATTTGCTCGTGGAGACGGCAGTGGCTGTGCGACAGAGAGAGAAGGAACAGGAACAAGCCCTGTTTCCTAGACCCATCCTTAAACACTAGTCTAATAAGCTATTTGGTAGGTCAGCTGATAAGAGCACTGGGTAGGAATTGCATTTATGACTTAAGTGGTAGGTTTTAGCTAAATAGGCAATAATTTTGATTTTCTTACTTTGTTCTAAGCGATAAATATTTCTAGTATTTATTTCTGTGGTGTCATTTGATACAACAGTTTACTCGATAACTTGTGGTTCAGTAGAACCTCGTTTGTGAAACCAAGTGTGTAAACGACCACGATGTAAAATAGCCAATACGATACAAAATGTTACAAAGACAAAATCGAAGGATAGATCGGTTCAATATTAGAACTTAAATGGCATCACAGTGAAGAACTGAATTAGAATATATTGATTTAAGTCGAAGCTATATTTACTAATATTTGTAATTTAGTTACGTAAGACTGAAATGTATTGGATAACAACAAACGTAGCTTATATATGTGCAATGAATAAATTTTAATGACTGCTTATTTAATTTATGAAGACTTGTTTGGTACTCACATATTCCCTTGCATTGTATCAACTGAACAAGTGAAACGATAAAAAAGTATAAAGAATTGATAAGAAAAGAAAGATATAAGGCGGACAAGACGTTAATAAAGTAAGAATTTTTGTGATAGTCTTGGTAAATTTCGCCCATGCAATGGTTGTCTTTACAATAATATGCGAATCCGAGTTCAATTCTTAGATCGGTAAATATGGATTAAAATTATTTTTTTGCAAAACCCATCTGAGATAAAGGCCATATGCCACAAAGATATGTAATAAAAAACCGGTCTCCATCTAAAAACACAACATAAACAAGACATTCTCATCTCAAATATTTGAGGTCTGATCAGGTATAAAAACGGAGCATAAACAAAACTCTTAAATTAAACTGTTTTAATTAACAATGCATATAAATTAGGGATAATATGTACAGATCGGTGTAGAAAAATAATTTGTGCGCTTGCGATGTTCACTTGGGTACGATGGGGTCCAGGATGGACTGCACTTCGTTGAAGATCTCATCTACGGTGCGTTCCGCGTTTATCTGAAACGGAATACTGGTCTGAATCTGAATGTCTGTATTATCTTTATAGTACGAACTATGCATTTGATCATGTGATGATCTTTAGCAAAGTTGTTGTGCATGAGTCAAAGGTCCCTGAGTTGGTACGACTAATTTTCGGCAGGTGGCACCACGGTTGTTCAAACTGACAGCTTAAATAAGTATGGGTGCAGGAAACTTAGGAAACGTACCGAAATTATTATCAAGACTACTGCAAATACTGGTAAAGGAAAAAATGGCAGCAATTATGTAAGAAGTGAAAGCATTCGTCATTCATAAAAATCTTCACGGTAAAAGGACGCAGGAAGGAAGCTTGGCGAACGTAATTGTACACTCCTATTACTCGTAAAGAACCTTCTATGTTCAATCACTTCAAGCGATGTTTAAGATCTTTTAAAATCTCCCATCTTTCTCAAAAGTTCTTAAATTTATTTTTCACACCCGTAGCGTAATCTTTACAAATGGAAATTCATGAGAAAACGTCTTGAACATGAAAATGACACGAGTGAATTCCAGTTTAAGATTCACACGTTTAACAAATTAAACCGTGATACACAACATGCACACCTAAAAGTTCTTAACAATTTCTGAGGCGATTAGTCCGCCAACACGTACTAGGCCAGCGTGGTGAAACCCCCTCAGAGGTAGAGAAGGCCCGTGTCCAGCAATGGGACATATATGGGCTGATGATGATGATGATGATGATGATGATGATGATGATGTTGAATTATCAATCTCTAAATATATTTCAAATGAGATCCTTGTGCCTGTAGGTGAGGACAGTAACTCACCCTCCTAAGCTTCTCCGGGTACTGTGCGAGCACGAGTTCGTTGTTGTCGATGAATGTCTTGAGTCGCAGCTTGATGGTGTCCTCGTTGTCGTCGGCGCGGCCCGAGCTCGCCGCGCGGCCCAGCAGACGCTTCGTCAACGTCTCAGATGACGCCTCGAAGTAGATTATCACCTGGAATAGAAGGGTTTATATGAAGAATTTTATTCTATTGTGGAAATTTGGTGGCTTGAAATCGATAAATCCATGAAATATGTGACGTGTCTAGTGAAACTATGACTATTCTGTTAATTACATTCGAATAAATTGTGAGTTCGATTACGACATTTTTTTAACTTTTCGAAATGTCAATTCCTACATAGTAAGTTTGGTGCGCAATGTAAAGCTTCTCTTCCTCAAAGAAACATCGAAGGGAAACGAAAATACATATAACATACATACACATATAACATACATACATACATAAATACAGTTCTTCAATCTAAAATTAGCTAACGCATCAGCTGGTTAACCACACACTTTAGAAATTCCTAAAACATTTTGGGCTCAAACTTACAGTAACAGGAGCGATGGCTTTCTCGAAGGCGATGCCCTGAGACTTCTCACGCGGGTATCCGTCGATGAGGAATCCCTTCGCCTCCTCAGCACGAGCCAGCATCGCCTCTTTCAGTAGGTCTAATACCAGATCGTTGGGGACCAGCTCACCTGGAAACAAAAGCATTATTCTTAAACAGTGCTGGTTAAGAAACTATTTCATTTTAATATCAGTGCTATCTGTATGTCATTAAGGGAGGCCTATGTCCAGCAATGGACCAAAATTGGCTGATGATGACGATGATGATGCTATCTGTCTTTAGAAGCCAGACCGTGTGATTAGTTTTACACCTTCTTTAGGGTAGAGACTTTTCAAGTGAATGAGAACATTCTATAAAATTGCATACACAGATTCGCAACCCTATTAGATAGACAATCCTACTGACGTCGATTTTTTGTAACATAGTGTGCTGGTAAAACTTGTAGCATAACTTTACAACACCATATATTATGATGACTGTGTAATTTCAAAGCATAAGATAAAATTATACAAACTGGCCAACTGCTCTTCGCCATTTAAACCGGAACTTTTAAATCAAGAACAACCCAACCCACAAAGGCCTAAAAATATCATACTCAGCCTCTGCTCAACTATGAAATATATGATAAGCTCACCCCTTTCCATAATGGCAGTAAGGCACTTGGCCCTGTCGGAGCCACTCTTCACCTCCGCTCGCAGCAGGTCTCCGGTGGAAAGGTGGGTGAACCCGTACTTGGCAATGATCTTCTCGCATTGCGTGCCTTTGCCGGATCCAGGGCCCCCCAGCACCCATACAATGGGCTTCTTCGATGTGTCAATTGGTGCCTGTAATCATAAAACTAAATCTGTAAATTCTCGGATCCATATAGAAAAGCACTTCAAGACAGTGCCTTCAGAACATTGTCCTCAGTAAGCGTAGTTCTATAATGTTATGCCATGCTTATAAATTTTCACAGATTCAGAAATTATAAGTTTAACCCATAAAATTTAAGATTTCGAAGACTCTGTAATGTTTCAACGAAGATTCATTGTGATAGTCCAAACTCCAGTGCATCTACTCGAAGATAGTTCTTTGTGCCTAAGTTACTAACAGACTACAAAACGAAATTTGTTAAGTATCCAAGTTTACACCAAACCTACTGACCTGACCCTGGTAAGCCTTGCATTTCGCAGATCGGCATAGCAATGGGCACGCGGGCAATTTGTCAATCTTTGGCTGTTCACACGGGTGACACAGCTTGTCCTCCATCGTAATTCTATTTCAGAAACATTTTTGCTGGTTACGTAAATTTTGACAGGTGACAATCAAACGGCATATTGACAAATTGTTTGCTTTTAAATATAATTTCGTATGTAATACGCTTTGCTGAAGATATTGTCAGAGTAGCCATGACGGTCGTGTGTATGCTTTAGCTTTACAGAATCGTTTTTTTGAACAAATGGTCTTACTAAATTCTTATTGATCTTTTTCTATCTTCCTTTTTCCTAACTTTATGTGATTTTCGTTCAACTCGTACACATACATAAAATCTCCTTGAATTACGTAGAGGACTTTAGTTCTGATCCTATTAGGGTCAAGATTAAAAGGTTCAAGATTCAGAACTTCAGAATTTCGTTTCTGTGACCTTATATAAATTCTTTTTTTCATAAAATAATCTCAAATTATAAAATCGATTGAGTTATTACCGTGAAAGAAATTAAAAAACAGTTGTCGATACGGCGATAATGTATTTATCAAGTCAGAAATAATGATACTGCAGTGCGGTTGACTGCAGTGGGTAGAAAATATGACGTATCAGCTTTGTTGAAACTGAATTCATGATTTTCTTTGTTCACTAAAAAATTGTCTTTAACTTAGGACTTGTTTTCAACAATTTGACCTCTACTTGACAGAAAGTCACGGTAATGGCTTGCCGCAATATTGATCGGAACGAATTTACACGAATGCGGTTAGTTGTTGTTCAGATTTCATGTCTAATGAACAGACATTTAAAACAGTTATCATCAGGTTATTATTAATTTTTTCCCAGTGGTTTCTTTTGTTGAAAATGTTTGAGAATACTGCCGGAATATGCTTCGTTAAATATAATTTAAAAAATAAGTTATTATGCGACATAGATTCTCCATTCGATCACCCTAACAATATTCCTATTGATTCACGCGCCTTTTTTCATATACTTCAGGTTCGTCTTAGTCTTGACTAAATATAATTGTCCCAAGTTAAAGTTACTTCAGGCTGAGTTACAATTAGTATGATAATTTGATCAATCATTTTTTTATAAGTGTAACCTTTTACGTTACTGTATTGAACATGTAACTGACATTGCAAAGTTTAGAAGCTTTTACATTAATTTGAAAAAATACCTAACGAAGGAATTTATAATAGCGAATTACGTAACATGTTATGAAGAGATGTATCCCAACGAATCCGCAGTCGATATCTTGGCAGAATCTCAACATTGTAATTTATTGAGTATATAGCATGGTAAAAGTTTGGTTCCTGATTAATTTTTACTGGGTTTGTCATTAGTGACAGAATTGAATCTGGAAATGACCCGGATAAAGTGCTACTAGGCTCGCCTTTTACTATGCTGTTCTAAAACATAGTCGGTGTAGAAAAATATGTATGTGGCCCTGACTTCCTCTATTGTAGACAGTATCAGTATCACCATCAACAGCTAAAAGACGTTTACTGATAGGTCTACCTTGAAGACTTCTAAAACGGTATTTTCAAAGAAGTCTGTATCCAGTGGTCTCTCACGAATGAGTATTCAAGTATGTAGCATTAGATAAATAGAAGTTACAAATACAATCGTGTACGCACATTCTCAAATAAAATTTAATTTTCCCAAGCATTGGCAACTTTACACGTTCACGTACGCTTACCGTGATTTATCTGGCTGTATTTTTGTAAGACACTCGAGTTCGATGTACTAGTGGGCAGACAGACAGTGTATGAATGCTGATACTGTGTGTAATTATAAACTCGCTAGCTCGTCAGTTGTGACGTATGGATCGCATCAATGTATTCTGTTTAAATTTACACGTTTGCAATTTTTATAAAGGCTCTGTTTCATGTATTCTTTTTTATATGTTAATTTTGAATTTCCTTTTAAATATTTGTGGGGTGTTTTTGTTTTGGCTTGTTGGCTTATTGAACTAGAGGTGATGCAATGGATCTCCTCACCGAAACAAAAGATTTTTTTGGTTTGAATGTTTGTAAAGAGATCTAACGTACTTTTTGATATCTTGAAGACTTATATTTTGTAATATGAGGTTAGAATTGTATGAACGTTTAGTTTAATTTTTGAAATAGAGTTTTTTTTTTTCATTTATAACATTTAGTTTCATCGTTTTACTGGTAAAATTCTGTGCTAACTTCATTATTAACTCTGTCCGCTTTGGAGTATGTTTCTTTTATGTGACAAGTTGAAACTTAAGTATTCGATTTTATGGACTGCATCATAGCGATAAATTACTGTTCAAATGGCAAGCTAGTAACGCGCAATCACCTCTCAAAACATTAATTGCAGTATGACTGGATGTATTGTTAACAGTATTGTTAGACCCCAGTATTTCAGAGTGGGATAAATACAAAACTGCGGACACAGATGAACGCATCCTTACACCAGCTGATGCGTTGCTATTTCGATCTCGTCTCACATTGACACTGGCCGAAGTTTCCGCCGCGTGACAACTGACAGTACGGAGGGTGTCCTTGTCGCACTCGCCAAAATTTTAATCATTTACGTCCGCACGCTTCGTTAATTCCTTGTTTATTGTATGAACAAGTTAGGCTAGCTATGAAATTTATAAAACAATATGAGTATGAAAGTTTAATACTGTATCACATGGTTCATGTTATTTACCTAGAGCTTAGAGCTTTTCGTCAGTTTTAGCTTTGTTACTTAAAAAATAGTTTTTTACGTAAACACGCTAATACGACAGCATGTATTGGTAAGATCCGTATAGACATACATAAACAGAGTTTCAATTCTGTGACTCGTAACTTCCACTGAGAAATTCTTTACGCACAAATCTTCCAACGCATTTATCCACTCCAACAAACACTTTTACCACAAGACCAACCATGTCCAAAATTATCCTAAATTCCACAATTACCTCAAAAATGATTTCAACAGCGAACCTCAAGGCGTCCAACCACGCGGCACACAACAACAAAAACACGTAGCGAACTTTAGCACAACCATGCCAGTTCTTCATTACCATAACATGGATTCAGCCAGCCAGTCGTACGGCGTGAACGTTCGCTCCCGGGAGTAAACACTCTCCTACTGGATTTATTTTGGAGAAAATCGTTTTATATACAAGGTTATTGGTGATGCCGGCTGATACAGACGGTGGCTGAGCGTATGGGAGTACGTTGCATGTTTTCATATGTATATAAACAGTAATAAATATGTTTCGAAGCCAAACACGTAATCCTGACGTGAAGATACATCGTGTCAATAAAAATATATAAAGTACTCGTAGATTTAAATCATCTCGACGTGAAAGTAATCATAGATAGTTCAAGTAAGAGTTTGGTTTGTGGAATTCGTTATTTTTTTTCCTAGACAGCGATTTTGCCCTTTTCATATCGCAGTCTTGTCTAACTACGAGTCTCTGTTACTTAGATGTTTTTGTAAACGTAATAGAATAGTTATTATTCCTGCAAGTATCTGCCATGCGATCCTGAGATACCCGGTTAGATTCCCAGAACTGGAATTTGGGTTTCATAAGGAAATTCTCAGTAGCTGCACGGAGTATGGAATTATGCCCGGAAAACAGCAATAGGCTGGTGCCGTATAATGTGAGACGACAACATTACTGGCGAAATTTAGTGCACAACGCGCCTCTGCCCATGCCTTCATGGTATATGGGCGAGAATTGTTATAAGTACGTATGAATGATTAATTATTCCTAAATTATGATTTAAGGAAAAAAATTAAGCTAGCTAGAGCAAAAATCATGATTTATTTTTATTCGAAATGTTAAAAAAAGGGTCGTTTTGAAACAGGCGTAGTAGCAAAATAGTAAACTACAATACTGCAATAGCTGTAGTCTGTGGTTATGATAAAGGATGTTCATAATGGATAATAAATTAAAATGAGTTGCCTGTACCGTGACAGTATACAAACATATCTCTTAATATTTCACAGGCCATTACACAATGTTGTAGTCCCTGTTCGTGGCCCGTTTTATAATAGCAGTCGCCAATCTATTAACAGAATATTAAAGCATCTCACTAGCACACGCAAAGTTGATCCCATTTCACCATCTATGTATACCATACTGTAGATGATACAAACAGAATGGATTGATCGACTTGCGCGATTTCAATTTATTTGATCGCATAATGAAAATGGATTATTTATGTACAAAACATGTAGATTTATAATAGATAATTATACCCGACAGTCACGTACGTAATTCTGAACCGAGTTTTGTGTTGTGACTATCAGGAACTATGAAAGAATTTTCGGTCTCATACACGCAATCCCAAATTAAGTATTAATAGATTACACAAACATTTATTTCGATACGGGGACCGAACTCGTGACCTCACCTTTCACAGACCGGTGTTTAGTCAACTGCACCACAAGGATGTCAAATGGACATAGTAAGTTCAATTCTTCCCTGTCCCTATGGGGTACGGAGAATCAGTTCCTTTGTAAACACTTGCCCGTGAACTGTTTTTAAGACTTACGTAACAATCGACTTTTGTCTTTCACCGGGCACATTTCCAGATTCTATCTACTACGAAATACTCAGTAAATATAATGAAGATATACTATACTGTGTTACAATCTCAACTGAACTCAGAAGTGATTGATGGCAAGCCGTACATCAAGGCTAGGTGACATGTAAACAGATCTATACAACTGCGGAAATCTTCACTAGGCGATACTCCAGGTAATAAGTTATAAAGCTGATAAGTTTTACTAGAGCAGAATTTAAGGTACTTGCAACAAATGTGCAATGAGAGATGACATCATTTCTGAGCTACGGCCATTAACAATTAAAGAAACAAATAAAGATTAATACAAGTCCGATAGTCTAAGACAATTTATTTTAATGACCATTTAGCAGTCTCTTGACACTATAGGACATAATAGCCGTAAGATGCACACTTTGTGCTTTGTTTATTGTGGAAGTGCGAGAATAATTCATGAAGCTTACCACGGCTCCGTTCTATCCACAGAACGGAAAGGTTTCATGGAATTTGAACACGGATTTGTTCTAAAGCGTAGCAAATCCCTTTACACCCCCACTCAGTTATGCAAATGCGATTTTCTTTTGAAAACTTCTCGTGTTATTCTAGCGATTGGTGCTTTTAAGATGCATGGTTGAGTTAAGCCTCAAAAAATGGGTTGAGCAAAAGTTGTTGAGTTTTTATAAAAATTACTTTCAAGTTTGAGAAAAGATTGATATGAAAATTAAACTTGAACGTTGGCACACACTGTTTTCAGTATAATAATGTCCTCGGATGCAGTTAATACACATTAATTTATGATTCTTGTAACACTCTATATTTTCGAATTCGAATCCACCTTGCAGTTTTTAGCAAGTAGCGACCTGTTATCACACTGTCATTATGATGTAATCTGTGTTTATTTGCATATCTGCATCGTTATCAAGTTTACGCTCCGGATTCAATGCCCCCACGCCATCTTATCAATCGAGATTATTACCTTTAATTCTTATACGTATATGGCTTTCAGTACTTTAAATAACACTTTCTTTTGATCTGTACTTTCCTACGTCCAAATAATGTTCATTCAACACCCATAGTTTTAATGTTTCAAGTTCTGGGACTTAAGTTGAGTCAAATATTTGGTAAATTTGTTAATGAATATTCATCTGTTTACGGTAAAGGCAACCAATAGGTACACGTAAAAGTTCTGAGTAATTTCTTCGCTTGTTTAATGAACTATCTGAGGGGGGGGGGGGGGGGGGTTGTGCCCTATAGTGGAACACATATCAATATTACTGACGATGATTCCAACCACTTTTATGTAATAAGAATTGACAGCTGTCGCCTGACAACCGGATTTGTTATTTGTCTGCATTAAGCATGGGGGGCGTCATAATTTGCCAATAATATAGGTCGGAAATCGTTTCATGACCTCAATGTTCCGGTAGGACTTGACTATAAAGAGCAGAATATAAATCTAACTACTATGAAAGCGTTCGAAATACTTTCAAAATGTTTTCTTATTAATGAAATACAATGGTGCCTCTAAAATTAGAAAAAAAAAAAGTCACCGAGAAACAAAACCTAAAAAACATATTGTAGTTATTTTTTACAGTTGTTCAGTATTAAATGCGTTTGCCAAAATCTATTCTAAAATATTTTAACATCTTAACAGTCGTATAAATTTTACAGAAAACAATATAGCAATGTTTTTTGACATCGATTTAAGAGTATTTTTCATTCATGTCAAGGTCTCCGAAATGACAAAGACATTATTATATCACCGTCTGGAGTTTCGATGCTGGCAATGAAGCTACCCTCGGTTATAATGTTCTATTTTTGGACTACATTAAAATGTCACTGAAAATATCAAGTTTGAGATTTTTTCATGGTTGCCGTGCGACAACAAAGTTATTAAATCTAAATACAAAGTTTAAAAAAAGAAGGGTAGGTATATAATGCACTGGAATTTTTGCTATTGTTTACAAACTGTCCTGATTGAACAGCCGATCTCCGATAAAATCTATTTTTATTAATAAATCCGTGCTCTCTTAATCTATTCTTGACTGATTGTGACGTAACACTGATTCTATTGAAAACTGTACGAAAACATTGAAAATCACATACATATCTCGCTTGTTATTACTGCTAATAATTTATAAAAAAATGTTTTGTTTATTAATAACCTGAAATAAAATTATATAAGATCGGCTTACCATTTTTCAAGTGAACCGCGTACAATCCAAAGGATTTAAATTTAGAACACGCCACACGTCCTCCGCGCGCAAGCAATGCGGACTAACTGCGGTTCCGAGCTCGGTCAAGGCCATGGAAATTGTGCCAAACAGCCAATAATCGACCTCTGTAGCGCGGGAAAAGTCGGAGCGGGCGGGAAACCGCTTCAGGCGAAGGCGCCGCCATAACCTAGAAATATTGGCCTTTTGGTCATTGCTATTGGCAAGTTTCTCACATTTTGAGATTTATTACACACTTTACATGCCAAACATAATAAAGGAATCTATTCAACGATAAGAATTTATTTGCTGCAGTTATAATTTTTCATAAAACTTACATAACACTAATGCCCATACTTCCTTAGAAGCCCAGAATTGTTACACGTTATTGTTTATTGTCTATTTTATAACAAAAACCACAAGCCTGAATTCTCCGAAGGCAGCGATGCATTTCTGCACCAGTATTTTGTCAATTCCACCCAATATAGGGCAAGCCAAGCGATTTTTTGAACTTCGTGCGAGTATTGGGAATTTTATATCGAAAAGCAACTCGAATCAAATCCGGAACGACTAGATTTTAGATTTTTGCGCCGCGACATCACGAGGCAGTGTGTAATGTTAGTGTAAAATCATACTTTTGCCTGCCCATGGGGATACAGACGTGATTTATTTTGTCTACTAAAAACCTGTTTACATATCAATGAGTTGTAAAATATTCAAATCAGCCTAACTTGCATTGGAAATATACTAAGTATTTTTAGATAATAACTAGTCATTATTAATTTAATATTTTTAACATTTATCATTTCACAATTTTCGGTTGTATCATATTCCTACTGTTTGAGATACGATATCTGTCTGGAGATAAGGTTTTTGCCTATAATAATATAGAAAGTCCAGGCTGTAGGTAAAATCGAAATATGAAAACGAAAAAACAACAAAATTCAAAGCAAAAGTGTAGGTATTTATCACCAGCCTTTCACGTCCACTGCTGGTCATAGGCCTATCCCATGGCACGCCACTGGGCTCCATCTTCGGCCCTCCTCATCCAACCGCTGCCAGCCACATCGCAAAAGTGTAATGCAATGCCTATTTCCTAGTTATCATTTTCATTTTGATAGGCAAGAACTGAACGGTTAGCACACTGCACTTGTAAAACAATAGTAAATTGTCTCAACATTTTTTAAATTATTTAATTTATAATTACAACAGCTTAGACCTACTCAAGTATGATATGATTTGTTTGACAGTCTTCAAAAACAAAAATTCGAAATAAAAACGCAACATCTTGTTTGAAAAAGATAATTACTCATTTATTGTGTAAACAAAAATATAATATCTCTAATCTGATAAAACATATTTATGGACAATGTGTAGCTTTTACATGAAAATAAAAAATGAATAATAATTTTTATTTCATTCGTGAAACAAAATTTACAAGGCAAAAGAAGTTTGCACAATTATTCTGGAAATGGGTCTTCAACAGTTAGGTACGTTAATTAGGAAATAGGTACCTACATATTATGTGTTCATTTGAAAATACAATCTTCGTTAATAAAATGAGCGTTAAATATTTGTCGTAACTCAATACACAGTACCTTCACCCATTTCCATCACAATAAGGAAAAATTAAAAATCGGAAAATCTTTTTGAAAATTACTCCATATGCATTTTTTTACAAAATTTAAATTTTAGTACAAAATTTTGTGCATTAAAGTGAAAAAATCATTATATTATCTTTGTCTATTCCCACTAAGTTATCTAAATCTAGATTGGCCTCTGTATAGTGATAGTAACTACGTGATATACCTAATTAAAGACTAGGGATGCGTTACTAGACTAAGTTTTGTACTTAAGTGATAATATGGTAAGATTATAACTAAGTAAATATGTGCAATAGTAACAATCTTATCAACGCCATTTTGTGAAATAAAGGCGCCATTTTCAACAAGACTGATGTAATCGCTATTATATATTACAAGAATATTTTTTATCTTTTCAAATCATCATTAACATTTTATAATCTGTTTCAAAATATATAGATGTACTTCTTTTCATTTTAAAAAGAAAAAAAGGAGTATGTAATTTATGTTAAGAACATAGCAGATTTACATTATTTTTTAGTAGCTTTAGATATATTTTAAGCATAAGCATTTTCAAAATAAATTGAAATAATGACGCCTGCAGCGTTAATATATTACAATCAAGGCGCTTATTAAAATCCTTTCCTCATCCATAATTCATCCTTTACATTAAATGTTCATACAATATTCGTTTGAATTTGTCTAATGTTCCAAACACTTGACAAACTAAGATCCCTGTACCCACATATATATTAACAACACATATAATATAGTAATTTTTAAAACATATACATTTAGCAAATTAACATGTATCTTTTTCGATTATTAAAAAAAATGTTTTATTTTATTTAAATGTATTCAATGTGGCTGTTTGTTAACCTATTCCTATGCTTCGAGGTATTAAAAAATCAATAACTAACAATTAATATCAACTCCATAGGACTCTTACATGACTTCAACTTGAATAGACATTATTTGTGATAAAAATATTGCATTATATAAAAATAGCATTTTTATTTTTTAGAAACTAGATACTTTTGGTCTCAAATTATATAAAACTGTTTTAGGCGTTATGGTACTTTTTTTATTTTTCTTGTTTAAACTGAGGTTTGGGAAATGTATCATACAGCCATTTTATTTTTATTATTATTATATCTTATTAATGTTAAATATCTAAACCGTATACATAATTTACTATTCTAAATGTTGTAAATATGATCTACTGTATAAATAAGTATAACTTACTTTAAGGCACTTAACGTTTGTGTGCGTCGTTGTTTATTCTACTAATACGAATCTAGGGACAACACAATTTCCGTGAGAATATATCGTACAAAAACCATCCAATTGATTAATTTAAAAAATTAGTATAATTAAATAATAACAGTCATGATTATTCCGCCAACAATGGCTCAATAAAAATTAATAAATTCTTTAAAAGAATTAAACTAACATACTGTAGCGTCACACAATTAAAATAATAGTTTAATTTTATTTAAAACTACATATTAAAATATGCAAAATTAATTCCTGAATTAATGTCTTCAATTTAACTAATTCAATTAAACAGTAATTTGTAAAATCTGTTTACATTTAAGTGAATTTGTTACCACTACCTAATTTACCAGTGTAATAATAATTTAATCTATAGTAAAAATTTTGTATCCCAGTTTTCCTTATCTCTTACGTTCTAACGTATTAGGCACATTTCAAATTGTTTTACTACACTAAGACAACAGAGTTTATCTGAAGTTTGTGAATAGTGTGGGGAAGTGAATTAATAAACGAAGGAGATTACACTCCTTTTTTGCTTTTAACCCCATCTTTGTTATAAAGTCTTGCAACTTTTACGAGAGTTAACCAAAAGTGCAAATAGATGGCACTGTTAATAATGTACTGACTGATTACTAGGTGTCCAAATAAGTATAATGATGGTTCAAATTGATACAGCGAAAATACTATACACAAAAGAATAAGTTTTAATTTAATAGCCTCTCATTGAAACAGCAGGAAATGGCTACGTATATAAAATATGTTTTTAATATTTTTCCTGTGCGTTCAGGATACGTTTAGACTTAGGTAGTTTGGTTAGGGAATAAAAGTTTTATTTATTTAAATTCAAATAGATCCATTACCCAAAAAGCACTGCAATACTTCTCGAAAAGTCATGTCAGCCATGAGAACCCTCAGGGTCATGTCATGTGGATTTTTATTAAGCATTAAATTAAGCCACTAAAATATATCACTGTGCAAAAATATTCAAAACTTTTAAGGACACCTAGCAAGTAAATCTTAGTAACTTCAAGTATGTAGGTTTATATGTGGGTGTTCATGGTAACCTCTCCCGTGCTCTGTTCGTACATCCTTCTGACGTCATCGTGCGTCATCTGCGATATCGTGGGGATTCGCGATGCGTTGTTTGTTATCGGCTTCACCTGGAAAAATATACGGACATATTATGTAAATAGAACTTCTGTAGGAAGTAGGTTTGTGCCCAAGGGAGTGATTTTTGATTTACGTTCGAGGTTAAAATTCGAACATATTTTTTACGTATATTTTCTGATTTCGTGATGTGAATTTTGAAAACATTTTTCCGACTTTAAAATCAAACCCAGAACCACTATCGCTCATGTGCCCCAAGACTTTGCACCAAAGTGCAGACAGAAAATCATATGACGTTGCCTTCATATTAAAAGTACTTTAGTTTTTTTTTTACGCACCTTAAATAAACCATTTACTATGAAAGTAATAAAAAAATATTAATCAGGAGTTCAAAGTATATTTATATTTTTTATAGTATCGTTTCTTTCACGTAAGTTCCTTCTTTTCTCTATTTATTACTCTTTGTTTTATAAACGCTGAACGGTGTTATTTCTGAGCATTTTATGCGTTGTAACAGATAGAGATTTAGAGAGATTCAGCATATTATTCATTCAAGAAAAGCAGTAAATTACCTTATTATTAGCCATGCCGATGAACCCGTTGGCAACCGGTCCGTTGTGGCCATTCTGTGCGAGTCCGTTGGGCACGCTGCCGTTGCGCAGAGACCCGTTCGCGTGCCCGTTGCCCATGCGGGACATGGCGTGGGCGAACTGCTGCATCGCTGACATATCTGCACAGTTATGTAAATAAATACGTCTTAATCCTAACAGGTATTCCTTGGACGGTGGTGCTCCCACAGAAGCTTAAAATCCCAGCAACAGAAAACCCAGGAAAATAAAAACAATTTGATATAAATACGACCCCATCATCATCATCATCAACAGCCTTTCACGTCTTCTGTTGGACATAGGCCTCTCTCATGGCACGCCACTGGGCTCGATCTTCGGCCCTCCTCATCCAACCGCTGCCAGCTACCTTGCGAATATCGTCACCCCAAGTACGATCCCACGATAAACAATTATAAACAAGAGATTTAACAATTAACGGTGCCGACAACTGTTTCTATTTTACAGGTACATCGTAAAACTATTAGTACGGAACTTGGAAGCTAGAAGACCTCTCGATCCCTAGCCGTATACTTATGCGACGGAAACACGAGGTGGTAGAGTTTCGAATGTTTTGAGTTTTGACTAGAAGTTAGTTGTAAATGTACAGTTACTCATTCATTCTTATTATATACATATCTTATATTTTCATTTCATGTCTTAGCAGCACATCTCATTTGCAGAATTTTTTTTAGGTGACCTTTTTTATACTATTTTTTTTAATGGGGTTTGCACGCGGGCGGCGAATAAGCTAGCGACGGGCCTTCATAGTATACGTTAGCACAATTTTAATATCTATAGTAGTAATTCTTCAATTCAAACAGTACCCACCAGATCTAAGCTTGACGTTCTGCGGCGGTCGTGCTCTCTCCGAGTGCGGGATCTTGGCGATGACGTCAGCCTTCTCCATCTCTTCCAGGAGTACTCGAGTAAACTCTGCCTGCACCTCCGGGGAGTCCGTGTCTCCATCCACCTACAAAATTAAATGTTATGGAATCAGATTTTTTTCAAAAGTGTGAATAAAAAGACTGGTGCTTTTGATGTTTGGTGAAACTACGTAAGTGTTATCTACGTTTTGCAAGCAATCTATGTCTCATCATTATCATCATTGTCAGCCCATGTAAGTCCCACTGCTAGGCACGGGCCTTCTCCACGATTGAGAGGGTTTAGGCCTAAGTCCATGTTGGTCTAGTGCAGGTACCATAATAGTAATACTCTGTCATGGTTGTCAACAAATCAGTTGTCCAAAGACCAGTCGTCACTCCTCACGTACTGCATTCACCATCATAATCATCATCACTTCTCCTTGCTATTATAAAAAACTAAACAAGGAAAATATTTTTTTCACTTACGATAACCAGTCTATGTTCCTGGTCCAAAGTCTTCAGCATGGGTAAGCTCAGTTCTCTAAACACTTCGAGTCTTCTCCTGAACGCCGCAACGGAATCGTCCCGTCTTCCACGACCCAGCTGCAGCTTAGAACAGTCTAGAAGGACCATGCGTGGTTGTATCCGGTACTGGAATATGATAATAACAAAACTAAATAACAGGCATAAAGAATACTTCTGATATGATGCTGGTGAAAAAGAAAAAAAAAAGCAAATGATTCAATTGACTCAGACGTGCATATTTGAACCTACTGGTAAGAAGTGCCGACATCACATTTAATATTTTTTGTATTCTAAAAATTAGTTTAATCGGTCCGGTAATATTTACTGAGAAAACGACTGAATGAATAATTGTTTTTCACGTCTTCAATACTTCTTACAGGCTTGCCTTGTAATATTCCTTTACTCCCTTATTACAGCTATTTCTAACACAATTCCCGGCTTGCTCTTAACCTCACCTCATTCTGAAACTCCTGCATCTGCTCCAGATCTCTAGGGTATCCGTCCAGCACCAGCCCATGTCCGTTCCTGGAGGCGTCGGTGACCGCATTCCTCACGAGCTTGCCGACCAGGTCTGTGGTGACGAGCTCTCCCCCGCTGACGGCCGCCCGGGCCAGCGCGCCGTCGGACGCCGCCCCGCCACCGGCGTCGCCCAGGGCGCGGAGACGTTGGCCCAGGCTGGAAGGAAGAGTTGTGGTATTTTTAGGGTTATTTGTGGAAATTTTAATTGTGAAGGACCAGAAATATGGTGTATTATAAATATATTATAAACAGTGGCTTGGATGGGCTTATTAGTATTCTACTGTTTAACGAAAGATCAGGGTTAAATGGTATAAGCGGAGAAAAGGAAACCAACAAATTCTGGATTTAATTTCTAGAAGGTAAAAATAAGCTTTATATTCCTGAACAATCACTATAAATATATAAAATTATTAAAAAATGAATCATACATTAAAATTATCTTTTTCTTATGAAACTTAAAAAGACTGGTGGTGAAACTTGTGTAAAAGTATATCTCTGTTAATTCTATTGATTTAGTTTACATATACATGCGTTTTTAGTCATCCAATCTCCTTTTCTTTCTACCAACAAGACAGCAAAAACCTATACGTAATTAGTTACCTGTAATGTGTCCAGCCAGTCCGCTGCTCCACAGCTCTTTGGCACAACGTCGCCTTGTTACTGCCCGGACCACCCACCACCCACAGGATAGCAGGAGTCGTCACGTTTCCTTGCACCCTTATCACTTGTGCCTGGAGAAAACGGAACAGTTTTAAACTGCGTAGGCTGTAGATGTCATAATAATCTTATTTTTTTCATATGTATAAAATGGAAATGGAATAAGAAAATTTAAATCTCTGAATGTTATTTGAAATGATATCGTCTATCGTCAAATTCTTTTAACACATCCTTTCGTACCTAATTTTACTTAGTTATTAAAGTTGTATACATCAACATTTATTAAGCAGGCTTGTTCTTTCTTATGATCTTCATAAGACATTACAAAAAAACCGCGCTATTTATTGAGAACAGCTATCTGTAAGTCAAGCTCAATGTTTACACTCGTACTGTGATCAAAAATTGTATTAACAAAATGGTATTTTACGAAAAACCTAATCAGGTCAAGGTACGGTCGACCTCTCCTTTACAGGAGTGATAAAACGCCTGTCAAACCATTGTACTAATTTTACATTATCATTAGATTGTAATAAAAAAACCGTTCGTCTTTTATTTACAGCAAATATATACCTTGGATATTTGTACCTTCTTCTGTGGTAAATAAGGGAATTCTTTTTCTACATTTTTAGTGATTGTTGGTGTAAAAAGTTTTCTTATTATTTTATATTGGGCATTTAAAATTAACAAGATAGTCTCGTTTTCAACGTAACATTTAAGATTGATAAGAAAAGGGTGTTAAAAAAATAAATGTTTCTCCGTGTCTTCATGTTTAAGCACATCTCTTAGAATATTTATCGAATTTGCTTATTTAGGTATGGAATAACATACTAGGATTTACTTAATTTTAAGCCATTATAAGCCATTATTATAAGCCAATTAAGCGGGAAATGTCTATGTAAATAAAAACAAAAGTTTATACAGTTTTCAGTGCTTCAACTATTCCGAGCATACAGGTAAAGTTTCGTTTAGGAAACGTAAGAATTGGTTCGTTTACTAATAAATGATAATATGGTAGGTTCCGCATTATTTGCCCTTCGTAATGGCCTTAACGACTAACACTTTAATGATAGGTCTTTCGAAGGTTTACGCTGCATTTGTTAGTGGATTATTAAAGTTTGTATGATGACGAAAGTCCTTCGATATTGTGTAAATTGATGATAAACATATTCATGAAGCCTAGGGTTTAAAACCCCCATGACCAAATAGATAAAATTTCTCGCAAAAATATTTTGTTCCAGCACAAAAAATTTAGGCAAGATTAAGCTTTGGCTAGACTAACCAGATTATTTAAAAAACCGTGAATGACAGGAAGACTTTTAAAAATATAAATTCATTATATCTAATTATGATTCCTGCTGATGAATTTGTGAATGCTGAAGGTGATACTTAAGAACTTCCTTTATTAATTCTTGATAAATTAGTTGAAGAAATAAAAGAGTTGATAAAATTATAACTTACTATTGGCGTAACCACTCTTTCTGGTTCTAATTGTACTGGCACTGCAATCGGTATAGGTACTGGATGAGGCACCGGGTTTACCACTTCTTCTTCTATGTGATCTTCTAGAATTTCCTCCCTCTCTTCTCTTTCTACGTCCACTGCTGGGGCAGGTTCTACTCCAACGATCTCCCCTGGTATGCCTCCAGCGCCCACACCTACTCCTGTCACGCCGTTCATTGTTGAGTGATCTTCTGTCGAGCCCAAGATCTGGAGTACAGCTGCTCTGAAGTCTTTGTATACTTCTTCCGGATTTCGTTCACCGTTTACCTGTTAATAATGATTTTGAATTTTTTTGTAGTAGGATTTTTAAAAATATTTTTTATGGCATACGAACGGGTATAAGTAATGGCGTCCTGTGTTCATAAATTATTACCACCGTTAAAAAACTGTAATATAAAATTTGACACCAGATATGCGTTATTAATTTTTTCATTAAAGTTGTTCTTTGTTGCCGTCATTACATAGTTCATCTCAATCTATTAGTTTGTTTTGGTTTTTGAATAACATCATCCGAGGATATACATTTACAAATTTATAATCTAGATCAATTTCCTTCTACCGAAAAACACTAAAAATGGTTAAAATCAACCCAATTATTAGCCGATAGATAACCTATTCAAAAAATGATTGATCTAATTGATCCATAATAGGAGGAACGTTTAAAAAATTCAATTGTAATTCGTCAATTATTTAATTAAGGGGTCGGGCACACACGCCGACCGCCGTATTCAGGTCATCGTCTTGTAAATCATAAATGCGCCCCCATGTTACAACTTCAGCTCTTCAATATTTGACACACTCGCTCATAATGCGAGAACACGCGCTGCTTGGAAGCTTTAGGATATTTTGCTTTCTTACAAATATGGAGATGGAAAAAAGAGTTATTTTGATAAATGAAAACTTTGTCTGGAAAACTAAATTTCAAAAATCAGGGTTATGCAGACTAAAAAAGAAATTAGAGAGGCTACGGTTCGTATTATTTACATATTAACTAAGCCTAGCACGCTATACTGTTTACATGACAAAATTCTTAATATCTATAACGGTAACATCTATTGTCTAAGCATATTCTACCCTTCCTTACCTGTCATTACCGAAACGTCTCTAGTTGTTTCTGATACAAAGACACATAACTTGTAATTTAGTGTAGGGTCAGAACTGCGTACGTGACTTTTGGGTATAATTATTAGTATTATTTATTTATACTGATATATTCACGTCATCGAGTTATGCAATAATTGCTCTGACTAGAAGCTGCCGTCCGTTTTCACCTTTTGACTTTTAAGAGTTGTGTGATGAACCAGGCAATATTTTAAGACATGTGAGATAGTCCTTTTCCGCTATTTGTCTTACTTCTATGACAGTTATTTTTTTATAATTTTATTAAATTACAATAAGATTTTTTTGAATATGACTAGAAAGACTAAAAATGTTAGAGGTCATTAATCTTTTTTACAAATAATCATACAAATATTTCCAATACACACGTGCAGTTCGTTTTAAAAGCAAGCGTTAATATCCAATGCATCTCTACGACTACAAGGCCTTTGATAACATAACAACAGACGATTTATCTGGGTCGTCCAAGTGTTACCGTACTAAAAATTCATAAACACTTCCTTGAACAGCGCGGCACGCCCCCTTCTTTTTATTTATTTAGCCATTACTCGTAATACAACGGTGTACTGTTATTAAACGGGTAATTTGCTTCGAAAACATCGGTGTTTCAAATGTTTGAACAATACTTGGACTCAGGGCCGTGTCACTATGCGATGCAAATGGGCCTGTTTACACCACCGTGGTGCGGATTCAGTAAGACCAGGTATTAAAATAATGCAGTCTTTGAGTACAGGTCTAAAGGAATATTATAAGCCTTGCTGAGCTTAAGCTTCACTGCTCGGCGACATTACTGTGCGTGCCGCTGTCGATCCTGGAGCACAGGAGTTACAGTGGCAGGTGTGTGGTGGGATAAGGACAAGCCTTATCATTATGACCAGGATACTTGTCTGAGATTTATGTCTTCCTAATGCCGAGTTGTCTTGCGTGCGGCCGAGTTATCCGTTTTTATGAAAAATGAGACAAACCAGAAAGTAACTAGCCAGGTCAAAATTAACTTCATTCAAATATTCTTTTGCAAGTTATTTTCATTGTCATTTTAAAACTATTTTAAGCTATCCAATTGTCCTAGGTTCAGTTTGGGGTTGGCTGTTTATTAGACTTATCTATTAATAATAAAACATTTGGTTTTTAGATGTGTCTGAATGCAATTCGTACGCCCTCAAGTCACTAGGCGAGAGACTTATGCCGTGAGGATTATGCTTATACGAATTCCAGCTTATTGTTATACTATATCCTTACTTTTTTAAGCATAGTGCTTACATCTGATATTGCAATATTGAACCGGTTAGTATTGCCAATTGAAAAAATCTAAGAAGTATCACTCTGAATTTGAAAAAAGAATGGAAGGTCGCCATAAAAAAAAAAGTTTGACAGTAATTATTCCGTATGCAGGTTCGTAAGCCCGCCCACCTTTGCCCTCGTCCGTCTCCAACCGATATTGAGTTGGTCTAACACGTGCCTCATCAAATTTACATCGCGCGGCCGCTGTACACTTGCTTGTTCTCACCGCGACGTGAATTATAGATCGCCAGTATTTGTACTAACATCTTTACCTTTTTTATTGTTGCCGAGGTGCATGAAGGTTTTATGCGATATTTTGATAGTAGAATTTAAAGGTGTTGAATATGATATAACTTTTTGAAGTCTTTCGCGTGCTTGTCTATGGGTGTTTGCACAGATTTTCTTTATTCAAATTATGAAACAAAAACTTAATGCTGGGTAATATCATTGAGATACGATTAATGAGGGGAAATAAGATTTATATGTAAGCTGTCGATATGATTCTACTGTGTGTCGCTGATGATCCAGAATAGTTAGGTTAGATAACCGGGTCCATTGTAGTTTCACACAGAATTTATACCTTTTTATGGAGGGTTAGCTTGTAAAAGCTTCTTATATTCGACCGCATCAAAAAATAAATCTCCGGCCTTCCACCTCAGTATATGGCAAAAATTTTTACTCATTTGACTGGAGTCCTCAAAAAGAGCGACGCTATCGTTTTTTGAAAACTTTAAGACTCCGTGCTGCTTCTAGCATTTTTCAGTACAAAAACGATGGTTTAATAATATTTAGTCAGACATTTATCGAATGCAAAATCAAACAATGACACATCATATACATAAACCATTGACGATGGTAAACATGGCGATCGTCACATATTTTCTGGAATTTATTAAATATGTATGCTATCGAAGTTGGAATTGGTGAAAAACCGGCATCCATGAGTCATATGATACTTTATTTCTATATGCACAAGGTTTTGAATCGTTTGGCAAGTCACAATCGGCGCCTGTACGATTTAATTGATAAATTTCAGTTGGTAAAAGTTTGTTTTGACTTTTGATGATGATGGGGCTTTTAATAACGGTAAAACCCAAAACTGGTGTATAGCCTTGATTTCGGACAACACTAAAAATTGTTTGGTATATTTTTGTGAATCTGCCTATAATAAACTTGTTCTGTAAGAAACTTGATGCGCTAATAGTGGTTGAAATATTAGACTAACTATTGCTTTTTTTGATAGTTGATCATTGATCGTTCCAATTTTAGTATATGTACTGCCGAAGCAAGTACATAGTTGATCATTGATCAATAATCATATTTCATTTTATATGAATCGGAATGAAAATTGATAGGAAAAGTCTTTTTAGTTTTTCCTTGAAAATGACAAATGGTACAATTTGTACCATTTTGTTTCTTGTTGAGACGTGGCCTTTCACTAAAGGCGTTATAGGCGGGACGGCTCAGAGTCACTCAACGAGCTATGGAGATGGCTATGCTCGGGGTTTCCCTACGTGATCGAATCAAAAATGAAGAGATCCATAGGAGAACTAAAGTAACCGACAAAGCCCAACGGATTAGCTCGTCGAAGTGACAATGGGCCGGCCACATGGCGCGGAGTTCTGATGGCCGACGGGGCCAGAAAGTTCTCCAGTGGAGGCCACGTACAGGAAAGCGCAGCGTGGGACGTCCCCCGACAAGGTGGTTCGACGACCTTGTCTAGGTCGCGGGACGTCGCTGGCTGCAGGCGGCTTCCGATTTGTCCCGGTGGAAGTCATTAGGAGAGGCCTATGTCCAGCAGTTGAGCAGAATTGGCTGAGAATGATGATGATGATGATGTACCATTTTGTTACCGAAAACCAAGGTTAACAATATTAGCGTTTTCTACTTAGCAGCCAAACTTTCCGGTTTTAAGAAGGAACAACTTTTCTAGATAATTTTGCTTTGATACAGAGCAATGAACTTTAAGTTTCAAACTCCGTAATGTATTACATTTCGAGACCTATAAGGCTATGCCTATGCGCTGACCAAAATTTTGACAACTCGCAATTTTTCGCTCGTATCGCTCGTATTTTTCGCTTAACAACTACATAATTACGGTTCATATTCCCTAAAAGCATAAACAAAATATGACCAAATCATTTCCGCATACATCGCAATGACGCCCAGTTAGCGTGTTTGCGCAGCGTGTTTACTAACAAGCAGCGTGCTATCACGACTGAGCGTCCGTGGCGCGTGACACTGGCAGCGGCCGTGATGAGTTGACATTGTCGCTTGACCGCCGCGGCTAGATACAAATCGATACGCGACAACGCTTCTATTTTATTGATGCCTTTCGATTACGATGACGAATGTACTTGAAATTTCTCACGTCTCGAGATCATGCCATATGTAGGTATATATCTACTTATATGTTGCATTAGTCGTGTGTTTGCCGAATCTGATATGAAAATGTTTAATTGTAATAGTCTGCCTTGTTTTCATGGGATGGTCGTTTCTTCTTTAGAAAAGGCCTAGCAACACCAAAAATGTCGTATCGTATAACTTGACATAGCTGACCTATGATTAATGATGAGCATATTACAAATTAGTAACGCCTTTCCATTCCAGGAATCGAACCCGCAAATAATTTACACCGCAGGATCAAAGACGCCCTCGGTCAGAATGAACACGAGTTGCAGTAATGATGCACACGTATCGGGGCGCGTGCTACACTTGCATAGAAGAGTTGGACAGGCCTTCATTAACATCGGCCACAGCTGTATGTAGCCGTATAACCGGCAATTTTCTCATAAAACATGCAGACACCGACTTCTATAAACCAACAATTTCTTACGTCAATACTCTGTACTTATCATATCGATAATGACGTTAAACTCTCTTAAATATAAGCCTAACGTTGTGGACATCAATTTTTAAATGGCGGACAAGGAGGTTTGTTTTTTGGTAACTTTTGGGTATGGAAGAATAGAATTTTTATCTTCGATAGGGTAGACGAAGATAGCAGCCTCTGCGACTTGCCGTCAAAATTTTGTGTCTGTGTTAGTCAATTAATAAGAATCGAGGATATTGCTGTTTTCAAGAGAAATTTAATGACCATGTTCTGAATTATTGTCCAAAAGTAAAAGTTCTTCCGTATGTGATCCAATGAAAAGTCAGAGAAAAGTTACATCTAAATCATTTGTATGCATATATTATTGTGTTATACAAGATCAAATATAGAACAATAAAATCGATAATAATTTAATCTGGTTAGGTGGCTTCATATTTCCTAAGTCTAACGATTGTAGTGATAATTTTCGTCACGATGTTCAACCGGCCCATTAGCTCAGTTGGTTAGAGCGTCGTGCTAATAACGCGAAGGTCGCGGGTTCGATCCCCTCATGGGCCACTTCTCTTTTTTATTTTTTTACTATTTGCAATGAAATCTTATCTAAAACGTTTTCTTTTTATAACAATTATATAATTCACTGATTAATTTACGATACTTTATTGCTATACATATAATTATATCCACTGTCGATGTAACGTGTATTTTTAAAGCATTTTGATTAAAATGTGTAAGTAAAAGTTGGAATTATATTTCGTAAAAGATGATAATGATTCCGAAAATACCAAGTTCCTTCCTTGCATTAATAAAGTGGTTATACAAATTCAATTTAAAACAAAAACCCATATAAGGGATATCTTGCTTTTTAACTTTTTATCACTCTACCTTCGAGATTAATCATGCTTGTATATCTTGGCCTTAAACATACGTCCGTCGTTCTAACTCATAAATAGCAAACATCGTTATGCTGCTGGGCACGGGACTTCTCAACAAAAGAGGGTTTAGGACTTAGTGCACTAGGCTGCACTAGTGCGAGTAGGAAAGAAAACAGCCTGATCAAATCTTTCATGTTATTTACCTTTATTAAAATTAGTGACAAACATTTCGTCACTAATATACACCTAACTATTTATTAATTTATTATACAAAAAAATGTGCCCCATTAAAACTTCTATTTTCATTTGAAGAACGCAAGTCTAATTCACAATAGTACGCGCTGTGTGGTCCGTTCTATAAATATTTGTTCTCGCACTATTGCATTGTATTTTTGGAATGCTCATACATCTGTTAGCATAGTACAACATTGTTTAATTTATCAACATCTGTGAGGTAGTAGTTGCGGGCTGTGAAATAGGTTCGATTCTTATGCCGAGGCTGTAAAAATTATGTATCATTTTTGAGGTTTTTCAGGCTCTACCAAAGTATCTTTGAAAGTAGGTCAACAAAAAACCCTTTTCTTTTCATTGAATGTACCTATATTAACATTTAAGTATGCATTAGGCTTTTCGAAATTCTGAATGATAAAATAGAAATAAAGTTATCCTACAACTTCATCAAGATTAAAGTGACTGATCGCTATGTATTTTAATAATCTTAATATAGAAGAATCTAAAGTTACCGTTGGTATTTTAAATGATTTAAAACAATTACCCAGAAAGCTTCGTTACATGGCTAATATCACAATTAAATAGTAACTCCAGACCAAAATTCATCAAAATAGTGCTGACCCCGCATTAAGATACGATCAGTGTAACGTCTATGTCAGGTGTCATGAGTATCAGATACTACGAAAGACTTATCGGTGTCACAAACATATTTTTGTGGATCACACAAACATTTATCATCTCTCTAGCTCATCTCGATAGCTGGTGTTTAGCTTCCTACCCCACGGGGTTGTCAAAGGCTGTCAATTCAAGGTAACACATTCCTATTTTAACCCTTAAATGCATATTGTTGCCAAATGTCTACAAACCACTTTTGTACGATTATCTTTGAATTATTAGATCAATATCATTATATTTTTCACTTTCTGAACAAAACAAATATTGACAAAGACAAACACCTGTCATAGATACTTATAAAACCGCGGATATTAAAAAAAAATTCGTAACAACTTTTCACTTCAAGTAATTTCTTGTTTTCGATTTTATGTGTATTTTGTGACTCTTGTTTTGTCGGAATAAATAGAAATATATAGAAACAAAAATAGAATTTAGATAAAAATAAAGGTAAGTTTTCAATATTTTGATACATTTTCAATTGAATGTGTTTATATTTTGTTTTTTTACAAGAAAACGGTATGTTGCCGTTTGGCTACACCATGCGTTTGTACATTGTTTGGGAGTACGTCTTATCTAGATTTATACGTTTGGTGAGGATGTATAATTCTTTGTTTTTAGTATGAACCGACCACGACTCAATAGTAAATGTTAGGAAAAGTATCTGATTTCATTAGAATATAGGATTTTTATTGCAAAATGAGAAAGTTCATCTAGAATAGATGAAAACAATCTTGTCTACATTTGTTTTTTTGCTGATATGCAGAAAATTTCAGAAAATTTAAGTTCTTGGCCAAACAAATAATTTTCGACTTAGTTACGATACAAAGAAACCGGTTAGGTAAGAACTCTAAACTACCAACACAGAAATATTATAATAAAGATACTATTGCCAGAGCCTCTTACGAAGAGTAAAGTAGCTACGTATGAAGGTGTGGGTGTAGCTGTGACATGGTTGAAAGATAACAACCAAGTCATCCTCGCGTCAATCTTGCTAATTCGGTAAAGAGGTATGACAAAAACCATAGAAAAAACCTTTGCGCGAACGTTGTTCAAATATAATCAACTAAAACGCTCATATAGGTAAAGTAGATCTCATGGACAGTTTTAGGGGAGATACCGGGATTAGTTTAATACAATTTTCATCCTGCAAGTGATACATTCCTATGTTCTTCTATAATATATTAGACATGGCCGTGATCAATTCTTGCGTTCGATAAGAAAGCGACTGGAAATATACGTATGAAACTTATGCCTTTGGCGGACTTCAGGTCTGAGCTGGCATATAAACGTTGTCAATAAAGAAGATTAGAGACTGTAAGAAGAGTTCGACGGGCCTCTCAAATGATTAAGAATCAAGTAGTAATGAAAAGGATACGATCCTATAAAGCCAGTACCTAATAAGGACGTGCGTACAGATGGCGTAGGCCCCTACGAAAAAAATACGATTACAAGAATCACTGTAAGAATCTGAAAGAACTATAAGAATGGCGGGTGCAAAGGGTTTAACAAAACGAAATTCATAATGTATAAAGTGATTCTTTTTCACACAAATACAGATACTGTCTAGCTATTACTATTACTTACTTAAGTAATACCTACACGCATACTGTTGCCAATTGGCAACATACCATTTTTTCATAAATAAATAATTATTATGTACATTTATTTTTATTTTTATATCACTTTCGGTATCCTTACTACTTCTATTACCAATGAGATTTTTTTTATTAAGAACAAAAAAATCATGCATTTAAGGGTTAAGAAATCTGATGAAGAAGGTTCTGAGGTGACTTAATGTATACTGACCGCGATGAGCATGTTGGTCTGGTCATAGTAGTCTGCGACGGGCATGACGTTCCGGTAGAAGTTGTTGAGCTCCATGCGGGCAAGGCTGAGCACGACGTGGCCGAGCCGCGCGCCGTACTCGATCTGGCGCTCCAGCACGCGCTGCCGCCAACTCACCAGCACCACGCCTGATATCGTCTGGATCTAGGAATAATATGGTAGTAAGTTGTTATTGTTGTTTTAATTGAAAATAAACTATTAAAGTATATCATACTTTTAAAAGGTTTTTATATTCCAATGTATCTATACCTACTAATATAAAGCATGTATACTCTTGGTAAGTAGGCGAGTACCGCTAAAATAACAGTCAAAAACATCATTTGACCTTAGCCATGCTTTGCAAATGCCCACTGTTCTGATAGATATTTACAGATCGGGATTTCTCGATAGCACGCCTAATAGAGAAAATTCAAGAACAATTTTTTAATTTTACTTCACGTGATTTAAAAAAAAAACTAAATCGGGTGCAATGTCTAGCCTTTATTACAAAAGCCAGTGTTCTAGAGTTCTAGACCATTCGATCGTACCTGAGCTCACCTATGGGTTTTTAATAAAGCGTGACAGTTAATTGTTAGCCTGTGTTTACCTGACACTGTCACATGACCTCGATTGAAACGATGATTCATTCGACGGAACATCAAAACTATATGGTGCATTTATTGTACAATGCTGCTTCTGTAGATGATGGGTACTTTAGATTGCCATTTAAATTATATTAATACTAAAAATGTTTGAAGGGTAAATGTTACTAATGTTATCTTATGTGTTCCTAGCTGTTGCTAAAATCAAAGAAATATTTTTTTCTTTCTTGTTTACTAACACAGCAACTAAAGTTTAAACACATGAAGTTACCAGAATGAAAGAACATCATAGGCAAATTGTAGTGCCGGGTGAAGTTGTTTTTAGTAAAAATTTCTTAACTCTACTTAAGTCGTACTTCAGTAGGATAACGGAATCAATGTGAAAGGCTCACGCGTTATCTATTTTAATAATAAAAAAAAACATTTTCGGTAGAAAAATGCTTTCGTGGCAAGGTAGCCATTTGGATTAGGATTAGGATTGATGTATGTACATGTATATCTCCCTTATTCGGGGCACTTACGTCCGTCTGTTGAGATGCTTTTCAAGCTATGATTAGAAACCAAGACTAGAAAAAGAATCAGACTTTCACGTCACAACTATTCCAGAAAGAAGCGCATAACGAATTTGCGATTATTTTGATTCGAAGAGTAGTTGTAACCACGAAATTATGTCATCGAAAGCCTACATACGATCAATGGAAGGGAGATGTTCTATGGTATATTCCAAAATACGGACTAGTCATGGTAGACTTACGCATTCACTGCGTATTTATACACATGACGCTCCCGTTCGCTTCACTATTAGCACGCAATATATCAAATAAAATCAATTCTTTTGTGCCTCGGAGGAGTCATTAACGCGCTGCTTACAATGGGGCTTGAATCGAATCGAATCATTTAATTTATTTTCACAAAATTCGTGTATTCATAAATTTTCGTGGAAGGTGATGTAGAGTTAGTCATTGGAGTTATGGTGTAATTGTAAAAAGACTTCGGTACAATTGTATAAGGAATATATTTTCAATCATCAAGCAAAACTTATCTTATCATCATCATCAGCCTATATACGTCCAAGTAATGGGCACGGAAACGCTAAAAGAATAACCATTGCAAAAACAGCAACTGTAAGCAACAACCTAATCCCCAATATGGCTGGTCACCGCGGGGAGTTAGACCACACCCCCCTAGATGTTATAAATTTTATACCAAGCAAACTTAAAACCAATAAACAAGGACACAGAGTAAGATTCAACATAGCTACACTCAACACAAGATCATTAAAATCCCAGGAATCCCTACTAGAATTGGAAAATGCACTCGAAAACGTGAACTGGGATATATTAGGTTTAAGTGAAGTGCGAAGAGCAGAAACAAAAACATTAGAACTTGAAAAATATATTTTTTTCTATAAAAATATTTCAGCTGGCATGTATGGAGTAGGGTTTATGGTTAAAAAATATCTCAAAAAGGGAATTATAGAATTCCATGGAGTGTCAGACAGGATCGTAGTTCTGAATATCAAACTGCCCGGCCATAAACAACCAATATCAATTGTTCAAGTATATGCTCCCACAGAGACTGCTAAGGAAGAAACAAAAAACAATTTTTATAATAAACTTAATGAAACCATGTCGAATTTATACAAAACCATAATTATAATGGGTGACTTTAATGGCCAAATAGGTAGAAGAGAAACTAACGAGGACAGAATACTAGGACTATACACAACCGGCAGAAGAAACGATAATGGACAAAGGCTCATAAACTTCGCTTTGGAAAATAATTTACATATTATGAATAGTTATTATAATAGGAACCTTAAGAGAAAGTGGACATGGATATCACCGAATGGGAGGATAAAAAATGAAATAGACTATATTGTTACAAATAAACCAAAGATATTTTCAAATGTGGCCGTTGTGAACCAAATTAACTTCAATACTGATCACAGACTGCTTAGAGGACAAATTTATATAAAAGAACCAAACAATCCTAGAAAGTACACCCAATGTTCAAAACTACCAATTACATCACCTTTGCCGGAAAAAATAACCAATTTGCTACGAACTAACATACAAAAATTAGAAAATCTCAAAAATGTCCAAGAAAAGTACGATGCCCTAGAAAACACATTAAAGGAAATTGAAAGACAAGCTAGAGTGGTTAAAGCGTCTAAAGACAAACTGGGACCCATAGCAAGAAATCTAATTACTCAAAGGAAAACTATGTTTAAAGACAGGAAAAATAACAGAAACGAAATTGCGAAATTGAGCAAAAATATAAATTCAGAGATACGAAAACATAGAGAAGCAACAAGAACAGACACAAATAAAGTATTACATTGAAAAATCAGGAGGTGTGAAGAAAGCGTGGAGAGAACTAAACGAAAACTTAGCTTGGATCGACACTATGAAACATTCTCGAAATAATAAAATTGAAACGAACAGAAATAAAATTTTACAGATTGCAACGGACTACTATCGAAAGTTATATAGCGACGTGGACACGACAACTGAACACAGTCAACTACTCCACTACGGGGTATTTAACGAAGAAGAGATACCATATATTCTAAAAGAAGAAGTAGATAAGGCTATCAAATCGCAAAAGAAAGGAAAAGCACCCGGTGGAGACTGCATATCTAATGAAGTTCTAATAGAAACATCTGAAATAACAAGGAACATTATTACAGACTTATTTAATGAGATTATGCGCACGGAATACATACCTCACCAGTGGACTTCGTCAATTATAATACTACTACATAAAAAAGGGAAAAAAAAAAGACGATATAACAAACTACAGGCCCATTAGCCTAATGTCAAATTTATACAAAATATTTTCAAAGATATTGCTAGATCGGATGACAAAATTATTAGATGAAAACCAACCCAAAGAACAAGCTGGATTCAGGAAAAACTTTTCAACCATAGACCACATTCACACTATAAAACAGGTTATCCAGAAATGCAACGAATATGGCATAACTTATTACTTAGCATTTGTAGATTATAATAAGGCATTCGACTCGCTAAAACATACTAAAATATGGGAAGCTCTAGAAACACAAGGAGTTAACAAAAAATATCTACGTCTTATTATCAATCTATACAAAAACATGAAGGCAAACATAAGAACAGAACGAGAAGGAGAATACTTCCCAATAAAAAGAGGTGTACGACAAGGCGATCCTATGTCACCAAAATTATTCTCTGCAGTTTTAGAATATGTATTTAGACGGCTGGACTGGGAAAAATACGGTTTAAATGTTAATGGTAGCCACCTAAACCACTTAAGATTCGCAGACGATCTAATACTTATTTCCGAAGACCCAAACAATTTGCAAGAGATGCTGGAACAGTTAGTGATCGAAAGCGAAAATGTGGGTCTATCATTGAATGCTACGAAAACCAAAATAATGACAAACCTGGATCACACTCCAATAATTATCAATGGGACCACGATAGAATATGTGGAAGAATACACATACCTCGGCCAGACCATATCTCCATACGACCTCACAAGAAAGGAAATAAACAATAGAATAAATATGGCATGGAAGAGATACTGGTCTCTGAAAGAGATAATGAAAAATCCACGAATGCCACTCAAAACCAAAAAGACAGTGTTCGAGTCATGTATATTGCCAGTGATGACATATGGATGCCAAACGTAGAATTTAATCAATCGTGACATACACTCTCTAAAAACCTGCCAACACGGAATGGAACGTAGCATGCTTAACATCAAGTTAAAAGATAAAATAAGATTAAAAAATATAAGAAACAAAACTAAAATAACTGATGTTACTTACTGTATTAAGAAGTTAAAATGGAGGTGGGCAGGTCATTTAATGAGGAGCAAAGAAGAAAAATGGTCCAAGGAGGTAAAAGAATGGTGTCCAAGACAATACAAGAGGAAGAAAGGCAGACAACGTCGTCGATGGGAGGACGACTTCCGAAAAATAGCAGGCACTACATGGAGTCGACAAGCTCAAGATCGCGCACTGTGGCAAAGTCTAGGGGAGGCCTATGCTGGAAAGCAAGACAATCTTTGCGCACCGGTGTCTACAACAACAACTATTAATGATAATTTAGAATAGTCAACTATGTAGAGATTGTTAAATAAAGGCTTTATTTATTTATTTATTTATTTAATGGGCACGGACGCCCTCAATAACTGAACGGGTTTAGGCCTTAGTTCACCATGGCGGTCTCATACAGGTTAGCGGGCTCTGATCATGTATAAGTAAGTATATGGAGAAAAATCAGCGCAAATGTTTTATCAAGAATTAATCTTGTATTAAAGTTTAAACATCATCTTAGGTAACATCTTCGTAGAATTTATAATGTAATCGCATTTGATTAATGAAATGGAAGTGCATACTTCCATAAATTTTATTCAATCGACGATAAGTTCCTAAGGGAATGAAGCAATTAAGTAGTTGAGATCGTATCTAGGTCAATTGTATTTATAAGTGAATATAATGTAGGTACGTATGTACGTATATTGAAAGCCCCGTGGCTAAACACCAGCTTGCGAAAAGAGAGGCCATGGGTTCGATCCTTGCACCGAGACAAATGTTTGTGCGATCCACAAATATTTGATCGGATCTGAGTGTTTGTGAGACCAAAAGTCTGTCGTAGATTCTGATACCCATTACATAGGACTTATATCTGACAAAACTCTGTCAATTTGTCAAAGAAAGTTGTGATCGTTGCTTCTTTATTGACATTCTGTTTACACTTTTAATACTTGATCACTACTTTCACCACTTGATCTGAGAGATCCCTGGTTTGATTACCAGCTTGGGCAAAGTGTTCTTGCGTTTTTCTATCAGAAAATTCTCAGTAATAAATAGCTATAGGCTCGCCCCCATAACTGACTAATTCTGGCGAAATGTGGATGCAGAAATCCACGTTTGCTTGGCTCTTGGGGAATAAAGCGTGAGTCTACACGTTTGTCACTATTAAACCAACTTCCACCGAAAGTTACCAACTGAGTCAGTAATGTATGTAAAATGATTAAGGTTTACAATTTGTATCGTGCGTCCTTGACACAAATGTATCCTTTATGTCTGTGCGTACTTCGTACATCCATCAAATTGTTCAGAAACGAAAAGTCTTGGCGGCGAGGAAGTTTCGTTCAGGGTCTTATCGGAGTTGTATTGAGGGTAAATATGTAGTATATGTCAAAATATATAACCATATTTCCTTCACCTTTAAAGTACGTGATAACATTGTATGCACACTTAACCAACCAGCACTAGGCCAGCGTGGTGGTTGGACTAAGACCTAAACCCTCGCATTAAGATTTTGTGTCGAGGGTATCAGAAACTACGAAAAACAAATGCCTAGACCCAATAAAAATATTTGTGGATCACACAAACATATGCCTCAGTGCGGGGATCAAACCCACAGCCTCTCGTTTCGCAAGCCGGTGTCAAGCCAACTGTGCCACGGGTATATAGGATGATGATCACACTCATAACGTCAAAAAGTCAGAGGTGTGACCCTGGACTTTTAACCTACAACTGCCACGATTCTTGCACCCCTAACCTTCTCAACCATCAATATTCTTCTTCTTCTTCTTCTTCATCAACCCATATACGCCCACTGCTGAGCACGGGTCTCCTCTACCATTGAGAGGGTTTAGGCCATAGTCCACCACGCTGGCCTAGTGCGGGTTGGTGGACAGTGCGGGTATATTCATATTCATGTAATAAAGAAATACCTTATCTGAGTACTCGGCGACGTCCCTCATGGAGCGAGGATATCCGGACACCAGGTAGGTCTTGGCAGTGGGCGCCATCTTCATCTCCAGCATGAGAACTTCCGTCACCGTCTTGCTCGATAACGTGCCGAAGTCTTGCATATCTAAGGGGATAAAATGTACGTGACAATGAAATATGATAATCCTAGTTGCTGCATATGGAACCAAAAAAGCAATTGACTCATTTTTTTATGACCTTACCAAATATTTATCTGAATGAATATTTTGATTTATTAGATAATAGGAGTTAGGATTGTGATGTCTCGTCATAATATTTTGAAATGTATTATGTAAACTATAATATATTTCCCGAAGGGGTAGACAGAGGTGCATTTTTGCGCCCACATTTCTTTCTCACGTGATTCGAGGCGAGCCTTTAACTATTTTTGCCGCACATCTTTGAGTTTGTACTGTTTTTGACAATTTCTTAAAGAAAAAACCAAGAACTTTTTGCCTGTCCTGGGTGTGGAATCCTGTCATTACCGAAATTTGACAATAAGCAATTTATGCAAATGCGTATTACTTTATTGAGTCTTCGGCATGTGATGTTTACAAGATTTTTTTTTAGATAGCTATATCAAAACTTATCCGTATACATTGTGGTAAGTGCACATGAAGTGCCATAAACGGATGTGTTTCCCTGAAGTCAAAATGTTAGATATATCCTAATATACGTAGAACCCACGGTCCTAAATACAGAAGTTTCTGGAAATAGTTCACATTCGATCGTTCGAATTAAGACGGTATAAATTCTGCATGCTCAGAACACCTTATTCCCTGCATTATTAAACACGTATCGAATACGAATAAATAGAATTATATTTGCTATTCTAGTATCGACTTTATGACATTGTCGTAGGGTTTATAATTTCATTTCGTTTCTGTGAGTCACTTTTCAAGAACCTTGGGATGACGCCGCCACGTGCCTTTTCCCATACTGGACTATATGTAAACTAAATAATAGTAGAGTAATTATATAGTGTAATAAGTGGTTATTACTCGCTTTCTGACGCGGTGTTTACAACGGTTTCCATTTTATTCCAACTACTGCAAAGCAGGCCGACAGAATTTTGTCAAGTGGTGAGTGATCGAAATTGTGTCTCGTCATTATAAAGGGATTGGCGAAGCAAGACATATAAACTTACGCCTGTATTCCCCAAAGGTGTGGATGGGGGGAGTTTCTGCATCCACATTTCGCCAATTGTGTTTTTGTTTTGAAAACTTGCCGTTTTTTGGGCATAATTCTCAACTCCTTACACGGCAAATTATTATACAGCGAGACCGTCCTTAAATAGAGATGATGACTCTCTTTGGCATGTTTTTTTTATCAAAGCTATTGGAATATGATCTATACAATGTATCGAATAATTGAGATTTCTTACACAGAAAAATGAGAACCTTTAAATTTGAAATTAGACATGATTACTACGATTTTATAAAAACGCATTGGTGTGTGTGTAGTGACGTAACCTCTCGAACTGCGTACGCGGGAAAGATACCAAGAATTAAGGCAATCCAACTAAGCCCTCACTGCTAAAATAAAAACAAGTGGCATGTGGATACAGATATGTGCGTTTGCCTACCCGTTCAAGAATACCTATAGACGTGAGGTTATGTATTCATTACTGATTTTTGACCGTATAAGCCATCCACAGATCTCATTAATTTTCATAACATTTATTATTCTATACGAAACATCGACCCAGAACCGTACAAAATACACTACAACAAAAATCTCTTGTGATGTTCCCCCTATCCTCTCTCCAAAATCTGTCAATCTTCTTTACAAAAGTCAAGGAAACCACGCGGACCTGTTACTTGTTTTTCACGACCCAATGTCGCGGGGTCGATCGATGGCGTGCATAATTCAGTCAGACCATGCACTTGAACTGCGAGGCTGGTCATTGCGAATATATTTCCGCAATGTTTACGACTATATGGGGATTAATTTATACGGAACAATTCGAATAGTTGATAGTAAATAGAGAGATTTCCATTTTTAAGCTTTTGACATATTCATGCTAGCCAGAATGATGGTAAAGGAAAGAAATGTATACGTAGAATGGAAGATTCATCTTTGAACTTTCGAAAGAAAAATCCCTCCTAAAAAGGAGGTACACGCATTAATCAGCTCTAATGGCAACGAATAGGCTTGAACGAAAACAACAATCTCGCAAAAAAATCGTGAAAGTAATAACACCATTTTTGGCAGCAGGATAGTTGTATGCAACCAGAATCATATGGCAGTTTCGCTTCTATTACACAGTTCGTTTTTTGGTAGACGAGATTTTTTTGAACGCACTTTTTCATTATGACAATCGAATGAAATGAATGAATATGTAGACTTATGAATATAATTCTTACCGTTGCCGATGGCGTACTGCTGCAGGAGGTCGGTCATGTTGATGTGCACCACCCCGCGCCGCTCCTGCATCAGGTTGTCGCAGTGGGTCACCTTTCCGCTGCCTGGACCTCCTGGGAACAAGAGTTTATATGCTAGAAACATGTGGAGATTCCTGGCGGTCAAAGCGATTTGGGTAGCTTGATAAAAAAACCTAGAGCTGTAGAATTAGGCCTAAATTATCTCTATAGAACAGAGGCCCATGGCACGTAAAGCACGTATGGTTAAATGGTCTTTATAAGTTCAACCCAAATCATTACAATGCCACAGTATAATCCCACAAAAACTCATTACTATGAATATTTCTTGGCCTTTTAAAATCATCATGGCGCAGTTGCCATGGAACCAGCTTGTCAATCCTCGCACATAGACAAATAATTGCGTGTTTCTAAAATATTTATTTCGTGTCTGGACATCAGGAAATAGACAAATAGGTCATAGTTTCTGATACCCTCGACACAAGACTAGCATCTTAGTTTGACATTAGAACTATTTATGTGACCGTTGAGAATAATATTAAGTATTTTTAAAAGACTACAATGAAGTTTGCATCCAGGATTGATTGTTGGATGTAAGCTGCCTCCAGTCTTACATTGGCTGATGAATTGATTGACAATTTTCACTTTATACCAATACATCATCATCATCATAATCATCATAACTCACCGAGTACGAAGATAACAGGCACGTTGGGCGGTTCGAACTTGACGTGGCTGGAGTTCTGCATGGGGAAGACGGCGCCCGGCGGCGTGGCCCGGCCTTCCCACGCGCTCGCACCTCGGCTCTGCTCGCCTCCCGTAGTCTCCAGCTCTTCATTGTTTTGTTCTAAAGTGAATTTATTAGAGAATATATTACATTACAGCTGCCCTGATTCGAAACTATTTGTTCACTGTAAAAGGGCAAAACTAGCGTTTGTTCCGTTCATCTCTAGTGATAACTACTTTCGGAACTGCGTGATAGTCTAAATTTTGATAAGAGATGCATTTGATATTTTATGGGTTAAATAATATTTTAACAAAAAACATTTTTTCATCATCAGCATGGGCTGATGACGTGACGTCATGGGTCGTATATGGATACGTTCCACTGCTGGGCACGGGCCTCCTCTACAACTACGCAAAAGTAAATTTTTGTTAATAGACTTTTCTCAGCAGTTTTGAAAGGACAATTACAATAAACTGATGTCGCTTCGCAACCTGTCTGATCACTGAGAATTAGAAACATGCTGTACACACCTGTGATTGGTGTACTGTATCTGATATAAATGGTGTCTTCAGAATTGTTATAATGACTAAAATATTGAGTTTAATTAATTAAGAGTGTAAATGCATATATAATAGGTACCTACATACGTGTGTGTGTTAATTAAAAACAATATTGCGAATGTTTGCGGGTACACGATAATTGTTACTTACGCCAAAAAAGATATGGTATAAATATGATACGGATAATATCATCTGGAATTGCATGACAATGATGGTCGCGAATATTAGTATTGATCTTATGTACAAAGTTCCGACTTTTGCAAATTGTGTGTGCACTTATGAGAGGGCATCCGTTATGACGAATTTAAGCATTAAATGAAAATATCTTGATGTAACTTATCCAATTTATGAAAGTTTGAAGTGTTAAATATGAGTATTTTATAGATTACACATGGGAGAAAAATTGTAATTAAAGGCAAATGCTGTTACACTATTTCTGAGCTGATCTATTCTTAAAGATCTGATCTGCGTTCAAGACTTAGCACCTTAAGTTGCATAAATAAAAAGTGGAAGATGGATAAACCGTAACACACATAGTTCAGATTTCACACTAGGTTACAAGTCCTGTGTCATGGGTATCCGAGACTACGAGAGACTTTTTCCGTCTCACAATCACCCAGACCTGAAAAGAAATATTTGTGGGTCACACAAACATTTGTATCGGTGAAGGGATCGATCCTGTGACCTCTCATTTCGCAGGCTGGTGTGGGGGCCATAGGGCTGTCAATAGATCCTTCCAATAGTACAATCCGAGAAAACTAGAGTCCCAGATTCGATTCCAGGGTCGGAAAAGGTTTCTAGTTTTTATATCAAGATATTCTCAGAGCCTTTTTTCTGCCAAGTGGTCTTTCAGCCAAAGTATGTGCCGTGCGATCTAGAGGTGCCGGGTTCCATTGAAAATTCTCAGTAGCAAATGGGAGTCTGAGAACGTGCCGGAAACATGTAAATAGGTTCGCTGCCCTTTGCGTGGTATTAATACATACTGGCGAAATTTATGTATGAAAATGTGTGTGCTTATCGCTTCGGGGATACAGGCGTGAGTATGTTATGTGTTTGTGTGTATTTTTGATGTCGTGAAGGTAAAAATCTGCTCCTGGTGCAATTTTATGCAAGAGTCACCCCATCTTTATATCAAAGTGATAAAAACAAAAAAAATGATTATTCATCATCATCCCATTTAAGTCCCACTGCTGGGTACGGGGCTCCTCTATTACTGAGAGGGCTTAGGTCTTAACACACCACTCTGACTTAGTGCGGGTTGGCACCTAAGAAAATTCTTACAATTGTTAGGTGTGCAGGTTCATCACGATGTTTTCCTTCATCGTTAAAATCACGATAGAGTTAATATATATGTGTGTCAAATTTGATAATTTGAATAAGATTTTATTTTCCGTATCAGAGAATTTAATCTTGTCTATATTTTAATTTATGAGTAGGTAAAAGATTTTCCTTTCACACCGTTAATCAGTTTACTGGAATTATCGTTGAAATTTCCATAAATATGTTTATCTAGTTAAAAGTTACTTAAGATCGACCAATAACTTAATTTTTATTAGTCTAGAATCATGTTTCTTCAGAAAATTTTTTTTTTCTGGAAAACGATAAAAAAAGACTGTCATGAAGCAATTACATGTAAGAAATTCATTACTTCGTTTATTTCAGATAATTATAATAGCCTTTATACAATTATCAGCATGATTGATATTTTGAACTAACGGCTAAAATTGGCGCCCAACATGGTGCGTACTTTGTATCTGGATTGTTCGGCAAGTCTACTAAACGTATATTTCTCGTATATACTATAATTATAGTAGTTATTATTGATTTATTCTATATGTATAGAATATATCATGCATTAAAATTAAGTGACAATCGCCAATCGTAGAATGCATTAAATTTATGTGATGGGATTCTAGTTATATTGAAAAGCATCATATTTAAGTTGTTATTTTTATTTCAACAACAACAACGTTGCCTTCCTACGTCATAGTAATTAATAAACACTGACCAGTGTCTAAACAGATGCCCATATTCCATGAAGATGCAGATTATATTGAAAGTTCCTTTCGAATTTTAAACACCAATGTCTCTTAAAAAAATATTATACTAAGTTATTAATTGGCACTTAAACACACATCCAAAACGTACTGTTCCGTTGTCTGCCGCCGCGGGCAATCACACGCGACAATTAATAGTCTATCGATTGAAGGACGCGACCTTCGAAAACGAACATCGAAAACAAATCAAACATAAAAATCTGCTACTGCACAACATTTAGCTCATTTTCAAAATTTCCAAACGAAGTCATTCTTTTTATTTATTCGAAAGTTGTGGCGGCGTGATAGCATTTCTGCCAGCGGTTTGAATCTAACTGGCATCGCGGGCCGACCGCTCGTTGTCACTGCTCGCTCGCGACTGGACACGGCGAGACTTTACACCTGACCAAAACATGTCCTGTCTCACCTTCGCACTTGATTTACCGATAGTGCGAGCGAGAGGGACGATCGATTGAATAATTAAAGAGTTGCCCACTTCAATGAAACCGCGTGAGTAATTACGATGTAAAATGCAGGGCTCCCGAGACATCCGCGTGACTGATCATGTTTGCACAGCGAGAAACGAACGATTAGGGTCACGGCGCTCGCTCCTACACATTAACAGCCATTTCGCTGTTTACAAAAACATTCCTTGTACAATTGTTTGTGCCTTCGATACATACGGCACAATTTGTTAACGAGAGTAATACATTTTTAATGTGTATTCTTGTGTCGCGTTTAGGAAGGACGTGAATATTATTTATTAAGTTCTGTGCCTTCATTTCTTTCCGGTCTTACCTAGGGGTCACATGCATAGTTCTGATCCCAGACTAGGATACAAATCCTGTGTGGACTTTGGTCTTACAAGCATCTATTCCTGAAACAATTTTTTGTGGATCACACAAACATTAGTCTCGGTGCGGGGATCGAACTCGCGGTCTCTTGTTTCACAAGCTGTTTTGTTGCCAAAAATGCCGCAGGGTTGCCAAATTTAAGAAATTATGAACGCAACTTCATTATTCTAGCTTGGGATATACTTACTGACTAAAGCTAAATAAAAAAATATTAAATCAGATAGTCCAAAGATGCGGTTGGCTAGACAGCATCTCGCGAAATGAGAAGGCACAGCTTCCATCCCCGCATCGACGCAAATGTTTGGGTGATCTTCAAATATTTGCTTCGGGTCTGGGTGTTTGTGAGACCGAAAAACCTCTCGTGGTGTCAGATACCCACGACATAAGAATAGTATCTTGGTGTGGGGTCAGGAGTATGTATGTGATTGTTAAGTGTATTTATTTATTTAAGTAACGTCGCTTAGAGCTTTTAAGCTGTTAAAACACCGTATTCGGCTAGAAGGACCAAAATAAAAAATGAAGTAATATTAAACAATTTATTATTGTTTTATTCGTTTGATAAATTAATAATTGGAGATTCTGAACAATATTAAAAGTGGAAAACCATATCAGCATGTATCCATTTAATCACATTTTAAGCATCATGAGCTCTGTATATTGAGGTAACATATAATTAAGTACTGAAATCAATAGATGGAGAATAAATAACCCCTCAAAGTTACATTGTTTAAAACATAGAAAATATTAAATGTAAGTGACGGTACTTTCATAAAAGTCAAAAGCGTTGCACATTCAATATATAATGTCCAGTTATAATTCTTTATTATGTTGTCAGGTTGGCCTTATTTATATTTCGAATTGATTATGTTAAATTAAGATTTAAAGCTTAATAATTATTTGGAATTTTTTAATCAAGCTGGGGTTCCATGGAAGTACCGCAACTGATGTGGGTACAACTTGACAATTGATGGTTTTTAATTTAATACATGAAAACAAAACATAGCCCTTGATAACCTTAACTAAACTTATACGAAAAATATTATATTGGTCTTGACAATCTCTTTATATTTAACGATCAAGTACTACGACCGGAAATTGAATACGTTTATAAATTCAATACGAAATAATATAATATACAAATCAGTCCTTAATACAGGCTTGAAAAATTACACTAAATTCTCTAATCTTATACATAAAAATTGTTCTAAGTGTGATGATATAACTTTAAGTATACAAGGCGTATTATTATCTAATATTTCTAATATACATATTAACTATATAATTTTTCGACAATGGCAACTAATGGTGTGACGTCAGACTTCAGTGTTACTATAGCCAAAATAATAGATCGGGGATAAAAATAATATGATCATTATGAAAAACAACATTTATATTTAACATAACTTTTTTACGTCATTCGTTCGAGAAACATAAGGTTACATTTGCATTTTTTTTATTTTACTAAAAATTATAGGCATAAGAATATACGAAAGCATAGTTTGGGTATTGACAAAATATTTTATAGACTAAGTTGTCTTTAGCATTTCAATTTAGTTGATATACTTAAAGTATGGGTTGGCTATTTCAAATCAACCTACTTTTCTCTCAGTCAACTATGTTAAATACAAGTAAAGTAAAATTTGACTGAAGTGTTGAATGGCCTGCAGATAAAGATTTCATATAATTTAGGATAAAAGTAGAAATTCTACAGACCATTGACAATAATCTGTTCCACATTATTTTTTTCAAATAACGTAGGGTAAGAATGAAATATACAAAATTCATTCCACAACTACAAGGACTGTCACACTCATATTCGTGCCTGATACTCTTAAATCTCTTATATAAACATATAGATTATATACAAAGGTTGTAACATTAGAAATAATTGGAAGAACATTTCACTTATTAACTACTAAATGCTTTGTATTTACAATATCATTGATGTTACGAAGGTTGCGCTCAGTACTTACTCCAAAATATTAAAAATAACTATGGAGAATAAAAGGCTTGAAAACAGAAATAAGGAAGATTATTTTGCATTGACGATCAAAAAAGCAAAAAAAATTTTTCGATTTATTATCCAAAGTATTAGTACGAGAATAAAGCCGACTCGTCCAAAATAATAATTGATGAAATGCATACATTAGGGAATATTCGTAACGTCAACATCAATAAAGAGTAAATTTCAATATATTTCAGTACTAACTTAACTTTAAATCGATCTAAAAATTTGTAAATGTGTGAATTATATATTACTTAAGCAACAATAGTAGAATTTGCTAGCAATATAAAATAGCAAATGAAATTTATATTGGTCGAAAAACCTGATTATGTATATAAATTCTATCGCCACAAAAACATGTTGAAAGTCGAACTACCCTCAACTTTACTTTGATTATCCAGCCAATCTACGCCGAAAAGTATAAAGTCAATAGTCATTCTTATTACAATGTCTGGTAAGTTAACACTTTAATAAACAAAGAGTTTAACATTCGGTTCATAAATTATGGCCGATCAATAAAAGGCAAATAAAATGATTCATCGTCGGTACTTAATAATACGGCACCGTATTTTATTCAGTACACTGCTGACTCATTTTCAAATGACGTCATATTATCAGGACTTCAGAGTTCACATATTCTATCTGTGATTAAGAATTTATCTTAAAACATAACTATTTCTTAAGCAACCAAGGCTTTATTAAAAGTTGATTATATCTTTCTTAAATTAATGTTTCGCCTCTGCTCGTCTTCCGTCATAGACTACTTCAGTAACACAAATTATTAAGTCTCATCTTAGTTTATTTGATAAAACGAAACATAACCATCATGCTTTATGATAGTTAAGCGAGATATACAAATTAATAGGCACCAAAATAAACACATATTTTTGTCTTAATATACAGATAATAAATTAAATTAAAAATAATATCATACATAATATTTAGAACCATTTTGAAGTCCCAGCGTAAATTTTATATTTTGGTCTGTTTCTCTTCGAATCTCATTTTCGGAATTATTGCCTCACTCTATCATATCATAGCCCAAAAAATACAGACAATTATACTCTAAATAGGCATACATTGCAGTATACACAGACACACATGACTCAATGAAAACTGAAAATTAATGAGCACAAGGCAATGTCGAAATAAAACTGTAAAAAATTATTCAATCAGTATTTCTTGAAGATTTTTCTTTTTTTTTATCAGCTAAGTAGTATGTTCTACGTACCATACGCAATTTTTGCTGACATTTACAATACAAAATAAATCTTCTACTTTGTAGCTCCTATATGAGTTATATTTCAAGCTGACGAGATTAAAACGATCATATTGTTAGGGTAACTTAACTAAATAAACTAAAGACCTTAATATCAAACAATATTACATAAAGGTATAAAACATAAAGTATTAAGTTGAGTCAACAAGTCGTTGGATGGACTTAAAAATATCACATTTTTTATTATATTAAAAGATTGTTCACGTCTAGCGATACATACATTATAGTATCTTGTAAAATGAACTGTGGAAAAAAAGAAGATTAAATTAGTAATTATACATACAATGCCGTGGAAAAAGACTGAAAATGTAGAAATAGAACAAGAATAAGGGCATAAAAACCTAAATTTGTCATTCATTCATTCTTGTATGACCGCGCACTGTGTCCGCTAGAAGTGAACAAACCTAAATGAGTAAATTAAGTAATTGTGAGTTTATTAAATTAATATTAAATAATAATATTACAACTTCGGCATTTTTCATATTGTATCCCTCAAATAATTTAATATCTATAACTTTTATTGTGCATTTCTAACGCCGTAATCCTAAATAAGGTCCCGCCTTATGTATTTGTCAAAAGATCGAACTGTCAAATTTTCCCGCCTTTTCTTTTTCTGATTCGTAATACATGTTTTTTTTAAATTGCATTTTATAAAAGGAATAACATATGAAAATTGCACTTACTAATCTTAACTAAATTTATGGCTGTTGTTCACATATTTTTCTTTTAAGTAACATAACTGAGCACAAAATTTATCTAAAAACCGATACAATTTCGAGTAATCGTAACTTGGAAGAAATTGCTTGTAAAATTTACCAGGTAAGAAAAAGTTTTGTTTCATTTGAAATACGCAGCCACTGAGAAATCTTGCATACTATACAACAAAATTAGTACCAAAAATAATGTCTTTTTAAGAACCATTTGTGAGCGTAGCGTCTAAAATAAATTATTACTTCGCATAAACTAAAATCACATTATAATATTAAAAATCGATAATCAATATTCGTTTCATTATAATACAATCGTATCGGCATTATGATCAGGCATAATCGAATGCGTTCTTTGCCTTAAAAATGTTTTTAAAAACAAATAAAAATTCTTGTCAGATACCGAATAGAAACGTCATTTTACAGTGACCAAAGTCGTTAATTTCTTTTAAATGAATTTTGTAGTATCTTTGTTAATACCATTGAAATATAAACATAGTTAATTAAAAATGTACATACAAACTTATGTATAAATATTTGCATAATATACTAAATTAGTCGTGTAAAGACAACAAGTGGATTCGCAGTAAATAAGCAGGCAGCATGTTGCGTGTTTTCTCAACATCGATTGATATGAGGAAAGAACACAGAAACGTGAAGTATGTTTGAATTGTCTTCCTTATGTTCAAGTAATCAATCATACACAGCGTGTATTAAATGACCAGTTAAAATCGTATTTTTATGATTAATTCAGTATGTGTAATGCATTTAATATATTTTTACGATAGCATAATCAGAAATTTGCATCCCAGCTGAGTATGAGGTATTAATATTGATTTTCGCGGTCTAGTTAAAGTAACCATGAAAATAGATAGTGTATTCTCTATGACACAAAATGTCTATGATTTTATGGAAGTGTTGCTATCATATGTTTCTTTAAATACATTAGATGCTAAATAATTATCTTCACTGACTTGCACATATAAATGATAAAGCATGGCTTTATTTTAATTTCATTTCCCGGCATCTAAATTCTCATTAATAGGTATATCATATCATTTCTTTACATTTCGATACCACATAGAAATAGGGAGCTAATTCAATGTTATTCACCTCAAACGTTTTATATGGATTTATTAAAATTTCAAATGTCATATCACGCAACAGTCACGGCCGAGTTGTCCCGCTAACGATCAACATCAGATTTCATTTTCCATTGCGAGCCATTCGCTTTGATAACGATTGTACCTAATTATATATTACAACGAACACGTACATAACAATTTATACTATTACCAGATCAATAAATAACACGGGATTTTCATTTCAATAATACTTAATCTATAACCATCGACCAATCATCTCAATAAGACACTTACCGCATTTTCAAAATCTTCAATCATGGAATGATTTGCCACAGCAAAAACTACCTTACCGCCCACGTGATAAAATCAATTCTCCACTCACTACCCTCATTTTGGCCGTATCTTCTCGTAGAAATATGTTTGGGCCACATTATTGGCTTCTTTTACTAGCAGTTTTCTTTTAACGAATTTGAATTGTTCTAATGCGAACTCGTAAAGTTCATTCTCCATCTTCCAAACTACTGATTGTTGGATTTTTTCAACTGTTTTTTGCGATGGATCTATCTTCGAACTTGTCTGTCTGAGATGCGATTTATTACTGCTGAGGTAGTACTCTGTGGCTCCACGGAAGAACCTTGGCAGAGTTGCCTCTAGTACTGTTATGAAGTCTAGCATCTCCTCCGTAACTCCTACCACTAAGTAATGATTGACTAGGTTGTGTTTCGCTTGCTCTAATGCCCATTGATTGCCGGGTTTCCTGAAAAAAACATTTAGTGCAAATGTTACAACTGGATCTACATGAGGTCCATAGCTATCCAAAACACCTATAAATCCCACATTTAAATAGTTTTCTTTGGATATAGGGTCTTAATATGCAGTCTTATCAATTTTTATTCATGTTCATCTCTTGCTTTTCTTTTCTCGATTTTAAATGCACTTACCAGCAATCTGCTGCGTGGCCACAGAAGAAAGGCACTTGCAGCCACATATTGTTAGGGTCGCAGTCAGGTTGTCCCTGCTCCACGCACTCGTCAAACGTCTGTAGAATATAGAAACTCTCTTTGAAATTCTATACAAATCGATTTTTTTTTTGGTTATAATCTTTCCCCTTTTCCCCAAGTTTGTGACTATTTTACAGAGTTCTTTTCTTTGCTATTGTCATGATAGTATTTTGACGAAATTGAGTTATCCCATACATACGTTCATCAGATTAGACTGTGAAGGTATTAATGTGTCCGGTACAAATCAGTATCGTAAGAAAGTAAATATCACGGCCGTGGTGGGACTCTAGTAAGAACTTGGGTTTTTATATCGATTATTATAACGTCTCAGAGGTTATCAGATCCGGTATCGCTGTTAAAAATAATAAGTGAAACGTTATTTATTTGAATCGTTGGGAATACCCAAACGGATCACGAGATAAACAATACCATACATTACCCCTATAGAGAATAGAGGTTAATTTATGCGAAACCCCTGTACGGTACGATTCTAAAAATACCTAGAACTAATCTGGATTTAATAATTTCTAGCCGTGAGATTATTTCGCGAAGAACTTACTGTATCAGACTGCTGCCTATCCAAACCTTTTGGTACGAATTTAATGTTTTTTTAAACATGGTAAAATATATCACCCTGTTTCAGCTTAATAGTTTTGTAAACACCTTACACTCGTTTCAACCTTGTGAGTAATTGTCGGTCTTGGTTATACATTTGATAAACGATGTCATCGATTTTCAATTGTTTCCAACATGCGAACTTGTTCTTATGATGACTTTTGAAATAAGTATTAGTTATTTAGAATGCAGCTCATTATCAGTATGTGGTTACTCAGCAGTTGTTTTGAGTATTTTAGTAGAATTTTGAAATTGTAATCTTTATCTTAAAAAATTGTTAGTGTAAAAAAGAATAAAGCTATAGTTATATTTTATTTAAATTTTATTAGTTTTATGTACCTATCTAATTAATAACGAAGATATTGTTAGCATCACCACAAAAAAAGGTCTCAAGTTAATAAACAAATATTTTTACGATGAAACATTGCTGAGGTCATAAAACTGAACCGGATCCAATAATTATCATGTACATTAATTGCGATTAAAATACCTCTTTACTATTATCTTTGACTAAATAACAGCCGAAGTAAGCACAATACAATTACGAGATGTAAATATTCAACCTTACGTTACAACTTCGACAAAAATAGCAAATGCAACAATTTACTCTTTGTCTTTTTAGCATCGCTACTATTAAAAAAATAGTGACGATTCAAAAGAACTTGTAAAAGTCTATTCGAATAAAAATGATTTTGACTTTCACTTTGACTATTTTTATTTTATGTTATCGGTGATGGGACCTCTTTTTTAGTTTGAAGGGCAAGCCGAAAGGTGTATGTCGAGCTAGATTTGCCTTCCAATTTACCCTTCTTTGGACACTCAATCACAGTCAATTAGTCTACAGGGCGGGCATCGTAGAGTCCTAACTTAATAATCCAATTGGATTCACATAAAAAAGCCTTCACAGATTTCTCATCCCCGGAAAACTCTTTTTTATAATTCTTGCTTTAGTAGCTAACCTAAAAGATTTTTTATCATTCTTACTTTAGTAAACTAATCTCTGCCGGAGGATGCTAATTAACAAATATTACTTAGTTTATTGTTATGGGAAAAGCACTTATTACACAACTGGCTAACTTGGCAACAGTCGACATAGATATTTCCTAAGACATAGAATTCATCCAAGATCTGTGTGGTTCGCTCGCCAAATGAGGTATGTCAGCGCTGTATTACGGCGAACTGTTGTAGTAGATAATTTTATGTAGTTTAATAAAGGGAATGCCTGTGGGTTTACGCTTACGCTTAGTATGGGTTATTTGTGTAAGGTTTGCTTGATACACAATTCTATTCTAAAACCATTTCTGAAGGTCAAATTGAAGAAGTTCTATATATCCCCTATAAAAATGGTTCAGCAGTTTACTCGTGAAAGCGTAATTAACAGACGATTAGACTATCTTTCTCATTTATAATAATTACATAGTTATGTTTATTTGTTTTTTTGTGAAAACAAACCTCATAAATCCTCGCCTACTTCAAACAAATTCTTTATATTATACTTATTTCCTACGACTAAAACTTCACCAAATACTCTCCATTGCTACAAAGACACCCTATTATTAATTGCATCTTATTAAGTCAGTAAAGAGCCTTAGCAAAAATACAGCAGGCCGGTATGCAGCCAGCCTACTCCTTATCAAACAGCGGCTCATTTAGCATGCAGTTAGCACCAAGGGCTCTATGCACCGTGACATCATTTGTATAAATAATATCGACACAAGGCCGGGTAAGTGTTCTCATCACACAACAGCTGAATAAGATAAGGGAAATAGACAGTACTTTGTATTGGGACTGTAGCCGCTTGTCTGTCACCTATTCGTTCTACTATGATCATACGGCCAATGATTTTCATCAACCCATATACGCCCACTGCTGAGCACGGGTCTCCTCTACCATTGAGAGGGTTTAGGCCATAGTCCACCACGCTGGCCTAGTGCGGGTTGGCGGACTACACACCTAAGTAATTGCTAAGAACTCTTAGGTGTGCAGGTTTCATCACGATGTTTTCCTTCACCGTTAAAGCAAGTGATAATTCAATGTGAATACACACATAACTTCGAAAAGTCAGAGGTGTGTGCCTGGGGTTCGAACCCGCGACCACCGAGATTCTCGACCGCGCGCCCAAACCTCGAGCCCATCACTGCTTGACCAATGACCAATGATAAAACATAAAAATTTGAAATAAAATTTAAGGGTTGTCACAAATCTATAATTGATATTACACGCAACCCTAAAAACTAAAAAGCGTGTGTATCAAACATATGATGGTCTAATCATAGGTTCGGCACGCTCGGCATGCTGACATTTCCTTTCTAGTTTTATTCAAGTGTTCTATGGTTCTCTCCCCGTTACTAACAAAACGCGTTCACATCATTATTCGTACAATAACGCACAACACATGTGAGCTTGTGGCGAGTAACTCAGTCAATTATACTGAGTTATATCGTAGTAAGAATGCGACCCGTTGACACATTTCAAAGAATTTTCGAAGGTTTGTCTGTATTCACAATGAATTATCACGCAAATAATTAGTGACGGTAATTATCGCAAGGCAACTATGTCCAAAAATAATTTCTTGGATGTTCAAGTCGCCTATAGGCCAAAGTCTTGGACTAAACAAACATTTCCTAGTTTTAAAGAAGGCCAATGACCAGCAGTGGGACGTTTATAAGTTGACATAGATGACATAATAAGTAGGTATTGCCTGAATATTTCAACTTGATAGAAAAAGTGAGTCACTCGAGACAAATATTTGTGAACCACGCAATAATTAGTATCAATGCGAGAACCAAACCAACGTCCTCTCGTATTAAAGAAGTTCGACGGAAAAATACTTGCGGCACTATCCATATAGGGAATACAGCATGGCGGTTGTCTAAAGGTGTTGCATATTAAGTGTATAGAGGAACTATGACATGTTAAGGTCGCATACATACCATTTTATCACCATGTTTTTTCCGCACCAAATGTGGCCGGTAATTGTCCCCGTACCGCAGGAAATAATAATACGACACAAGTCTATCGAGGGGTTTCCTTATTAAATTTATAAATATAGGCTTTGAAGTTGTCCCCAGTCTGCAACAAATACATTTAATAAATTAGAACAAAAATATTTAAAATAAAAATATAGCCAAACCAATACCTGAACAATGAACATACATCCTACTCCAAACTCAGTCTCAGATGTCTCATTTACCGCGATCGAGTGTCTCGGCGGTCGCAGTTTCAAATCCCAGGCATAGACTTCCGACTTTCCGGAGTTATGTTAGTATTCACAATGAATCATCACTTAATTTAACAATGACAGAAAACATCATGAGGAAACTTGTACACTTGTTCTTAAAAATTACTTTGGTTTGTAGTCCACCAACCCGCACTAGGCTGGCATAGTGGACTATAGCCTAAACCCTCTCAATGGTAGAGAAGGCCAGTGCCTGGCAGTGGTATGTTTAAGGGCTAATGACGATGTTGCAATAATTTTATTTCAGTTCAACTAAAGTTATCAGTTTATTATAATTATACATTTTTCCTTGAAATCCTTTACTAAGGGCTAACTAATGGCACAACATAAAAGAGATTGTAAAAATGTATGTAAATACAAACCAACATATGTATATTGACCTTAGACAAGCCATATTAGGTTTGATTAATAAACAACAAACTTCCATGAACTTCACATAGCAATATATGGTAGTACGTTTTAGTTAATAGAATTGTAACTCCGTTTTGAAAAAAAAAATGTCACCCATTGAGAAGTCCATTACAATATGAAATCATACAATTGAATATTTGTTTCTGTTAAGTTATCAACATCCTTACATAAAGTAAAAATCAATAGAAAATCTGGAAGTGTTGTTATGTATCAGGATCTGTGTGCATCTTCAGACAGACATTGAACAAGCATAATTATTATTAATGTCAGTTATTTAGTGATGTAATTATATCACTTAAATTAAAGTTTGGATCTTTTTTAACTACCATGAGGTTGCCATGCAATTAGTTTAATTAATTAAATTGCTAATGTGGATGATAAGTATAATAATAACAACTTTGCAGATTGTAGGTTTATAAGAAAAACAGTAAAATTTAACATTAAATCATTTATATTCAGTAGAGGTGAGAGTTTAAATATTCATTACCACACATAATAATAATATAACCACATAAACATTTCACATTATATTTAGGTTGGCATAGGCAGTATTTTGTTCTATAAAGTTATGAGATAATTAATTATATGTAACTATACACATAGAAACTATTTTAACACTCCATAAGATGACTAACATTTGATAAAACATTTATGTATCAAGAGATTTAAATGACTCTATTTTATTATATAATGGCTCCACATTTTTTTAACGATTTACAAATGTTGAGGTATGATAGCTGGAGTCAATGAAAACTTCTATCAATAAACATTATTGTTATTGATAGAAGAATATTAAATATAACAAGTTCATTTAAAATAAGCCAACCAGATTTTGTCACTCACCTAACTGCTAGTTATGTAAAAAATTCCTCACCATTATTTACTTGGCTGTCCAAACATACGATAAATTATATTAAGTCACAGATTTAATTTATTAAATTTGGACTTAAGCCAAACCATCTCACACATTATGGTTTGTGGTTTGCAGTAGATATATATGAGCCAACATAAATAGTTTAATTACTCCAGATTTAGCATAATTATTGGCTCTTGAAGAATATTCCTCTGAATTTTGTTTTAATTTTTTAAAAATAAGTGTGTAGATTTAAAAAAAGCCTTAAAAGTTGATTGTTAAGAGATTGTTGTTAATTTTTTATGCTAACACAAACACAATAAGAGTAACAGTACCTACTGTTTTTTAAACATACTGCAACATAATCCTATGTATCTATAGCATAAAGACTCTAAACTTTGTGGATAGGAAAATATACCAGATATAATGATTAATATTTTTTTAATGTAAGGGTGCTACAATTATTATCATAAAATTCTTTGAGTGGTCTTACCTTTCAAAGTTAAGGAATGCCATATGGCCATGGTAGAGTGCTGGCTTCACTTCATGCCACTTCGTAACGTTCTGCGCGAATTTATACTGGTTGTTTAAAGACATGATATGCCTGTTTGCAGTTATGTTGATATGTAGCACTTTAAAGTTGTTCTTTTTGCACAAATCGTAAGCTACGCCCACGAAACTCGTCGAGCCCGTCTTAGGGACCCTATTGTATATCACGACAGTGTCATCGTCACTTTTTTCCACCACCTTCGGCAGAAACTGGCGAGATTCTGCATGAGACTGCACTAGTCTAAACTCTGCAATTATACCAAATAGCGTAATTAAACCGCACAATTTTTCAAAATCAAACGATCAAAAAGCTTCCAATAAATACCTATTTTATGATAGTTTTCCTCTATCCGGACGATTTCCGATTGAAAATATAAAACAATAATAACAATAACGCACAGACACGAAAACAAACATAATTTATTTACGTTAAACATATCTGTTCGCGGGCTGTACGCACCACTTCACGCGGTAATGAGCACTGGCATATTTAACGAGAGTTTATTATAAATAAACATTATTTGGGACACATCGAAAAGAACAATAATTTTGACGCTCGATTGCAACCATGCGACGCTCCAGACTAATATACTAAAACATTGTTAACATTCCTACATCAGTGAGTTTACTCAATTTTTTAGCTCGAGAGTGAGCAGGACAGAACACCCCTCAATGCTGAACTACGTAACATTCCATTAAACCTGGAACATAATGTCAAGCGATAACTTGCGTGACTTTGACAACATACACATATGAGAGCGTTTTGTTTTCTCAGATGTTTTATTACTGCTATGATAAAATTATATGACAACACAAACACAAAGCTATTTTGAGCTACTCATTCGTAATCCATTATGAAACTATCGTACGTGTAGACGAGAATAGAATCAAACTTCTAAAAGGAGTAAATACAACGAAATAATAATTTACTCAATTTATATCCAAGTAAGATCCTAAGATATCAGTTACCTAAGACGCGCTAATGAAACAACTTATGAAATGTATGCCTGTTTGAAATAATTCGTTGCGTATGGGATTAAGTAAATACACAACATTATCAGAATGATAACCATGAAATACGTTTATTTGAATACTCTAAGTATTACCGCGAATTTACTGAGTCTTTAGATAAATAAGCTTATGGTATTATGTTTTCATATGCAGTAGGTAGGTAACACCTGTGCCTCTTCTATGTGTTCTAGGATTGTATCTTTCAATACTAAACTCCATTAAAATCCATTTGGTAGGTTTTGCATATGTAATGTATTTTATACCAGTTAGAATATAACAAGTAACATTTTAACAACACATAAATTTATTGCATTTTCATGGCTAATACTTTATGTGTGGGTTTTGTTATGTTAATGCCATATAGACCATGTCCTTCCTGGGTTTAAACGATCCGTTTCGGATGTCAATAAAACCTTTATGTTACTCTACGCAGTACCGAACAAATAAATAGATGATTGAAAATACACGGTGGTTTACATACTAATCAATACGGCACGCTGGGCGGGACAAATCGGATTTTTGGGTTTGTATGTATTTTGAATAACACTTTAATTTTTATCTCTTCGCGTAGAGTTAAAAAGTGGCCTTGAGGCGCCATCTTGTAATTGTAAGTGGAACAAAAATATCACGCAATTCAAAAAATCAACGTCTTGGAAATTACAACTTAACCCCAAATTGTGACACGAGAGGTCGCGGATTTGTTTCCCTTATAAAGACAATACATAACACGTTTCTGCGAACAATAATGTTTGTAGACAATAAATTGTTTTGTAGTTTTTGGTATCCACTGCATTCTTAGTATTGAATTATGAAATACCGGTTTTATGGAAGAAGTAAGAAGAGTGTGGTGTTTATGTTCTTCCAGAACGGTTTGGTAGTGTAGATATATAAGAGTAGAAACTGAAGTTATATTATGTTTTTACATTTTAATGTAATTTAGGTTTATATATGAACAAGTTGACAGCCCCGTGGCGCAATTGGCTAAGCGTCAGCTTGCGAAACGAAAGGCCGCGGGTTCGATCCCCGCACCAAGGCAAATGTTAATGTGATCTACAAATAAGTATTTGATTTGGGGTTTGGGTTGTTGAGTGACCGAAATATCTCTCGTAGTTTCTGATACCCACGACACAGGACTTTTATCCTAGTGTGGGATCAGTGCTATGTAAGTGACTGTTGAGTGTATTTATTTATTTTAAGTTCAATTGGAGTTATATTGGGAATTTTAGTGCTAAAGCGTCGACGTTATTAATTCAATGATATACAAAGAGATATATTACAATGACACCTTTGTACCCGAAAATAATTAATTTGTCAAATCACACACCGGAAGTGGATACAGTATTTGTACACGAAGCCTTTGTATCGTAATCCCAGTTTCCGATGGCGCTCGGTCCCGTGCGCTCGCGAGCGCGGAAATAGCGCTGACATTACTTTTCCCGCCAAATCTGTGTCGCGCGTTCCATTTACACAAATAATGTTTATATCATTAGATTTTTTTCAAATATTAAATACTTCCTATATGATGTCTTGTTTGTGGTAAAATTAATTAAAGTGAACGGTCCACTTCTATTAACGATGTTACGGTAAAAGAAAGATTTTTTTAAATAGAGATTTAAAGTTTGATTTAACTAAAATATTTATGTTAATTTAATTAATATGTCAATGTTATTATTTCGACTCTAACTTTGTTTTTTGTTTTATGTTTCCACGCTATAAAACAATTATACATCCAGACTACAAACGATCCTTAAATACGCGGGCAAACACTTGAAACTACTTAAAACGATCGCATCAAGAAATATCCACTGTTTACAGCCCAACTTCCGTTAGTTGTTTCATTATGAATGAAATGTATACTGCAGCACGTAGGTATACGTATGTTGGTATTGATGCGTAATCGTAAATAATTTAATTTAGTCAATTAATTCGATAGTAAATGCAAATATACTAAAAATACGATTTGAAGATATTTTTAATACAATGTATTTATTTACACTTTTTGAATTCAATAATGTGTTGGCACAATAGCGAAGCAAAGATATGTAAAACGTTGGCTTTTTCATTATTTTGCAGTGAAGTTGTTAATTTTCGTAACATTGATAGAATACGATAAAGTTCTTTTTTCTTTTTAAGTTATGTTTTATATTTTCTCTAAAATGATAAACCAATGTTTCATTGACAACAATGCAATGCACATATTTAAAATATCTTTTGTACATATTTTCGGATGCTGAACCAGTTTTAAATTAATGAATCAAAAAGTTGCGACCCAAAATTAATCCGAAGTAGTTTTGGAATGTAAACAAAGCCCTTACATATGATTAACCCAGTTGTACGTATGACGTAAACATTACGACTTGCCATTTCGAATAAAAAATAATGATGTTTCTCATTTTAACAATAATAATGTGAAAAGTATACGATACTATTCACCCAGGATTCAATTAAATGAACAACTGAACTTTCAATCATAAACCATGTCTTTAAAAAATACATTTCAGCTTTTTTCAGCTATTGTTTTTTAGTATAGCTGTTTCCATTTAAAATATTATTTAAAAAAACGATTTGCAATATAATCTTCGATTTACAAATACATATCTAGTATTGGTTGTTGGGCAAAGAACATGTTTTTGTGGAAATTAATCTCCTTTTTTTTTCGGCACCTAAGTCCACAGTGACCACAAATCAATGAACGATTGTATACGGAGCCCTAATTATGACACAGAGATCCATCAAGGAAACGAGCAATGACTCGAGTTTTGATGCCAAAAATAAACGTCGTAAAACATTGTCGCGTGTCCCTCAAACGTAGGAAATCAAATGAGACGTACACCACACGTGATTAGTTTAAATATAAAAAAGGACATTTTTTATACTTATTTATAAATAATAGCCTCGAGGTTTAGGCACGCGGTCGAGAATCTCGGCGGTCGCGAGTTCAAACCCCTGCACACACTTCTAACTTTTCTGTGTGTGTATTCACAATGAATAATCACATAATTAAACGGTAAAGAAAAAATCGTTAGGAAGCCTGCACACTTAAAGATTCCTAGGATTCTTTTCGGTGTATAGCCCCCAAACCCGCACTAAGCCACCGTGGTGGACTAAGCCCTAAACCCACTCAGTTGCAAAAGAGGCCCGTACCCAGCAGTGGGGCGTATAAGGATAATGATGATGTTCGACGATGACTCAAAGCAGTGGCGTGCCTAGGGTGTCAAACTAAGGCAAGCCCAAATGTTTATTTAGTAGCAGCATATTTTTTTTGGTACGTAGGACTAATAAATACCTACCGGTTAGTACTCACATTCACGTTTATAGCGTTATTTTATAAATAAACAATCGTTAAGTTCGTTATTCGGAACTATGTAAGGCAAGTCGGGCTTTCGGGCTTCTATGGAAGTACCGCCACTGACTCAAAGATAGTATTGCATCTACAACCTTTCATTTCAAATCCTTCTATACTGCAACATCCCCTATGCTTACATAAGAGACAAAGTATAGTTGCTATAAAAAGGTATTAATCTAACCTTGGTCAAACCTTGGATGCTTTCCATTCCGCGATAGAAAACCTAAGGCTTTTTATATCTGATTATAACATTTCATTGGTGAATCAGTACAACTGTAACTTGTATCGATTATTATTTGCTGGCCGCTGATTCGGTTAAAAATAGACTTGGGAAACTAAAAATAGTCATTAGGACTCGTAAGCTGAACGTGATCGTGGTTGTGATTAACTAGTGAAGACTGATGATTACAGGGGAATGACGAAGCCTTTATTCACATCGTATTTGTAAGATATAAAGTTATTTAAAAAAGAGTGTTTTACCATATCACGTAATATATATTACAATTTTAACCCTAATTAATGGAAAATCGGCGCTTTGTTTCGTTTTTGATTGAACGGGAAAGCAATTGTTTTCTGTGACAATACCATGGACAAAACTATTCATGTTTAAATGTCAAAACTTTCTACGAAGATATAGTTTAAAAAAAGTTTGTTATTAAAAATACATTAAGGAAAAACTAGCTCATAAACTTATTAAGATAATCAATGATAACCAATTAAACACTAATCGTATCTATTTTTATGCATCGTAATTTAAGAAGACCAAATAAGTACGCACTTTTTTAAGTCAATTAAGCTTCAAAATTAGTTGCTCTAGTTGTACCCAGTTAGTAACCCAAAGTCTTACATTTATTTCGATAGGGAATCTCCTAATTTACATTGCTCATAGTACAAATCAGTCGAACTTCAGCCGTGTGTGCGCTCACACGTTTATTTTTGACGCGTCGCCCTTCACGCGGCATACGCGGAATAGTTACACAATACGTAAAATTAATTGTTTCTAGCCATGAAAATATTTCAACAATAGATTGTAGTTTTAAAATACATCCTCAAAGAAGGCTGATCAATAAATATTTAGGCCACAGGTTAAAATAACTTTCTAGTCAATGTTAAATTAAAACAAAATACTGGCACTAAAATATCGCGATAAATAAAAAAAATGCTTGTATAAAAATTTTTAAATATGGAAGTGGACCGTATTCTTTACATTTTCGGAAGCTTCTCGAGGAAGAAACAGGACAAGAGGAAGTCTTTGGAGCCATCTTCCATCAGTGCGGGCAACAGTCCTTTGCATGGAAAGGCTCAGAGGCCTTTGAGCCAGTCTATGTCCATCCCACCAAGAACATCGGCTTACTTCGACGCGCACAGAAGGAAGAGCCAATTGAAGGAATGGAACTGTGGTATTTGTCGAAAGGAGTTGGTAGAACCACGGTTATTGGCGTGTTTGCACAGCTTTTGTACCAGATGTCTACAGGGAATGCACCAGGAAGGAGAGGCTGAGATGTGGGGCGAAATTGATGCAGGTAAGTGTTATTACCAAAATGCCTAGGGCTTTTTAGATTCCGTATTAAATTACAATATGTTACAGGTAAAATGGAAAGGTGTGGATTTAGTGTGTAGGGGGTATACAAAATTAATTAAAAGCCTATCAAAATATTATTGATGATTGCATGATATGATCGATTGATCCAATGTCAAAAACCTTACTTATCAATTTTATTATCTACTAGCTGTTGCCCGCGACTTCGTACGCGTAGACTACAGGGTTAACTACAAAAAGAAAATAAGTTATAGTCTATTTTACTTCTTAAAGTCCTATTTATGCCCATACCAAAAATCATACAAATCGTGAAAATTATTTAAACATGAAACCGTAACGCTCCGGTCGGCGCCTTGTACATAATTATTGAGCGCTTGAAGATAATTTTGAAACTGCGATATCTTCTAAGATACTCATTGAAATCAAATGATGTAAAGGGCAAATTTCTTTTAAATTAAATACTCATACTGAATAACGCATTTATTTGGATAAGGATGAATATAATCTTTATAAAAATACCTCCACAAACAACTCTTTATTTTATAATAAATTTAGTTAGCATAAAAGAGGTTATAGTGAACCAACCCTAAAAGTTAGACATATGCTACCGCTGACTTTTTTGTAGATATTATCAAGCTCTACAACTTTTCTCTAGGACTCAACTATATATCTCCAATGGGTAAGGCAGCGTTTGCAAAAAACGGTTTCGTTCGCCCGTTTTTTCTCCGACTTACTTCGCAAATCCTGCTACAACGAAAAAGTCTTATTATTTTTCGAACTAATATATAGCCTATGACACTCCCAAAGAACATAGCTTTCTATTGAAAAAAGAATTTTCAAAATCGGTTCAGTAGATCGCGAGTTTACTTTCTACAACGTCACAAACATACAAACATACAAACTTACAAACATACAAACTCACAAACCTTACCTCTTTATAATATTAGTATAGATAGTAGGGGAAGGGGGGGCATGATGGGGTATCTAAGGAAAATACCAAAAATACAGTATCATCATTGCGTTTATTATGCTTATTTACTTATGGCACAATGCCTTATTAATCTAACTACAATTTGGCATAGTCTTTGGGAGATAAACTAATAGCATTTTTTTAAAATAAATGATTTAACAGGAACTTTCCAAAAACCATCTTGCCCCTTACCATGGGGCAAGATGGGGTAAGCTAATTATTATCACAATAAATACAAATATGAATTTCTTCGGTGTTTTCATCATCCACACCAGCACAACCATTGTAAGCCCAACGTCCACAAAGCTGGCAGCCTACCCAACCTTCGGATGATTTCAGAAAACTATTATTTTCATCATTACAATACAGACAAATTGTATCTTCATTATCGTCATTTTTCGTCTTGGCTGCAACTGTAGTCTTTTGTTTCTTTTTAGCATTTTTTTTGAGCCGAAGATCATTAGGATTGGATACTTTCCTCAGTTTTTTCAAATTCTCCAGCTCATTTTTATAAGGAGTTGAAGTAATGACGGCTGTTTTTCCTCTCCGGTATTGCTTCCTCTTTTCAGTTTGTTGGACCAAAGGGATTGGCAAAATATCACCAGGGGATGCATTTTCAAAGCTAGATGTAAGATCGCGGCACACCACACGGATGGGAGATTTAGAAACAAAAGAAGATCCAGGTTCAGGTTCGGGAGCAGGTTTTTTAGTCATATCAGGTGTGACTTGCTCTGTACATTCGGGAATAAAATCTATTCTAACTGGAGTGCATGATTCTGTTGTAACTCTCTGTTGCTCTACACTCGACGAGAAACCTTTGAGCCAATCAACCCCTGCCATCTGCTTGTCAGTATTAAAATTGTGCGCCTTACCATTTCTCACAGCCAGTTGATATGCTAGACGTCTCAAATTGAGAGTTGTCAGCCCAAAAGACGTTCTTTCATATGTTTTAGATATGCGACAATCTCGTCTTCTTCTTTTGTTGTAAATATAGGTTTTTTAGGGCCCAAAGGTACACCAATTGTAACTTCACCATCTTCTTTTATTTTCTTAACATATCCAAAGTAGTCTGAGGTACTCCGTATTCAGAAGCGGCTTTTCTGTAGCCCATTTCTTTACTTAATACTTTATCTATAGCTGTTTTCATAGAAATTGTTGACCATTGTCCTCTTTTAGTTTTCTTTTTGTATGAACGTACCATCGTTTTACCTGAAAAGTAAAATCGTATTAGGCCTATACCTATTTATAAACATAGATACCTAAACGAAGACCCACTTCCCCATGTTGCCAATGTACCCCGTCTTACCCCATACCCAATACCCCGTCTTGCCCCAAAGGCTGATTTAGAAAAAAATAATTTCTCAAAAAAAAAATATTAACTGAACTTTTGTTTAACTATACCACAACAAAGTAAACAACACTAACAACCATATACGAGAAAAGACATAAATTGGGTAGTCATAATTACCTTACAGTAAAGACGTTTTTAACTGCGTAAAATTAGATCGACGAGACACTCAACGTGATTTTCGTTTGTAAACAAAAAACGCGTGCACTCCCACTCACTGTTTTTGTCGCACTAACGGTTGATCGAGTGTGGCTTCCTATTGTCTTATTGTTTTTTGTTCGCAAGGGTCTAGTTTCTTGTATCTGTGCGTGACCCCGTCTTACCTCGCGTCCCCGTCTTGCCCCCCCTTCCCCTATAGATAAGGAGAAATAGTAATAAATTATAATACAGTTCAAATTAGGGCAGTTGTTAATTGCTGACACAAGATGATAGCAAGAGAAGGGACGCTTTAGGACGGAACCTAACCCAGAATCTCTCGATCGCAGGTCGTACTAAAAAAGCAGTAAAGAAATAACCCTAAGTAATGTTTACAATGTCATTTCAGTTTTCATAACATGAATCAAAATTCAAAATGTTATTTCTTACTTTTTAATTTCATGTCATAGAAGCAAACTTAATAGTTTTTATACAGCCAAAGGCAAACAATGGAACTATTTCATAAAGCCAAACTCACGATATAAAGCACTTCAATCTAACTATTAACGACCTATTAAATAAACTCTTTACACAAAACTGCGGATTTCACAACAACAATCCATTTTAAATGACCTCCGCCAGATAATAATCCAGTATGAGAAATAAAGTTCTTAAGTGGTCTTCATAAAATGGTTCTGAGTTTGATGTTAATAAAACGATTTACTGCTGGCCTACTGAGTACCACACATCTGGACGGGCCGTTAAACATTTTATAGGTTAATCCTTTATTTGCGGTTTCGCCTGCTTTCTTGCCATTTATGAAACCATATTTCTGTTAAATCTACTGCGGTTGGCAGTTGATGTTTATTGTTATTTAAACTGCGTGAAATGGAACGAAAATAGTGTAGTGAATATACAAAATGTCAAATCAATCATGTGAATCTAGATCAGTCATTTTTAGGGTTGCGTATCACAAAAGTAATAAGGAAACCAATCTACTTAATAATTTCAATTTAATAGGTTATATACCACCCGAACACGGATATGTAAAGTAAATAATTAATTACATCGCTAGTTTTTAAAGTTAAGGTCCGTACCCGAATTCTTATTTCGAATATTATTTACTTTTTTTTACACAACATTACATACATAATATGATGTTGACACTCACTTAAATTTTATAAGTTAATGCATTAATTTCAAATCAAGTTTATTTTTTGTTCTTAAGATATTGTTACGCGTTGAGAAGATATATAAGATATATAAGATATTTGTTGTAAGATATTGTTTATAATAGGATGAGGCTGACATACTATTATATATATTATTAGTCCCTAAATGACATTAAAAATAGTATAACTACGTATTTATGTGTAAGTTATATCCAAAGACGAGCCCAATGTTAAAATAGCCTCGATAGATGAAGAAGCCAAGTGGAAGCCTTACAGGCGCTATCGCGACTGTGACCTACATAACCATTATGATCGCATAATTACAAATCGATACCGTTTGTCTCGTTCGATTTAATTCAATAAATTAATAGTGCTTGGTATCGCTCGATGCGGGGGATTAAGTCATGGACGTAGAATGTTTCTACAAGGTTTTTATAGCACGTGTAAAACGCAGGTTTTTAATTCAAAGACTACTGTAATATAGGTTTTCCTTTTGCAAAAAATTATGCCCGAAAAACGGTAATAGGCTTGCCTCCTATTACGTGGGATACGCCATCATCAGCTCATACTCGTCCCACTGCTGGGTAAGTGAGACGGTTTAGGCCTCAGTCCACCACGCTAGCCTAGTGCGGATTGGCGGATACACACCTAAGAAATTCCTAAGAACTTTTAAGGGTGCAGGTTTCATCACGATGTTTTTCTTTACCGTTAAAATACGTGAAAGTTTTTTATGAATACGTACACTTCGAAAAGTCAGAGGTGTGTGCCTGGGATTTGAATCCGTGACCGTTGAGATTCTCGACCGCGTGCTTTAACCTCGAGATCATCACGACTTATTTATACATAGACTTGGCGGACTTGGCTAGACCTGGCGGAATTTGGGTGTAGAAACGCATTTCTATCTACCCCTTCGGGAATACAGGCCTGAGTTTATACATAAACATTAGAACAAAATACATATGTTTGTTCTAATGTTTTATCATTGAAAGGGTAGGCAGAGATAATGCGAGATGATTCTGGTAATCTAGAGAACAGGTCTTTCGGGAGATCAGTCAAATGTCCAGGAGTGACGTCATGAATGTAATGTTTATTTTTTTAACACTGACATCAGGTGCCAATCACTTTTATTTTTAAATTCAAGATAGATTAATTTAGAGCCGTACAGGTTAGTCATCATTAGATTCGGTAAGCGTCTATGCGTTGTGTTAAAATTTTTGAGAAGCCGACTAAGAACATTGTAAGAAAAAAAAAAATTTTTTTGTTTGTTATTAATAAACATGAAAACTACAGGACCCAAAACGATTTTGGGGTAAACACGAATGCCCATCTATATCAATACATAGAAATGACCATAGGAAAAGAAAAATGTTTGCTATGTTTTTTCATTAAATGCCACTACGCGAAATGGAGTCTAATCGTTAGTAGTTGATACTTGGACAAGTTATCTGACATTTATTTCCGATAAAGGGTTTACCGTGGGATTAAAACACAACTACCAACGACTACCAGGCCAGCATCGTGAACTAAGGTCTAAACCCTCGCAATTATAGAGGAGGCCCGTGCCCAGGAGTGAGCTGATGATGATAACGATGGAAGCACAATTATTTTGAAAAAAGGAATTATCTATATATTAAAACAGTACCTCATCTAGGCGTCAAATTAAAAAATGAACCACTAAAACAATCACACATCGAATAATGCGAAGTAAAACACCGGAACCGGTCTAATGTGTTGGATATAAATAAACGAACCACCCCGGGTGCTGTCTGACGTACGGACACGTCTAATGATCTTTGTATGTACACAGGATCACTCCACAACTCCTATTGGAACATCTGGCCGTTGGTATTGATGTAATTGATGGCTTCAAGCGTAATCCTGGGCTTGGAAACCATTATGTGGCATTGTGATGTTTAAAAAGCAGTGATTGAACGTATTTCTACATCATTATAGATAAAAAAAATGTAGACAAATAAGGCTTTTGTGCATAAAAGTCAACTCTTTGGTGTGATCTGTATTTAGAATTGTTTATTTTACATCAACAATTAATTCCAACACGAACGTGAAAGAAGAGATTTTTTTATTCTCTATCGAAACGTATCGTTACTGTTGGCTTCTATTAAATATGGAAAAAAAATTATCATCCCAAACGAACCCGCTATCTCGATCGCCTGGTTCAATCTTTATGGGAACAAGCAGTCTAAAATTTCTGTAATTATTTATACAAAATTTATCTGATAAAAACCTTTATAGTTTCCGCGAATGTTCACAGAATATGAAGCTTTCTGATTCAGTGCAGCCACAGCGTAACGAAAACAATAGCTCAACACACACCAGATGTGAAATTAACACACGTTCTGACCGGTATTATTCAGATTTTTATACATTTCGAAATACTGTTGAACTCACGTGGTTTGTTTTAATGCCAGCGAATCTTTGATCTCCGCTCTTCATATAGTTGCTATTGATTGAAATGGGTTAATAATATTTCGTGAGTTTCATAATGCTTCGCCAGGAACTCAAAGTAATGTTTTTTACGTGTAGCTGCAACTTTCTCGTTTTTATAATATTAATCTATTTTTTTATTGTTATATTGACGAAGTGTGTTGACTTTAAGATTTAGGCGTGTGGTCTGTCTGTCACCTGTGTGAAAACAGTAAAACATCTCGAAACATTAGGGTGTAAATTTGACTCTTATTGAAGAAACCTGCATTTTCTTAAGCTTTTTGCCAAACCACACAAAAGCTACTATGATGGACTGAGACCCTCTTTAGAGTGCAGAGAAGTCCCTGGCCAAGCAGACAGATTCAAATGATGATGATATAGTGGAATTAAAGAATAAGGACAAAATATAGAAACTGCATATCAAGCTTTAAATGTAAGAAGTTATAGAGCATCCGAGTTGCTCTAACTTATCCTACTCCACGCCTGATGCTTATAATAGCAAATAATTCAATGAAAGGAAAACAATTTATTTGTTAAATTATAATAATATTTCACTGTGTTTTAAAACTAACGAGTAAAAAGATACATAAAAAATAGGTGGATATATTAAGCTATTCCCTGGTTATAATAAGTATTCCAATTTCATTAAATTAAAGTGTAAACTTTTATTATAATCTCAATTTTATCGACTTTTACATTAAAATTTACTCTCCCATCACCGCATAGGCGAGTTACGTCTCGCAAACACTCAATACACTATTAGAAACATGATTCATATCGGCGAAGGTCAATATTTCAAAGCCATGTCCTAAGGCGAGCGAAATGGGCGATTCTTACGTCGACATCGAAATATATTAAATATCTTGTCTTCTCAACAATTACCCTTTAATTCTATGCGTGTTTACTAGCTAAATATGTACACCTAGGAAAACCAGTCATTGATAGGATCGACAACGATAATACTAGTCATTTAGTATATGTTTTAATACGAACCGTAGGCCTACTTATTCTTGGGTTAGGCTTTAGAATCTCTGCTCCTTCTTTAATCTAAGTATTGCTGATTTGTGTCACCCACAAATATTTGTTAGGGTCTGGGTGTTTGTGAGACCCAAAACTGTCTCGCAGTTTCTGATAACCACGACACAGGGCTTGTATCCTAGTGGGCGGTTAGGACTATGTATGTGACTGTCGGTTACATTTATTTATTAAAAGATAATTCATTGCGAACATGCCTATCTTCAAAATTTTGTGGCTTAAACCAAATCGTGAGAGAAACCACGAGACTACTCCATTCTAAGTCACTCCGTGTATCTTATTTCAGTGTCTTTACAACTAGAAGGCGAGTCAAGATCGGCGTCTGGTGCAGGCTCGGCGGGGTCGGGCTATGAAAGCGACTTGCGCCACTCAGGCTCTGAAGGCAGCTTGGAAAGACCACACAAATACGGCATTTTCACTAGAAAGGTTTGTAATAAACTCAGATTCTACAACAATAGCATTGGTGGTGTAGTTGATGAGGGAGAGCGAAATTGGAAGACGTGAAATCGACTATCGTAAGTAGAATGTTGTTCACCAGATGTTTTTCGAAATGTCTTATAGCCGTGACTAAGAGATTTGCAACGTCCTAAATTGTCTCTTTCAAATCGACCGTGGTTCTGATTAAAATTTAGTTCACTCAAATATGAGTGTAGAAATATACATGACTACTGATCACCATATTTACACCATGCCAATGCATCACTCAAGTTGCAGATAAAAACTAGTTGTTCTTTAGAAGATTTTAGCACTTTGCCTCATCTTTTCAGATATCAGGGAAAAGCGTGCAGTTTCTAGTATGTCCAACATGCAACTACGAGACTCCTCTACCTCTAGGAGGGATCTCTGCCCTCCCCCTCAATTACGTGTTACTGAGGAAGATGGCTGCCGCGCAAGATGACAGCGTAAGAGTCCTCTGCGATCTTTGTAACAGTGACAATAGGGTAAGTGTTTTACTAACTCCTTCTGGTGGTATTTGGGAGTGGGTATTTGGGAGGTCGTGGGTTCGATTCCCGGGTTGTATGTGGTTTTGAGTTGTTTTGTTAGCCATTAGAAACACAGACATTAGTGTTTGGGTGAGCCGAGTAATGAATCAAGGACTGTCAATTTTGATTTTATTGTTAATATTACGTTGTTTATTTGTTTTTGAAATAACCTTTCAGTATTAAACATTTATTTAACAAAGCAATTTGACTAGTAAATGTTCTGATTTCAATCAACAAAATTATAAACTAAAAATGACCCAATAAACGTATAAAGATTTTGTTTTTCTATGGAAGTACAACCAGTGATATCAAATATACATAATATACTTACTTTAGTAACATGACTTGCTAACTCGGGTTAGCCTTATAAATGTCACTGATCGGACTTCCAAACTAATTTCAACCATGTGATAAGACGGACTCCAAAACTAATTTCCACTTTAACAGAATGATTTCAAGGTGCTCACAGTGACCCTCAAATCCTAAAAATTCATTAGCCCCACAAAAGTATAATTAAGGAAACGAAACGTGTCTGTCGGTAACAAATGGATGTGAATTATTTCGAGAGCGCAACACGTGGAGGTCTAGCGATGCGTGTCAACATCAGTTCTAGTGTTACGTGATGGGACATTAAACGTTTTGCTTTGAGCACTGTTGTGTTTAAATATCTCGTGAACAAAGGAATTATTGGTAGGGTTGAATTGAGTAGTAAAAGAAACGCAATAAAATATTTTTTTTAAATATTGTCTATGTTATTGCTATTTTGGATACATAGATATATGTATATTGAAGACTGTATCACAAAAACTGAAGACAGAGGGAGACCGAGCCAATGTGTTGTCTCCCATTTTGTTATGTAGCCAGCCTATTGCTATTTTTTCATATAGCTGCTAATTAAATTAATTATTGGAAAATTCAATCAACATTTTGCTCAAATTGAGCATAGAAAATCCAATCTCACGGTAACAAAGCACGCCAATCGTTTTTATTGTTTTGCTGGCTTGTCTAACTCTAACTTTTGTCGAAATGAATCATCCTAATCACCTTTTAACTACTGTTTAAACATCAATAAAATAAAAGCACATCTTAAGAAAACCACCATTAACGAAATTGAAATGTAGCAGTACTTTCTCAAGCTAATCAGTTTTGTCTGCAGGCGGAGAGTAAGTGCGCCCAGTGTCTAGTGAGCGTGTGCTCGTCATGCGGCGAGGCGCACGGCAGACAGAAGGCGACGGCTCGCCACTCCCTCCATCCTCTCGAGCTGCCACCCATCAAGTACTGCAGCCAGCATCCGCGAGCAGAACTCAGCGTCTACTGCGCTTCTTGTCAACAGGTGCTTTATCATCAGCTCATATACTCTGCTGAGCACGGGTCTATCATATACATAACTGAGAGGGTTTAAACTTTACTTAGCGCAGCATGTTGGCGGACTACAAGACTATTAAATTACTAAAACTGTTTAGGTGTGCAGGTTATCTTTCACCGTTAAAATTTTGTGATAATTAATTAAATAAAATAAAATAACACTTATTGAATTTACATTACTTAGATTCAGTCATTTCATAATTTTGTATCGGTACAATTTCTTTAGCAGTCTGGACTAGAGTAGACCGGACAAGAATCTCTAGTGTTGCTCATTTATCTCGACTGTTACATTTAATATGACAATAATATAGTCATGGTGAATGGACAAACTGACATTAAACCAGGTGAAAAGATCAAATACAATTAAGCAAATCAGGCAGACCAGTCGACACAAACAGCACCCGTTCACAAGTATGACGCATGAGCCAGCCATTGGTCTCCTGAACAAATTAGAACAGGGTGGAAAACCAGTCGACAAGGCTAGTGTATATTCTAAGTTTCACCACTATGTATCAGGTAATATGTCGCGACTGCTGCCTGATATCGCACACGGGGCACGCGCTCGCGAACGCGTCCCGCGCGGCGGCCGAGCGCGCGCGCCTGTTGCGCGACGCGTGCGAGCGCGCCACGCACGTGCCGGAGAACGTCGAGAGAGCCGCCAGGGTGCTCAACATGCAGGCTTATGAAGTTGACGTGAGAGTTTTTCTGAAATCACTGTTTACTGTATACTCAGCCTATCGCTGTCCACTGCTAAACGTAAGCCATCACGGTCTTGAGCAGCCCTCCTCCATTCTTAACTCCCACCTTTCTCATATAATGTAACTGTAATCTGGATAAAAGATCCAATAATTATCATCATCCATAAGTTATCTACGTTATATCTACGTAAGTTATCTACAGCGGGTCATAGGGCGGATCCTGAGTGCTACAATTGGATGAGACGACCAAAGCTGCACTAGCTCATTGTAAGAGCAACTATTTTTTAATATTCCTTTTTTAAGAGCTATTAAATTTGTCAATATGTGATTTTTTGTGTAACGCAGTTTGAACAATTTTTTTGTAATCGGCTTTTTTAGAGGTTCATGGGCTAATTTATTAATTTAATTTATTAATTGGGAGCAGGGCAGGAGAATGATGAATGATGAGCTAATTTATTTATGTATTATGCACAGTCGCAAGCGTCTCGTGTGGAGGCCGAGATCCAGGCGTGGGCGGAGCAGTACCGTCGCGCGGTGGAGGCGCACGGGCGGGCGCTGCTCACGGCCGCGTCGCGCGCGCGAGCTCGGTACAGGCAGCGGGTGGAGCGCGAGAACACGCAGCTGCAACACACCGCGCAACAAGCTCGAGAGGCAGTTAGATTCGCGGAGGAGGTAATGTAATAGTTTATGTGTATCGACTTAGCACGGGCACACTTGCATCCCTTAAAGTTCTGGTAAAATAAGCCATAGTATTGGACTAAGGACTAATTCACAATGAATTTAATTATTTTAACGATGAGGGATAGTGATGAAACCTGCACTCCTAAAAATTCTTAGGAATTTCTTAGGTGTGGATTAAACCTCATTGGCCTATACTCGCTCAATGGTAGAAGAGGCCCGTGCTCAGTAGTGGGACCTATATTGGCTGATAATAATGCCTTGCTCGTTGTCTCTGCAGTTGTTATCAGAAGCGAAGGAGGAGGAGTTGTTGTCGCTGAGCGGGTGCGTGCTGCGGCGGCTGGAGCGCGTGACGGAGGTGCGGTGTGCGGGGGGCGCGGGGGGCGCGGGGGGCGCGGGGGCGGCGCGCTGCGAGCTGCGGTTCGCGCCCACTGCGCCCGCGCCGCAGCACCCCACGCTGGTGGGCCGGCTGCTCACACACGCGCCCGACCCCGACGCCTGCCTGCTCACCACTCACGGTCAGAACCACACACTTAAGACCAGGGATGCTATGGAGCTCCGAAACCGTCGGATATCCGAAATATAAATATATCCGTATCCGTTGCACAAGTTTCCCATAAAGTCAAAGTCAAATTATTCAAATAGACTTTTACAAAAACTTTTGAATCGTCATTTTTTTTATGCATTTTTTTTTAAACTAGTGCCGAAGTTTCATCGATAGTTTCGGATGAGGCCGGAGTCTAAAAACGACATGTTTCGACAAGTTTTTATTTCACCGCTCGAACGTCATGGAATTTTGTAGTATGTGTGTTATCTAGTCATAACATAACATATAAATAAAACCAAATGATTACATACTGTGTGTTTATAATTTACTTCCATCCGTAACCGAAACTAACGGATAGTCCGAAATAATTACATATCCATAACCGAATCCGAAACCGATATAATTTTATTCTTATATCCATATCCGCATCCAGATCCGAAATATCATATCCGTAACAACCCTACTCTAGACTGTTTTATTGGTGAAAGGTGTTTTGAGAAAGGTGCCAGGTAACGGGCGGATGAAGATTAGCGAGCTGAAGTGGCGGTGGGCGGGCCACATCTGTCGCAGAAAAGATAACTGTTGGGGAAACGTGTTCTGGAGTGAAGACCACGGTTCGGCAGACGTAGTGTAGGACGCCCTCTGGCTAGGTGGGGTGACGATATACGTAAGGTTGGCAGTAGTTGGATGAGGAGCACCGAAGATTGAGTCGAGTAGCGTGCCAGGAGAGGCCTATGTCCAGCAGTGGACGTGAAAGGCTGGTGATGATGATGATGATGGTGGCGTGTACAAAGAAAGGCCATGCATTAGAAATGTTATTAATGGTGCATTTCTCTTCAGGTTTTCAAGATTTGAGGGTTGATTGTCAGCACGAGGCGATATTTGAACTTCGGGACAGCAGCGGAGAAAGGATCTGGTGTGGTGGAGAACAGGTGAGAGGGCTCTTTGCAGATCAATAGTCGATTTTTACTATACAGATAAATGGAGGAGTTCGATATATCAACAAAATATATACGAAAACAGAACGCGTAATAAACGATCCATAACGTCGTGTCTTTTATAATTAATCTAATAATCTATGACATGTTTTTAAAAAGCAGTCTTGCATCTACTATTTCTTTGTGCGATTAACGATGCCAACAAATTTAGTTGTGTAAGAATTTTTTGACATGTTTTGTAGGAAATTGAATTAATGTTAGTAATAATAAAAATTTTAAAATATCCCCGGGTCAGCCAAAGTTTTATTGGGTTTTCCATTAGAAAATTCTTATTAACTGCAGGTCATGAAATTTGTCCAAAAATCTCTGGGACGAATGAATAGACCCTGATTATGATGACTTTACACTAAGATACAAATCCTATATCGTGGGTATCAGAAATCACGAGAGACTTTTCGGTCTCACAAACTCCTAGACCCGATGACAATATTTGTAGATTTCACAAACATTTGTTTCTCTCGAACTCGAACCCGCGGCCTCAAGTTTCGCAAACTGGTCCCGGGTCTAGGCCCGGGTCTGGAGCTTTGTATGGCGATCTAAAGAAATGAAATAATATCCCGGATCGGATATCGAACGGGGAACCTCTCGATCACGAGCACACTCAAATGAGAACAACAACGCGTCATTATTTTATGCAAAATATTTGGTATGACACAAGCAAGCGAGTTCGTGACTCATTCCGACGGGATGTGCGGTTCATTATCATCGGAATAATTATTATCGCACGCGGCGCCGACCGTATTTTTGTTACTAAACAGCGCCATATTGCCTGATGAAAAAATCACTGTTATATTGGCATTTTGTAGGCATAAATATTGCGGCTTGTTTGTCGTTTAAAACTGGTTCTTAGCATTTGTAACCAAAATGATATTTTTTCCTGTATCTATGTCACTATCATACATATACACCCCACTGTTGGATACGGGCGTCTGCTGCAACTGAGGGGGTAAGCCTTAGTCCATCACGCTCGACACCTGAAAGTGTTTGGGTGTACAGTTTTACACGATGTTTTCCTTCACCGTAAAGCAGGTGATAATTTATTGTGAATACACACATATTATCATCGATGAGTCAAAGTTATGTGCCTGGGGTTTTAAGCCGCGACAACTGGAAAATATTAACTGTGATTTAAGCCTCAAGGTCAATACTACTTAAATACACGACATATAATAATGAATGACATGTCGCCATTTCGACTGCGTTGCAACAAACATAAAAGCTTCAACATTTTTATATTAATGTAACAAGGACAGACTAGCAGTCGATTCACCTCATGCTATCGGGGTGTAAAAATTGCACGGGAATCATAATTTAACTGCTATAGAAATAAAACTGATTTTGGAATGGCACGGCTGCCATTTCGGGACTTCCCGGTACTACTAACCAATTGCCGAGCGCAACGTCAGCGATGACGCAAAAATCCTGCATCGCGGTATAGAAATTTGCATCGGATTAAGTATATATACGCTGCAAAGTGTTAAACAACTAACTCCTCTGGGTTACTCCATCGACCGACCCCTTGTCGCGGAACGTCCAGCGGCAACCGATCCTGGGGGTCACGGGCGCTAAAGAACTAACATCTCTTACAATACTCTCTTGGGTATACAGTTCAGCGTCCGTGACGCTTCAGCGATCGACCGCCGTGTGGGGGTTGCTGACCGCGACCTGTGGTGGCCCACCGGGCCAGCTGTGGGCCTGTGTCGGCTCTCCGTAGCCCCTCGCCTCGGGGGTGCGCAGGGGCTCGACTTACAGGTCCATAGCGCATTGGAAGGCGGAGGAACCCAGGGGAGGCGCCTTATAACTCATAAGCAATCAAGGAAAAGTGTACAACTGACTTTCCCCTGCAAAGGGAAAAGATACTAAACTTACTAGAACTCGCGCAGTGATAGTAAGCGTAGTACTTTTGTTTCATTAGTTGTTTTAACTATGAGCGACATTTCTATTGTGGTGGTAGTAAAAAAATAATTTAACTCGAGATTTATTAAGTGAGGACTGAATATATTAACCGATTTAATTTTACACCATTAACCAATTTTTTCGACGGTAGAGCTGAAGTTGCGAGTTAGTTTTTCTTCAAGCTATGTTATTGATGACGTATAAAAATTATGATACGTAATTATAATTATACAGGGTGTATTTAGACCGCGATCGAAAACTGAGGCAGGTAACAGCGATAGTGATTACAAACCCCCTGGCATTAAAGAAAATCCCGACAAACAATAAATTTTTTGAGGTTTTCCATACAAACCACATACTTTTAGCACTGATGGTTGTATGGAAAACGTCAAAATTTTTATTTTTTGTCGCGATTTTTAATATCGCCACTGGGTTTGTGATCCTCGCTATTACCTGCCTCAGTTTTCGATCACGGTCTAAATACACCCTGTATAACATACTATTCTCGGACTATATTATATTTATTATTTTAAAGATTCACGCCTAATTTTGATCGCGAGGGCTTTCCGTATATCTATTTCCAGTTTGTTTGGTTGAATGCGTTAATCTTAGAAACTATTAGTCCGATTTAAAAAAATATATTTCTGTGATAGATAATATAGGTACTTATCGAAAAAGGCTATAATTAATTATAATATATAATAATAATTATATCAAATAGTATTTCCGGATTCTCATTTTAAAGATTCACGCTTAATTTTGAACGCGAGGATTTTCTGATATATCCATATTCTATACTAATAAGCTGAAGAGTTTGTTTAGTTTAATGCGACAATCTCAGGAACTATTGGTCCGATTTTAAGAAATCTTTATTTGTTAGATAGTATACTTACCGAAAAAGGCTATAGGCTATATATCATCACGCTACGACCAATAGGATAGCGCAACAACAATAAAAAATATTTCAAAATCGTGGATATTTTTCCTTTTGAGAGTTTCCGTTGCTTACCTGTCACTTTTCTCAAGTCGTCGATCCATCGTGCTACAGGATGTCCTACACTACGTCTGCCTAAGCGCGGTCTCCACTCCAACACTTGTCTGCTGCACCGGCCGTCCGACCGCCGGCAGACAAAGCCACACCGCTTCCACTTTAGCGTGGTTTTCTTGTACATGATCTTATTTTGAATGTATCTTATATATTGTAAATCAGGGATGTTATGAACTCCGTAACCGTAACCAAAACAATTGGATATCCGAAATAAAAATTTATCCCTATCCGTTTCACAAGTTTCGGATAAGGGCGAGTCTAAATAAAACGACATGTTTCGGCAGGTTTTTATTTTACCGCTCGAAAGCCACGCGAATCTTACTTTGTTATTTCTAGTCATAACATACCTCTTTCATAATTAGTTAATTTTTTATTTAAAAGTTGATACTTAATTTTAGTAGGCTGGATAAAACCTATAAATAAAGCCAAATTTTTACATACTATTTGTGTTAATAATTTACCACAGTCTTATATCCATAACCGAATCCGAAACCGATATAATTTTATTTCTATATCCATATCCGTATCCAGATCCGAAGTATCGGATCTATAACATCCCTTCTGTAAATGATGATGACGATGTATTCCAGGTGGCGGGGTACTTCAGGCGGCAGGACTCGAGCGCGCGGCCGGCCTCGGCGGCGGTGTGCGACCGCGGGGACGGCACCTACACCATCGCGTTCACGCCGCCCGCGCCCGGCGCATACCTACTCGCAGTCACGCTCAACAACAAACCTATTAAGGTACTGCTCATGTGATGGCTGAAGAGTAGAATCCCCTTAGATCCGCTGAGCTTCATTGCTCGGCGCCAATACTGTGCGTGCCGCTGTTGATCCATACAGGAGTTGCAGTGGCGGATGTGTGGTGGGATAGGTCGAGAATCATAGTGGTCATTAAAGCAGCTCTGACTTTTAAAAGCTTTATCATGAATTATCACGTACTTTAATTGTGATTTCTTATGAGTGTGGACTACATTACTCACACTAGGCCAGCGTGATAGACCAAGGTTGACACACAAGTTGTGGACCTGTATCCAACAGAGAGACCTGCCTGATGATAAACTATGATCCAGGAACCACAAATACATTTGTTAACGGTAAAGACATTTGAAATTCATCCTTCCATTTTATAACGGGAATATAACATTAGTTTTCATATATTCCAGGGTAGTCCGTTTCTGTGCGCGGCGCGAGTTTCGAAGAGCCACACTGGGCAGTTCCACTGTTGTTCTTTCTGTTCCTCGGGCGGCAAGAAGGACGCCACCTGCGGCTGTGGCGCCACCATGCCCGGCGGATATAAAGGTAAACACATTTGCTAACATCCAACCTACATTCTATGACGGTCGCGAGGTTTATGCGCGCGGAATGTAATCTCGGTGGTTCAACATGAGACACACATCTGACTTTTCCAAGTGTGTAGTCACAATGAATTATAATTTACTTTAAAGGTAATGGCAAACATTGTGAGGAAACCTGCACAGTACACACTCATAAGTTCTTGGAGTTTGTTAGGTGTTTACGAAGTCCACTAAACCGGACTAAGCCAGCATGATGGACTAAGGCCTAAAAGCTCTCAATTGTGTAAGGGGGTTCCGGGTTCGTGCCCAGCAGTGGGACGTATATGGACTTATTATGATGACGATGATTTTGTTAGTGATGATGATAATTATGTTGATGACGATCATTTTAGTTGTGATGATGATGCTTATGCTGATGATGATGATGATGATTGTTCTTGATGATGTTGTTGATGATGATATTGATGCTGATGATTATGATGATGATAACAAATCATCGTTATTAACAATGATGTTTTTCTTGATGATAATGATGTTGATCATGAATATAATCGAGATGATGATGACCATGATGATGATGCTGATGCCATGCCCCAGGCTGCGGGCACGGGCACGCGGGCTGGCCGGGCACGCGGCACTGGTCGTGCTGCGGCAACACGCTGCGACACTCCGCCTGCGCCCGCCCCCTCCCCGCCGCCACACACCCCCCACACTCCCCGCACCTCTACCAGTTCTCCTTGTGACGATGCACCTGCCGGCTGCACTGAAGTAGCCTACAGCAGAACCGAAGTAACCATTAAATATCCATTAGGTTCGGTTGACATCCATGTAGATTGGGGTCTTAATTCTAGTAAGAGGACTTTTCTGTTTATATAATTAGTAGTTAATACATAAATATGATACGTTTATAAGACCATAAAGGACCCCATATACGGTACGATCGATCTGACGAAAATCGAGACGATACAAAAATTTCGTCTAAAAATCGTTAACGATCTTGACATAGTCGATTCGTCGTTTCGATCGGTTTGAACCAACGGATTGTACAGATAAATCGTACCGTGTATGGGGCCCTTTAAGATCTTTGGTAGTTTCTGATACCTACGACACAAGACTTGTTAGTGTGGGTCAGAACTATGGAAATGATTGTTGACTGTATTTATTTATTCTCCAGCTATGTATACCAGAAATGTGTCAGGCTAGACTCAGTGAGCAGTATGATATATGTTTCTTTATACCCTGAATAAATCATGTACATATAGCGTTCTAATTGTAAACAGTATTGTGTAATATATCCGTTACTGATGAAAATAAAATACCAACAATTTATTATGAATCAAAATATTGTATTGTACATATTTTATATTTAGATATACAGGGTATATTTCGCCCTATGCGTAGAATAAAGTTATATGTGCTTGTGCAGAACTTCTCTTTTTCAGCGATTTAAACTTAATTGGGCACAAAATTATCAGTAAATTTTTATATTCTTCAAACAACAACAAAATTTAAGATCATTATTACTTCACTAGTGCAATATATAAACAATTTTGACTCTATTATAAACATAAAAAGTGCTTTGGTGTTATAGTCATAAGTAACCTTATTTGATGCATAGGTCGATTTAGACTGAGATCGGAAACGAAGGCAGGTACTATCTAGGGAGATCACAAACCCATTGTCGTTAAAAAAACTCCCGATAAAAATAAAAAATCAAGTTTCCGATCTCAGTCTGAATACAGCTTGTATAATAACATGTTAAGGCAAGTTCTGAAAATAATGTATACAGTTAATGTAAGAATTTTATCCTAATTGTTTTATTTGGAAAATCTGTTTGCCGCCATTTGACAGGAAAACCAAGTTGGCGTCAGTCATAAATATTTAACTACCCACCAAAATAAATAATGGTAATATGTAAATGTGTATGTAAAATAAAACCAAGATACGAGTTTAAAAAGTTGTTTTATTGCTATTTAATTAACAACATATTTATTCTAAAACGAAATGCTTCGGAAGGGACCTCTGTTCACATATCATTGGAAATTTAAAATCATATGAATTTAAAAAAGAAATCATTACGTTAATAAATGTTACAAAATCCATTTACATTCATTTCATAAGTATGGAAAAAAGTATATAATTGAAACAATTTAAGCAATACCTGGTTGTCAAGAACCATCCATATGAACCTTTAATTTTTCAGCAATCTCAGTAAATTTATAGCAATTGTGTAGGATATACAATTAATATAATAATAATCTTTATCGACAGACGAAGGAAAATTTTGAATTATTTTATTACTTTACAAAAATTTGCCAACCTGAACTAGGCCCCCTGGCCTAGTTCTTAGTCAACTACCCTTAGTTGACTAAGAACTAAAAACTCAGTCGTAGAGAATGTTGACATTCAGGTCAAATTTTGTTAGAATTAAAACGGTGACAGTTTAATTATTATATTCAACATCAGATATTCTCCAAATGTATCAGTTATAACTGCAACAGAGTTTAAAATAATGATTAAAAATTGTTGAACTTCACTTTTTATTAAAAAAATAATTTGCATCACACAATCTTCAAATTCACTAGTAAAACGTATAATTGTTCCTATAAAATTGTAATGACATCTGCACAATTTACATTTTTAAAACTATCACAGATCAATTATCACACCTGTAAAACAACTTTTGGGTTTTCATAAATACATTTAGAAAACATTTAAAACTGAGAGGATCCCTTATGTAAAAAAAAAGTTTTTAAATACACATGCACTTTTAACATTACACTTATAAACTAAAATGTTTAAAACAAAACACAACACAGGAAACTTTTATTTTTTTTTTGTCAGAATGTTTATAATTTATGCGGAAGGAAGATTAAATAATCATATGCCAAAGCATTCATATTATATTTGGAACTCAATATAATTTCAATTCACATTTTTTAAAGAAATCTTTATCAAAAAATTACGATTGTGAGGGCATTGGTACAACTTCAACAATAAATCATTAGGCAATTAATCTAAACAATATCATTATTGTTAATGATAATTAAAATAAGTTAATTACGAATTCCTTGAAGTTACATTTGACATGATCGATAAAATTATTTTAAAGTGAGGAAAATAAAATATTTTTTTAAATAACATGGACAGTCTGACTAATAATTATTATAATAATATTCGTTTATTAACTTACAGGAATTAAACGTAAATTTAAGTTATAAAACAATATTAATCTGGTTGACGTGTTGGTGTATGATGGTTGGCAACCAACCAAATTTATTTGGTTCAGACAATTATGGAAACAAAATGTGCTTTGTGGTCATTCCACAATTGACTAAACTTTGGGATCATATAAAACATGAACAGTGTTTTAAAATATTTTTCTTTGAAAAATAACGCAAAATCATAAAATTGTAATCACTTGAGATGACTTTCCTTCCGCGATAAAAGCTCCAATGGCGATCCTAGTTGGGAAAAAATACCAATTCATGCAATTATTAAATAAAGATTTTGAGTAATCTCAGTCATCTTAATGGAACCCATAGAAAAACTTAAATTTTCAATCACGCCATTTTCTAATACATTTTCCTCCCATCATATACAATAAGAACGATCATTTACATGTTGTGGTAAAGAGGACTCCATACAGCATTGATTATACAATACAAAGTGTGTTCGTTGGTCAGTGGGCGTGGCCTATAGTCCGAGCGCGGGCACGGGGGTGTAGGGCGCGGGGTTGGGGGCGCACGCCTGTCGCACGCTCATCTCCCACGCGTCCAGCAACTGGCCCACCGAACAGCTCTTCGGTAATCTGTTGATACGTTTTATTGATTAAACATATATTATTACAAAAGTGCATATATTGTGGGCCGGCTATGTCTGCCGGCGGTCGGACGGCCGGTGGAGTAGACAAGTGTTAGAGTGGAGACCGCGCTTAGGGAAACTTAGTCCTGCAGCACGATGGTCCATTGACTTGAGAAAGGTGGCAGGAAACGGATGGATGAGGGCTGCTCAAGACCGGGATGGTTGGCGCTTTCTTGGGGAGGCCTACGTTCAGCAGTGGACGGCGATAGGCTGAGTAATAATAATTAAGATTAACAACAAGGTATGTGTGTACCTGGCGCAGCGCGCGTCCATGGCGTGCTCGACGCGCTGCAGGAAGGCGGAGGCGTGCGTGGTGCGCATGCGCAGGCGGGCGGGCGCGGCGGCGGGGTAGGCGCGCGGCACGCACACGTGCACGCACGCCACGCACGGCAGCCGCGCGTCGTCCAGCGCCGCCGTCAGCGAGATGGCGCCCGACCCGCCGCTCAGCTGCATCGTCTCCAGGGATACCTACACATACACATCACCATCATCATCATCATTCCCTCTACCGTTGAGAGGGTTTCTAAACCCTTAGTCCTTAGATGGACCTCTTTATTTATCCTCACACCATGTACGATTTATACTTTATAGAAAAAGACTAGGGCTCAAACCTTCTTGGCTGAATGCCCGTGCCCACCAGGGGTGGCAATACTTCTATAGAAGCCTAAAGACGTTACACTTTGATACGGTTAAGAGTGACGAAATTCTATGTCCAAACCGCTTAACAGTCATTAAAAACACAACGATCTGTTACTTTCGACTGCGAGGAAGGGACACAGTTACTAAAGGAGAAAAAATAAGAGTAAGAAGAGATGAAAATCGAGAAAAAAAGGAGGGGACAGTTAAAAAATAAGAATGAAATAATATTCAAATTACCTTAAACCTCGAGTCAAGTCTGGCTATTTCTCCTTGCAGCACATCCGGAATTTCCATCTCAGGCTCCTCGATCTTTGCTATCTTCGCCGGCGGTGGTAAATTCCTGCAATTACATTAGTTCGTTTTCAAATTCCAGGTCTTCTTCACATCATTTTCAGTCCACCATGCTGGTCTAGTACGAGTTCGCAGTATATATATCTAAGAAATTATTGGGGTGTGATAGAGACAGAGAAATTCCAGTCTAGGTTATTTAAGGGCTTCTTCAGAAGAAGAACTTACTTGATCTCAGGTCCATTGAGAGCATCCAAGGTTGGTCCGAATGTGCGTTTCAGAGTGTGGTTGGCTAAAGGCGACTGCAGACAGTTGTTCACCACTTCTAACAACGGGTTGAATATTTGCTCCTGGAAATACATTGAAAAATATTGTTAAGTAGCTGGCAGCGGTTGGATGAGAAACGCCATGAAAACTGAACCCAGTGGCGTTTAGGAAAGACTTATTAGAATTCAGTAGTGGACTTGAGAAAGGCTGTTGATACTTATCAGCATCGATTGATGATGTATTTATTTGAGGAAGACCTTAAATTACAACTTGGTTAAAGACAATTAACAAAAAACCAATAATAAGTCTTCACTTCTAGCTACTATTCATAAATTATGATGATAACTTTCCAATAATTTGAGGATGCCTACCTTCCCAGTTCCCGGCAAGCCTACGACCACGCCCTCGCTCCGTTTGAAGTCCAACTTCTCTAGGACCACTTCGCACTTGATGAGGGTCTCCAGCGTGATCCGCTTGTTGGGGTTCGACAGAATGTCCAGCAGATTCTTCATCTTTGTTAATTTCTCCACGTCTGATAGAATAGATTATTAAAACTAAAGGCAATTGTAACTGTATAATTGTAACTTACTAACGCTTGTATTTTTCATTGGGTGGCCAGTAATGTATTTTAATGCCTACGTTTTGCTGGCTTGTTTTAATCTACATGTTATTGCTAATTCTTTAGAGAAGCGAGCAGCATCATCGATTTATATTTATATTTTATTTTCTTTATCAAAAAAGGTTTGTCTAGAAGCGAGTAACGACACTTACATCGCAGTTAACACATAATATATGCTGCGAAACTAGCAAGGCTCGAGGTATTCAGTAGATGCAATTAAAAGACAATAACAAATTATCACAAGTGTGTATTTTTCTATGATAACCTTTTTCATTATGAATCATAGCAAGTCACACAACACTAGTAGGTAATGGATTGCGTCCTGATAAAATATGCTAGATTTTTCTGGGACTTTTCTAATTATATATGGATTTATTTGAGGGGGGCAAATAAGCTGGTGCATACTAAATAAAAGTTAATCGGAAATATCACAGTATAGATTTGGTTTTCTGTCAATGTTTTGAGTCAAGTCTTAATGTTATGGTCTTGACTGAAACATTTTTGTAGCGCTTTTTTTTAACCTTTTTTAATATAAGAAGTACCATGGCTATTTAATTATACTCTTATCTTGCACAATAAATAAAAATGTGTTTTTAGTACATTTTTTTTTGCAATGAATATGACTCCTAGTTTTATTTTCATGTAAATAGAAATTTAGGAAGGTACCTGGAAATTATAATAAGCATAATAGATCATAATATTAGAATATACATAATTATTTACATTAGATAACTTCTGCAGTAAACAGTTTACCTCACTTAGTAATAAGTACACGCCCTATAAAAATATTTTGGATATCATCGAAAAAAAACTGTATCATTTAAAAAGGATTTAATAACTCACTGGCACAGTAATTAATTTTTAATCACACAAGGCTCTTACATTCCGACAAAAAAAGCATAACACTAATTTTATACACTTAATTTACACCCTAGGCAAAGTGATCTCGGTCGTATCGATCTCAATACCGTTGCATCCTCCTTCCGACTCCGTAAGACTGTACTTATACGGCCATTCCACTGTCAAGTATCCGTCGTAGAACGAAAAAGTTCCCTCGTGTGGTGAGACGAAATCCGGCAAGATCCTCAAGTCTACGAAGCTTGCATCACACACCTGGGTCTTGGGGTCGTGGCCCACAACCGCTACTAGGCGATGTTTGACCCTCACTTCGAAGTTCCCCTCCATATGTGGGAGATAGTAGACCAGCTTGTACGAATCTTCTGATAGTTCCTCCTGTGGTACAATGTCTTTGAAGAGTATGAGGACTTTGTAAATGTCTTCGTCTATGGCCATCATTTTGGCCATGGCTGTGGTGAGGACGTTGGTTCTTCGGGAACATGATGAGCAGTGAGGCCGCAGTTGGACGTACACTGCGACCGAAAGTACTAAGACGCCGATAAATAAGTAACGCATCTTCGGAAGACTCGGCTTGAGTGAGAGTTATTCGCACGCGCAGCCTTTATATACCGATGCAATGTGGCTTGGGTTTACCAGTACACGATATCTCGAGATTGAATTTGAGTGGTGGCTGCGAGTTTGAACTGAATCCGTAGGTACTTAAATTGTGTATTTTTACGCTAGGAATAAAACTATACCATAAATACTATAGTTTATTAATTATTATAAATGTGTGATTATAGACTTTTCCCAATAATTGCCGTTGTAGAGTATTTTCTGGCAGTAAATTTAAAGACAATATCTATTTATGATATATGTAATGAAAGAAAACATTTTTTTTTTTAGGATGTACTCAAAATTACCTCACCGACTTGATAAGCCTGATGGGACCTTGATCATGAGACCTTGGACCAGAACATCGAGATTTTTTTTTATAAAATTGCGACTAGACAATGTAGGTCCCAACCGCTTGTCTAAAATAAAGGTATACCATTAGAAATAAGGAATAAGGGTCCAAAATTGATTTGCAATGTTTACGCAATTTTTAAGTACCCCTTGTTATCGCATACCTAAATACAAAGCCGGGTTTTCACGTTCAGGGATGGCAGAGTTCACGAGTCGCACCGATAGTAAATAATTATTGGCAATAAATTGAAAGTAATTGCATTGATATACTGTTGTGGTATTCCCAAATTGTTCGTGTCAACTGTTAGATGGCTGGTGTTTAAGGTCAACAATGCATCAAGATAAAAATAATAATTTTCGTAAAAATAGGAGTTATTGATTTTAAAATTAAAACAGTTATACTAATTGTAACCAACCACCCTCTCTGTACTTCCGATCTCTACAGTCCATCTAACAGTTGATTTGAAAAAATCGCCGAAATAGACATTACCTTATTTAGAGTTTTATACCTATTTTGTTTTGTTACCTATCATATAATATTATGTAATATATGGCATACAATAAATAATAGATAACTAATAAGTTTAAATTTAAAATACGTTCAAATTTATATGGAGTATGTTTCACGTAAAACAATTCACATAACCAGTAGAAGGACCAATATGCAGGCAACATCGTAAGTTTAAACTGTTACTAAGAATTTCCTCATGGAAAAATTCAATAAAACTGCCGGACCCGTGAATCGAACCCAGGACCTCTATTTCGTAAAGCACTAACTTGTACCGCGAGACCACGAAGCAGTCAACAGTATCTCATGTAATATACAGGTAAGTGAGTACATAAGTATATTAGGTACCGTAATGACATCACACCGAAAATAACTACTTTATAATTAAATACCAAATAGTCACGAGTAATAAAATTATTTATTATATTTTGATAAAGGTTAAATTAATTGCATTCGGCGATAAACTACGGACCTTAGGTTGTTTATAACATTTGTCACATATATAACTACTTTTACTCTGGCATAAGCACAGTCGACAACGCCCGTCAGCTGTTCCCAAAAGAAGGTTTATAAAGAAAAATCCAACATGGGGCAAAGATAATAAAGACATACATCCAACAGTTACATACAGGGTGTATTCAGACAGTGATCGGAAGCTAAGACAGGTAATCGCTACGGTCAATATAAACCTCCTGGCAAAAAAAAAAAAATCGCGGGAATTTTTTTTTAAGTTTTCCATACAAACCACACACATTTAATACCGATGATTGTATTGAAAACATAAAAAAAAATTGCCGGGATTTTTTTTAACAATGGGTTTGTGATCACCTTAGCTATGTGAACACCTGCCTTAGTTTACGATCACGGTCTGAATATACCCTGCACTCGTATAAGGACTAAGCTGATCCCTACGTAAGTTTAAAAAGTAAAATCCAACAGGGCGCAGATCATAAATAAATACATTCAACAACCATAGTTTTGCCTCTAAAAACACGTACAATTTTTATCAGGGTATCAGATACTACGAGAGAATTTACGGTAAAAACACGCAGACCTGAAACAAATATTTATGGATCACACAAACATTTGGCATCGAGCCCAGTGGCGTGCCATAGGAGAGGCTTATGTCCAGCATTAAGAAGGGGTGCTGCTGCTGCTGATGGTGATAATACTGGGGATGATGATGAAATATACACGTGCATACTCACTCTCCCCCTCGCTGACCATCCTGTGCACCATCCTCCTTAGCGGCTCGATGTACTTGGACAGCTGCCGAACCTTCTCCCGGTAGGCGGCCTCCTCGCCGCCGGGGGACGCCACGCCCGCGCCCACCGGCGTGTTCAGCGATGAAGAGGGGGACGCCACCATGCCCATGCCCACGCCCCTGCTGGGGAATGGTCAGTCAAGGGTTGGAAGCTTCTAGAATTGTGCATGGTTTAGGGAATATTGAGGGTGTGAAGTAGGCAGTAGTTTACTGGGCGAATTGGCAAGTCAAGGTTAGGAAGCTTCTAGAATGCTGCATAATTTCGGACTAATGCCTATCATGGAGTAGGCCGGAGTTTACTGGTGGAATTGGCAAGGATACAAGGAAACTTCTAGAAGGTTACACAAATACGTCCCACAAATGTCCGACTGCTGGGCACCCTCTACTAATGGGAGGGTTTATGCCTTAGTCCACGTTAGCCTAGTACCGATTGACTAGAAAGTTACACAGTATAAAAATATTATTGCCTGTACAGAGTAGATAGAGGTGCATTTTCGCATCAACGTGCTAAATTAAAAACTTTACAGACTTAGTGAGAAATCCCTAATTAAACATTAACTTTCTCGACTCCTTCACAGTAATAAAAGTTGCATACCTAAAAGTGATTTTTTAGCTGTGTAGTCCACCAACCCCCTTTACTCCAGCATAGTGTACTTAGACCTAAACTTTCTCTTTTGTAGATCAAGCCCATCCCCATCAATGAGACATATATAAGACCTGATGATGCCATTCTAAAAACACCCCACATTTTTTTGTCATCCACCCCCCCCCCCCCATCCTTATACCCTATCCCCCTACACTTCTACCCCTCTCAGTGTGTAGGTACACTCACCTCTGCTGCGGCGGGCCGTGGTGCGCGAGATGTGACGGCGTGGAGGGCGAGGGGCTGCCCACCCCCCCGCACCCCGCCAGACCGCCCAGCCCGGACATCGGGGACGGCATCGTGTTGCTCATCACGCCTGCAGAGGGAATTGTGTGGGTTGTTATTCGAGTATCCGTCAGTTTTACAAATAAAGAGAAAAGAAATTGATTAGCGAGAAATCACATCAAGCATTGCTCAAATATCTGTTAGGTGTTATAGCTCTACGATATTGTACATAATGTTATGGATAAAGTAGTAAAAAATATTTTTACAAGTTAGTGATGTAGACATTCTTTGCTCGCTATTAAAAAAGGAAAAAGAAAAATTCCGGAATGTAGAAAAGAAAGGGCAAAATGTATGTTTGATATTAAAACGCCTAAAACGTCGCAAAAAATAACAATTAAAAAAAAAAACTATTAAATTTGTCTAATTCTGTTCGCTATCGTTATTTTATACTCTTATTTTACAACTCCTACTTGACTTAAACTTACCCATAGAGACAGGACTTGGCCCTCCCATATTGGGCGATGGTGCAGACGGAGACGGACTCTGGCGCAAGAACTGGTTGGGGGGCGGCGCTCTGGTTGGGGGGTACGCGGACCCCAGCATGCCCCCCACTTCCTGCTTGGCCTGCACCCGGCCCTGCATGTGCAGCATGTTCAAACCCACTATTTGGTTGTTGCCCATACCGCCAACTGAAATAAATCTTATAGTTATTACTCAATCACTCATTTAAACGAATTATTATTAAATCAAGTGTGGCATAAAATTATTCATCAATTTGAAAATTGAAAACCACTCACCCATCTGACCAGGCATTTGTCCCTGCATATTATTGGGGGCCATTTGACCCCCCATCCCCACTTGGTTGCACGGCATCTGCCCCACCATGGTGGTGGCACCGCTCATGGACACTGGCATCGTGTTTGGCATCGACATGTTTGGCATCATCTGCCCTTGCATGCCAGGCCCGGCCAGCTGATTCTGCAGTTGGCTCCCCATGGGATTGCCCATTTGACTCATACCCATATTACCCCCCATTTGTCCTTGATTGCCCACCATACCCATTCCACCACCAAGTTTATTCTGCATCTGCATATTCATCTGAGGTCTTTGGTTCAAGGTCTGCAGCAAATTCGTCGCCGTTTGAGCCTGAGGACCTTGGGAGACAATCGGACCCTGTTGCCCCATTTGGCTTTGCATGCCTCCCATTTGACCCCCCATTACGCCTTGCTGCTGCATCTGTCCTTGGGGTCCCATGCTCATCATTTGGTTCCTAGATCCTTGCGAGGCCAAGGTTTGCAGTGCATTGATTGGGTCTGGGGCTAGGCCAGCCTGACTGCTTGGTCCCTGTGAGGGCTGGCCCGGCTGGTTTTGGACTTGATTACTTGGACCCGGTTGGGTCTGAGTTGGCCCCTGCATGTTTGGTGCACCTTGATTTTGTTTGGGTTGCGCTGGAATAAGACATTTATATTAGTTCATATACACACTTACGCTCACCCTTGTGTCCCTGAAAAAGTAGGCACATGAATTAGGCGCATTTTATAATAATATTCGATACCGGAGACGCCCATTTTTACTGGCGTTTTTCGGGCATATCTTCAAACTTCATGCTGCTACTGAGATTCGACTCAGGGCTTCCAGATCCCCGACCATGGACTTCCCTGACAATAAATTCCTTCATATTTGCGTGCCCAACAAACATAAAATAAGGGTGGACAGAATTTTACATTTGTCAAATAAATATAATTGAAACTCACAAGACAACAGAGTAGTTGGCAGTATATGGGAAAATGACTAATTCGGAAGCTTGTATAATGTGAAGAAAGAGGAAATAGTAGTGGGCATTGATAACTAGCCGAGTCGCTATCAATCTAAAATTAATTTATAATAAAGAATTGAATATTCCCTCTATTGTGAGACAGATACATACATGCTTAAATGTGGGTGCAGACCTCTTCAGGGATATAGTTGCGAGAATTTGAATGTGAGGCCTATAAAATCAAAACCAGCTAAACGCCAGTTGGAATCAAAGACAGTTGAATACAAATTTATTCAGTCTGTACTCAAATATTGTGGTATTTTTATAATTTAAAATTCTGATTTTTAGTGGTATTCACATTCTTTATAAATCTCTTTTAAAATATAAAATATCATAGCCACCTAAACAAAGTTATCGATTTTTGTAGATTACTGAATATTTGACTCACTTGGATGTAGCTGCCTTTGATTTTATAGGCCTCATGTATGTATGTATTTACAAGGCTAATAGTTATAGTAAAGAAAAATAGCTACATCAATAAGAACTTACACATATCTCTCACATGCATGATAAGTTTGGCGACCATGTTCATATATTCTTCCCTCGTTTTTGCCTTCATAAATACATGATTTTCCATTTCACTGCTGTTCCGTGCCACCTGCATGCCTGATCGCTGAATCACTTCCTCTCTATATGTAAAAAATTGAAATGTATATTTTTTTACTAAGTTACTTAAAGAAAAAAATATTATTGAAAATTAAAAAATATATGTCATGAAAAAAGACATGGTTTTCAGAAATTTAATTTTGTCAACTTTTGCATTAAAAGATGAAGACAAAATCAAAACAGTAAGCTACATAAATTATTGCGTAATGAATAAGGAAGAAAGAAAATAGCTAAGCCAACATCAGACTTAAATACTATTTTCCATAAAGGTTACTGACATTACAAGGTCAGAGGTTACTTACATAAGGTCAATGACCTAATGTCACTTTTTATAACAATTACATTATTGGAGGAGAAATTACAGCTTTCAGAGAGAAGTGAGTGACACTTCAAGTAAACTAGAGGTTCAGTTCTTAATTCTTAGTTCTTCTTCATTTCTTATTTTTATACAAGATTTGATTATTATTTGGAAGAAATTTTGCAGTCCTAGTATTGTGTATTTAATAAATATTTGCTAATATTTAACGACATATCAGAAAAAAATATGTTTAAAATACTAGCATAAGTATTTACTCACTAGTTTAAACTCAAGAATAAGTTAGAAATATTTCTTAAATTTTCCATAATTTGATAGCATAAGTAGCTACAATAAAGTTTTTTAATAATAAATTATATGAAGATTAATGCTTTAGAAAACAAATAGGGCTTAATAAACTCACATTTTGGTAACCACACTCTGCCTGAATCCCTGAGTCCTCCAGTTATCGTCTGACGCCATTGTTCTGTTAAATTCTGGATAATTTCTTGAAACAAATAATTAAATACAATATTAAAATTGTGGTTTTCACTAATTCACAGCAACTACATTCGTGAAAATTATTATTTATTTATAAATTGAGGTAAACACCGACCTTTCGCTTTGTTAACTTTTTAGTACTTTTTTTTTCTGTACCCGTAGCATTAGGCAAAGGCAAAGTGGAATATAAGGACCTTAAAGTCTCAAGGTTTTCAGTCTAAGTTAGTATGTGTTTTATTATGGTGGATTTTTATGAAATACAATAATTTAAATATTGAGAAGTTTAAACTAATTAATTTTTTTATCGCAGGCAAAAAGACAACTCAATGCCTAAGCAATAAAAATACATTAAATTGGAATGATCACACTCACTTATAACTTTAATTGCTTGCATTTACCTTGTTTAATTGCCAATTAAAGGTAATATTTTTATTCCTATTGACATAACTTCATTCAAAATTAATGTTTAGGATTTTTATGAAAAGGCTAAGCTGTATGCTCTGAATTTCTTTGCTTCACTGAATGGTGCATTTGAAAATCAACATATGTCAAAATAATTTCACCGCGCGGAAATGTGTTTCTAGCAATAGTTTTTCACAAACGTTATATTTTTTAAAAATGTCAGCACCTACTATTTTGCGAGTGAAAAGAAGGCTTGAAGACAATCCTCAAGATGCGTTGGTTATTACATGTAAACGGATCAAAACTGACACTAAGGAATTATCACCATCGTTATTCGTTTTCAGAGGCACTGTAGAAAGTCAGGTACTGTTTCGAAAATGTTTATTGTATACATAATTAGTCGTGTTTATACTTCAGATCTGTAAAGTAGACTTCATATAATGCTATTTTGCTTTTAAATATTTTTGAATTAAATTTTAAAGCAATGGAATTAAGACTGTTGTCCTTGCATTACAGTCACAGAACGCCATAAATTTATTCATTTAAAATAAAACATATAATATTCATAAGGTTATTTAATTTCATATGTCAAAATGAAACTAAATTATATCAATCAAACAGTATATAAATGTGTATTGATAAATTCTTTGTTACTTCCAGGAAACCACACATATAAAAGAATTAGTGCCTCACAGTGATATTAAAGTCCAAACAGCACCAAACATCAAGGATATAGTTGAGAAACTGAGGAAAGAACGCAAGGAAGTTTCTTTGAAAAGCCATTACGAGATTGTGAACTGCAGTAGAGGACTAAAAGACATAGACAAAGAAGACCAGTTCAATTTAGTAGACCTGCAAAGGTCTGATGATACAGATGATGGCATACAATATGCTTATGATGTGTACACAGCAGCAAAACAGGATTTTGATATCTCAACAGTTGATAATTATGTGAGGTTGGTATTGGTAACAAATCTACAAGGATTTCGTTTCAAAAAGGTTAGGTTAGGTTAGTTTAAGGGTTTAAGCTTGAGGTACAGACATCTGACTATTACAAATTATGAGTATATTTTTAGTGAATTATCACATACTTCATCAAGTAAAACATCATAACACCTAAATTCTTAGCTATTAAGAACTGTTGGAATAGAAACTAGTATTGTAATTGATATAATCAGTTTACTTAAAGTATACTTACCACTTTAGCTCCAGTATAAAAGCTCATTTATTGTGCAGATTTTACATAATGAAATTGAAAAACTTCAATTGCAATTAAGTATAAAAAAAAAAACAAATAAATTTGGTATTCCTATATTTCAGCATTGAAACAGACCTAGTGTTTGATTCATACAACTCAGCTGGACTACATCAATCGGATGATGAAGCTGATGATGATGATGACTCAAATGATGAGAACAATTGGAGAAATGAGTATCCTGATTCAGAACCAAGTAGTATAGATGAAGAAGACATGATCAGAGCCATGGAGAGAGTTGATATTGGTATGTTTGATTTTCCAAACTATTATTAATAGTTAACTGATAGGCAGTGTTGCTATTTACATCAGCCAACCATATGTTTAAAAAAAATACTTTAAATAAGGCCAAGTTTTGTAAACAAATGTTGCAGGTTTATAGGGAAATTTTACCAAGTCTTATATCATTCAAATGGTTTAAAAATTTATTCATGCCAAGATTTGTTTCTATTTAGGTGAACCAAAAAGGTCAATTTTGTAATTATATATTTAGAAAACAAGAATAATAATTAAATACAAAAGTTAACTGAATGGAAATTACTAAATATTAACAATAATGAGGTTGAATTATACACAAGATACGCATAGACAACTGGGCAGGGCTTCTGTACTGTACGACAACCGATGAATAATCTTTGCTAGTGGCGCTCAGAGCGCGCTGATATAGGCAGCCGACATAGTACGACTACCCTCCACCGACTTGTTATCTAACTCTATATTTAAACTGTCTCAGTCAACCATTATTTTCTCCAACAGGTGAAGAATTATCCAGCGATGAAGGGGAAGACAGAATATATGAAAATCCAAATGAAATGTTCCAAAGTAATGCAGAGCAATATGGCACTGCTTATGCCAAATACAAAGCGAGGGTCCTGAAGGAAAACCCTGATTTAGCAGACGGTAAAGGTCTGATCCTCTGGGCTGATAAAGATGTGGAGAGTTACAAAGATGACAGTGATGATGGCTTCTATTATGGTCAAGATGAAGATACGGAACAATTTAAAGAGCAGTATAAAAGTTCTTCGGATGAATACAGCCCAGACTGAACCTGGCTGTGATGATTTAGGATTAAGAATACATAATAAATTTTTAAAAACAAAGTTTATACTGATAAATAAATATATTGTTTTTTATTTCATTTATATTTAATCCCAATTTCCAAAATCATTCACATTTAAATTTTTTTATAGTTTATTATTATAGGTCAATCATAAAAAATTAAAAGAATTTTCAAAATTTGCAAAAAAAACCGTTGCAGTTAATTATATACATAGAGGGCGTCATAAGTATCATAGATGGCGCTAGTTGTAGGGACAGAACCATATTCTGAGCCTTTTTATAATGAGTTGGTGCATTTCCTAAATATACTACTGGAAAAAATTAAAGGATCAAAAAATAAATCCAAATTTTTGGGCGATTTTCAACAGGCCGTAACTTCGAAAAAAATGGTCGTATAGGAAATTAAAAAAAAGAAACTTGTAGCTCCAAGTATCTAGTTTTTGGATTAATACATTAAAATTTTGTAGCATCAGCGGTTTTTGAGTGATCTTAGGAAAACCAGCAACAAAAAAAATTAACAAAAAATCTTGTTTCTTTTTTTTGATATACGGACGCGGAAAAACATGTTCTTGCTAAACCCGTATAAAGATCAGATACTTTGTTTATGTAGCTTTAATTTCATTCTTTTAACACCTCGATATGTTTAGTCCTCGCCGAGATATCAGTCTCCAAATGGAAAAGGATCCTTTTGTCTTTAAATATCGATATCTCAGCAACCAATAATTGCACATCAGGTGAAAGGTGCGTTTCAAGAACTTGAAAAAATATCCTTTAACCACCAGTTATTGCTTTTTCGAAAAAACGAGAATTCTTCTTGTTACATTAATTTGAAAATGCAACAGAAAATGAGCTTAAGGTGGTGTTTTGGAAAATCAAGCGCTGGATCGAAAATATTGTGAAAACTAATAATGTTGAGTGTGCGTTTTAGAGTTCAATATGTCCACGAAAATCCTACAAAGTGCCAAATTAATCCATCCAGCCGTTTTTGTGATTCACTCGATCGAATTTTTGAAAAAAATAAGGGATCACGTTTTGCTCTGCAAAGCTCATAATTTAAGAAATGAGAAATATTCTTTTTTATGAGCTTTTTCCACATTTTGTTGTATAGATTTGTTGTTTTGGAACAACTTGAGGAAATTTAACAAACAAACGCCCAATCAATTCAATATTTCGTTAATGCGAATATTGTTGCTCGAAAATTCCTTAATCACACACATTAGCAACAACGGGCAATATTGGCGTTGGTGACTTGAATTTCCTCAAGTTGCCCCAAAACAACAAATTCGTACAACAGAAACGTGGAAAAAGCTTTAAAAAATAAATATTTTTCATTTCTTAAATTATGAGCTTTGCAGAGCAAAAACGTGATTCCTTATTTTTTTCAAAAATTCGATCGAGTGAATCACAAAAACGGCTGGATGGATTAATTTGGCACTTTGTAGGATTTTCGTTAAAGGATATTTATTCAAGTTCTTGAAACGCACCTTTCACCTGATGTGCAATTATTGGTTGCTGAGATATCGATATTTAAAGACAAAAGGATCCTTTTCCATTTGGAGACTGATATCTCGGCGAGGACTAAACATATCGAGGTGTTAAAAGAACGAAATTAAAGCTACATAAACAAAGTATCTGATCTTTATACGGGTTTAGCAAGAACATGTTTTTCCACGTCCGTATATCAAAAAAAAGAAGCAAGATTTTTTGTTAAATTTTTTTGTTGCTGGTTTTCCTAAGATCACTCAAAAACCGCTGATGCTACAAAATTTTAATGCATTAATCCAAAAACTAGATACTTGGAGCTACAAGTTTCTTTTTTTTAATTTCCTGCACGACCATTTTTATCGAAGTTACGGCCTGTTGAAAATCAGCCAAAAATTTGGATTTATTTTTTGATCCTTTAATTTTTTCCAGTAGTGTAGATGGGCATTTACAGTTTTAAATTCCTAATCGTTTAGTTGATTCATCATCATCACCAGACTTTCACGTCCACTGCTGGTCATAGTCTCTCCTACGGAACGCCATTGGCCTCGGTGTTTGGCCCTCCTCATCCAAACGCTGCCAGCCAGCTTGAGGATAACGTCACCCACCTAGCCAGAGGGCGTCCTACACTACGGTTGCCGAGTCGTAGTTTAGATGATTATATTTCTGATGTTAGTGTCTTTGCGAGAATAGGAATATACTTAATTACTCGTACCTAAGTTTTATTATAAGAATCTGTTGAAAATAATTTGGTCAAAATTACCTATGAGACTAAAATGATCTTGGGCACGTTTGTATTCAATAACAGTATGACTTAAGTTCTGCATATCTTTTGAGATAACTCGAAGAATTCTTCGGGATTATTGCAATATTATAGAAGAGAATTAATTATGATTCCTGGCACTTGAATAATTCTGATGTTTCACTATTTTTTCTTTTCCTGTTTGCTAATGTGAATGTTTACTAGAGTTCTCTAGGTTTATTTTTGCCTACGTGAGATTCTCGCTCGTTGACCTTACTGTCTAATAAAAGCATAAACCTCTCTGCTGTAGAGGTGATCCATGCTCAACAGTGGGACTTATATGGGTGATACAATGATGATATTATCACCAGGGCTGCCAGATTTAGTGGGGCGCCGTAAGGTTTATACCTCGGAATCCAGGGCCAGTCAATGAATCTTAATATAAACCTTGAAAATATGTTTTTAATAGTATATAGAAAAATGTTAAAAAAAAATTTTTTCGCGCTCTCAATTTTTTTTTATTATTATAAACATTTATTATTTTTTTGGAGTTTTAATTGATTTATATTAGTCAAAAGTCATATTTTAAAAATAACAACTATTACAAACTTGAAAACTTGATCTTGGATCTTTAGGGACTGCAGGTATACCGATGAATATAAATAAATACACTACTGGAAAAAATTAAAGGATCAAAAAATAAATCCAAATTTTTGGGCCGTAACTTCGAGAAAAATGGTCGTACAGGAAATTAAAAGAAAGAAAATAGTAGCTCCAAGTCTCTAGTTTTTGGATTAACACATTAAAAAATTGTAGCATCAGTGGTTTTTGAGTGATCTTAGGAAAAGCAGCAACAAAACAATTTCAAAATTTTTAATGCTTCTTTTTTTTACATACGGGCGTGGAGAAAAATGTTCTTGCTTAACCCTTATAAAGATCGGATACTTTGTTTATTTAGCTTTAATTTCTATCTTTTAACAACTCGATATGTTTAGTTCTCGCCGAGATATCAGTCTACAAATGGAAAAGGATCCTTTTGTCTTTAATTATCGATATCTCAGCAACAAATTATTGTACACCAAGTTTAAGGTGCGTTTCAAGAATTTGAATAAATATCGTTTAACCACCAGCTATTACTTTTTCGAAAAAACAAGAATTCTTCTTGTTACATGAATTTGAAAATGCATCAAAAAATGAGCTTTAGATGGCGTTTTGGAAAATCGAGCGCTGGATCGAAAATATTGTGAAAACCAATAATGTTAAGTGTGCGTTTTACAGTTCAATATGTCCACAAAAATCCTACAAAGTGCCAAATTAATCCATCCAGCCATTTTTTTGTTTCACTCGATCGAATTTTTGAAAAAATAAGGGATCACGTTATTGCTCTGCAAAGCTCATAATTTAAGAAATGAGAAATATTCTTTTTTAAGAGCTTTTTTCACATTTTGTTGTATAGATTTGTTGTTTTGGGGCAACTTAAGGAAATTCAAGTCACCAACGCCAATATTGCCCTTTGTTGCTATTGCGTGTGATTAAGGAATTTTCGAGCAACAATATTCGCATTGACGAAATATTGAATTAATTGGGCGTTTGTACTAAAACTTAAAAGAGTATTTTTGCAAGTTCAAACATGGCTTGGAATGCGGAATATTGACACCGCAAACAATGACGCAACGACCAGCTCCAGAATTTTTATTAAAAATTATTTTTTGCTCATGCAAAACAGGATGTGGAGCATCTTGTGGGTGCAGGAAAAGTGGATTAAACTGCACAGCAGCTTGCTTAGAATGTAATGGTGAAAGCTGTGAAATGTTCACGATGTAACAATGTGAATAGTTAATGATATTTTTTTTTTGTAACTTATTTTTTACGGTAATCTAATAAATTAACATTGAAGTTACTCTGCACATATAATTTATTACAAATAAAACTAAATTTGTCACTATAAAAAAATTTTCTCCCTTCCGTCTCTCATTTTTCAGTAAATTGTTGTTAAAAATTGTTGTAAATCGAGATCGGTCAATTTTTTTTTTTTAACTTTGTTATTTGAGGTTTTAATAATGAAATCTCATACTTGATATACAGATTCATTGACTGGCCCTGGGTTCCGAGGTTTGACCATTTTTATGCCTTACGGCACTCTACTAATTGTATAATTGGATACAAATCCTGTATAATCGGATGGGGTGTTGTATCTATGACCACTTCGTATAATACGATACAAAGGCATAGGGGATGGAACATAAGTTCGCATTTTATCAAGAATTTGTCTACCTATCATCCTAAAAAAAAAAACAAGAACTTTTGTGGAGGGACCACTTTTCCGAACATTTGTTTAACTGTCATCCTAAAAAAAAACAAGAGCCATTCTGGAGTGTCCACTTTTCAATCATTTATTGCCCAAGATTATCCCTAAAAAAAAAAAAAACAAGAGCTGCATAGAGTGGTTATGTATAATGCGATTTCATTTTGTATAATTGGAGATAGTAAACCGTATAGCTGCGATTTATTTGCTGGCAGCCCTGATTATCACTGATTACAACGCATATAGTGTTTTCTATCAATGTTAAACCTGAAGGGAAACCTTTTAGAAATAAAACATCAGAAGTTCATTAATATGTGATAAATAATTTATTGTCTGGCGGTATTTTTACAATATCAACATACGCCTAAATCAGTTATTGATTTTGTTTCGTTCTTCATCACGCTAGTTACAATTTTGCAATCAGAACAATTTAATGTACATTAATGAAACAATTGACGCCTTAATTTTATTATCGCGATACTCCGTGGATTTCCGTAGATACAGTTTTAACAAACAAAACTCAGATATTAGGCTCAAAACGGATACTAATACCTAATACAGAAATATAGGATGTATTCAGACCATGATTGGTAACTAAGGCTAATTAGCTCAGGTGATTAGGAACCCCTTGGCGTTAAAAAAATCTCGACAAAACAAAAAAATTACGTTTTTCTAACAATGGTTATTAGGGATAAATTAATTCTTCATTTTTTTGGGATTTATTTCATGCAAGGGGTTTGCAATAATTTTAGCTATTACCTGCCTTAGCTTCCGATCACGGCCTAAATAAAGTTAAACCCTGTATTTTAACTGAAGGTAAACAAAGCTAGTCCTAGTCTCCTGACGAGCTTCTTGTTAAAAGAAATGCGACCTGATCTAAACATCAAACTTGACAATAATGTGGAATTAAATTTTGAATACTTTTTATAACATTTTGAAGGTTGACAAGTATGGATATCGCGACAAAATCATGGCATCACTCAACACTTTCGCAATGAAATTTTTTATTCGAGATGTCTTACAATTAGAATTCTATGTTTTCCTCCTTAATGAGAACACAAAGTTATGGCACGTAACATCAGATGCTGCGTAATTGCTGTTTTCATGTCATGATTTTTACGTCTAATCTAGATGCAGTTGTCGACAAAAGTCTTCAATGATATAGCAGAAGGGAAACGCCTTAATTTCATTAATTCTAAGCCAGAACCGACAAACTTTCGAATGATGATATTTATTTAATAATTTAAAGAGGATATACGTAGCACTTCTGCCGACAACTGTGGTAATGATTACGTCATAAGATATGGAAGATCAGCATAATTTGTTTTGTACCTATGCAAATTCGAGACTCATTCCTTTTTCATAGACGAACACAAATAACGATTACAAGTTAACATGTACGTATGTATAACTACGGAACAAGTCTTGTTTTCACTTAACCTAATTTACATTTAGTGAGATACCTATAAATGCATACTAAGATTATTCTAGCAATGCTTTGGCATAGACAAAACATGGTATTCACTTTTTACGACTCAAATATTACTTGGGGAATACATCATAACGTTGAACTGCGAAAAAAGGTTTTATTAGCAAGTATTTATGAAAAAATAATACAGATATTATCATAGATTTGTGAAAAAATATTGCAAAAATGGCTAAATACTCGTTTACTGTTTGTGGAAATAATATTTGGAATAATAAAGTAGCCTCGATATAATATAATAATTAGTTTAGCTTACAGCTTCCTGTTGGTACCAAGACTGCGGGGAGCCACTGGTCGGTTTACAACGGAAATGAGCATTACTTGCTTGGCATGGAATTGTCCTACACTAAAAAAAATTAACAACAAAGAAAGAACAATTTCTTAGAAACAAATGGTAATAATATTTAGTTACAATTTAATAATATCTTTACAATGTATTTACATTTTGGTAATTCTTAACGTATACTAATGCAAGAAAGGTTAACATTTTACTATTCTTTACACAACAGTATAACAAAAACTTCAAGGTAGATATATACAGTAATCGATTTCGAATGAATTTTGAAAACATCGATTTTGCAATTGATATGCAAGTTTAATATTAAATTTATTGCACACGGTTTTAATCCAAACAGACGATAGGATACATACTTATCTAATTATCAAGATGAATTCTTGAAGCAACTTAAGCTTTTAATTCGCTAGCAATATGTCCAATATTGGATAAGTTAATAGATTCAGTTGCGTGTCGATATGTTGACAGCTATTACTATTCGATGACATTTCGATTCTGGTATCGATTGCCGACACGATTGTGAAGTTCATAGTACGGGCGTGTCGCTGACTCTCGGGGGCGGCGCTGGGACGTTGTTGTTGGCAGCGGCGTCTTGGTTGTTCGCGGTGCAGTAGAACTGCTTGTGAGCCTTGTACGTGTTGACGTATTTGAATGATATGTCACAGGATTTGCAGTAGTTTGGCGTTTCCTCGACTTCGACGTCTGGCTCTTTCTTGATGTCCACGGCGGGAACGGGGGAGGTGTGTTCTTCTTCGGGCTCGTCGGTGGCGTGGACCAGGCGCGCGTGTCTCACCACGTTGCCGCGGTACGTGGACGTGTAAGCGCAGCTGCTGCAGCGGTGGACCCGCTCTCCGGCGACCACGGGGCTGGGCGACGTGGCCTCTCGACTGTCCTCTTCGAGCACGCACGCTATGTAGGTTTCCTCCTGTAATTGACAGGGTTCTGTAATGAGTACTCTCTCCCTCGATATTATGTTTTTAGATTAAATTTGATGGACATTGAAGAGGTGCTGTGCATGATTCTTGTGCTCGTAATCTTATCATGTTTTATTAATTACTTTTTTAGTGCCATATTAGTTATCATTGTTTGTCATGACTTCTTTATGTATTATTTCTTGGTAGGTCCATTTCTGGAATGAAAGTGAAATAGAAATGAAATAAAATACTTGTTATATAGGCTATACTAAAAAGGCTTCGAGCGATAAATCATATTAAAATACAGATTGGAATATTGTATGAAGAATGCAAAATGACTGTACCTGTAAATCAGCCGGTTTCTTGTTGTTGAAGTGCATGCGTATGTGTGTCCGCATGCCGCGGAGCGTGTTCCCCCGGTACCGGCAGATGGTGCAGCGGAACGCCTTGACGCCGGCGTGCGCCTCCATGTGGCGCTGCGCGGCGGCCGCCGTCGGCGACACCACGTCGCAGCACGGACACTTCCACCCGCCTTCCGACCCTGACGACGGTCGAGGAGCTTCAGGCACGCTACGCGGCGACCGAGTCTCCCTTTTGGTGCAGTAGTAAGATTGATGAGTGGTCAAGTTATCCAGCGAGCTGAAGTGTATGCCGCAGGCAAGGCAGATGAGTTGACGGTATTGTGGGGGAGGGCCCGGCTCAGGCGGAGCTGGGCTCGCCCTCTCCTCCCCACTGCCGGCCGAGCAGTAATGCCTTTTGTGTATACGATAATTCTCATACTTGCAGAAGACGATATTGCACTCTTTGCATTTGGATACTCCTTGCTTGACTAAGACTTGCGGAGATGCGGCAGTGACCGGAAGCTCGGAAGCCAGTCGTAAGGCTAAGCTTGGAGGTATAATTGGAGGCGGCACGACTGGCGGCGAAGGGACGCTCGGTGGCTTCGGTGTTGGGCCTCTGGAGTTGCGCCGCCGTCTTTTCGGCGAGCTCTCGCCGCTCGGAGACGATGACCGCCGGGATGGAGACGGCGTCCCAGGGGAGCCTGGCAGCGATGGCGCGCAGACAATTTGCTCCGGTGTGGCCGACCGTATCCTATTCTCTTTCTCATGATCATCGGTGGTCACTGATTCAGGCGAACGACGTACACTAAGATCTAAAGGAGTAGCACCGTCTCGTGAGGGCTCCCGCGGTCGGTTTGCAGACTTCAGAACTTCCGTTGCCTTTCCCTCTGCATTTATATTTGGTAAAGCTTGACTCAAAGGTTGGAATGTGCCATTGGGCAACAAAAAGCACGGCGTGTCCGGGTCGGGCAGGGTCGTGCCCGGCAGAGTACTGGCGCTTCGCAGTAAGGAGTAAGGTACGATCAGTATGGGATTCGTCGGCAGAGCTAATGCATACTGATTTTGCGCTGGAGGCGTGGCTCCAGGAGACGGCGGCGCCGAACCAGAGGTGGCTGAGCCGGACCTAATGGCCTGCAGTGCTTGTTTGACCACCTGTCGTGTGCTGCAGTAGTGAGCTTTATGCGCTCGGTACGTTTTTATCGAACTGAAGCGTATGTCGCAGTCGGCGCAGTAGCGGTCGGGCGCCGGCGGGCTCTCCGCCACTTCTCCGTTGGACGTCGGCGTGGGCACCGGCGTGCCGCTACTCACAGGCGACGACGAGTGCATCCGCATGTGACGATTCAAACTGACCTTCTTATCAGCACTGTATGAGCAAAACGTGCAAGCGTACTGTTTGCCGGCGGGTCTAGGGGTTTTCGCGTCGCCGCTCGACTCGTCCACAGTAGCGTCTGCTGCTGATTCAGTGGTCTCTGGCGGCTTCGGCTTTCTATTGGAACAATAATGCTCCTGATGCGCTTGAAGTGTGCTTAGCGATGAATATCTGATGCCACAGGGTTTGCATACATAGCTCGGCGTTGTAGAAAAAATGCCAGGGAAGGCGGCCGCAGTGAGCGCCATGTAGTCTCGCGGCTGCGGCGCCGGCGGGGGCGGCGGCGAGGGCGACGGCGGCTCACATTTGAGCGGCGTGGCCTGGGGCGCCAGCGCCGGGTCCGTAGCGAGGCTGGTGTTGAGGCGCAGGCGCGGCGGGGACGCGGCGGGCGAGCCCCCCGACGCGGGGGAGACTCCACCACTGGACGCGGGCCGGTCGCCCCCCGAGCTCGGCGTGCGAGGTTCTCCCGGCATCGCCTCGGTCTCGTTTCCCCATTCCTCGTCCTCACCTGAAAATAGAGACGGTATCGTTGAGCATTTCAAAGTGCACGTCGCAAATGGATATGCAAAGCGGACAGCAAAAAGAATGGACGCCGTATCGGCACCTATTAGTGTTGTTAATAGCCCTGCGATGCGGGTCGGCAGCGGTTTTCTCGCGATAGCCGTCACTCGTCACGTTTCGTCCTGTATCTGCGGACGTCAGTCAGATCGGCTGCCGCGAGTCGAGGCATACATTAGCGCTCCTAATTGAGACGTGCTCGCGCTATGTAAATGCGCCCGCGTGGGTGGGGCACTAGTTTCAACAAATGCGAGAAATGCAGCGGAGATTAGCGGCGCATGCATCGGCCCGTCGATCCGTCATTACGCGGCTCGTCCGTCAGTATCGTGCGCCGGCCGCGGGCCAAACAGAACAAAAACTTAGCGGGCCCCGTTGTAATTGGATCTGATTTCCAGAAAATGCTCGCTCACCTTTCTTTTTTGAGCGACAACGATCTCCAGCGAGCGAGGAATTAACCTATCTTTCGCGCAACGATCTCGACTCAAAACGCCAATTAATGAGGGGCTCAACTTCATTCTGTTGGCCCTGTGAAGATCATTATATGAGCACGACAGAGAGATGGACGCGACGATTGGTGGCGCGCGCGCCGACCGCCATCTCGCGGTAACGAATACCGCTCGCATCGGATTGCGTTCGGGTCACGCTATCCTAGTGTGCGCCCGCGCCGATTGGTCATTACGATTGGCGGTTGACGCGCGATTGGCCCGCTAATGCTGCCACTATCTGCCAGCACTCAGCCAGCTTAATGTTACCGTCATACCGAACGCGACTCGCGACCTTATCACTGTTCGTTAGTCGCCTGCTCGCGTTCCAGCTTCTGTTATTCGCTAAATAAGTTATAAGAGCTGTGATTGTTCGCGCCGAGTGTTGTACGTTCGATCAGATAGATGGCGTGACTCGCTGTCGTTTATGCAGCCTTGCGAAACTCAATGTCGATTCGTTAGGGCGATATTCATCTTTGCCCTTTGTCTTATAAACATGTCATTGGTTTGCACAAGAGGGTTACATGCAAAATGCGAGTATTTGTTTGAAAGTCGGTGCCCGCATAGTTTTCGTTGAGAGCAAAACAATGCGCTTGTTACGATGACATGTTTCGCGTTTGACTGCAAAGACCTGGCGAAATTCAAAGGTTCTAGTTTGTCATAAGTTGTGAAATGTTTGTTCGTACGATGTCTGTGAGGGTTAACACGTGCCTGCGCAGAGGAAAAACAAAACGCGCCATCTTGTTCTGCGGTTATCAGATCAGAGATCGGGACCCAATTAAAATAGTTGTGGATCGGGCGCGTCACAATCGGCTCGATACTGATCTGTGACGGTGACGTGTGTCGCGTGTGAGTGATCACCTAGGGCCGCGCTACCACCGGGCTCCAACACTTCATGACCATTACGTGACATCATCACTAATTTCAGTCGGTGAATTTTATCATTACATCTAACGATGTTGCTTGACAGCAAGGTCTGCAGTTGCATAAATTATTATCAGCCGTAGGATTTTACTTTTTCTAGAGCCAACAAATATATTGATGTTAATAGTGGATTTATCAGTTGTGTATTTGGGCTGCAATTAAGTTTAACCATTCTGAGCACACATTCAAATTTTCCGTATGTTACATGAGTCAAAATTAGTAGTAAGTATTTTGACATAAATGGTACACCAAATAAAATGTAATGAACTACTCTAGGGATGAGGCCAGCGTGGAAGACCATCCTATGGTTTTCAAATTATGTGGGATAACGTCACTGTATGTACCCTATAATATTTACTATAATATACGTATACTGCGATTGACAACGGCATCTGGATTTACAAAAAAGGTTAGAAATAAATTAGAATTAAAAATAACCTAAAACAAAGTAAAGGTATTGTGGTTTTCAAAATGTCAAACTTACAGTTTCAACTGACTGACAGATAACGTGCACGTGCATTAATATTATTTTTGTAATGAACCTGATACGGATAGAGATATGTTTGGACCCGTGTGCCCGCAGGAATGTTGTCAAGTGATAATCTAAGAAGGCCGTTTTATCTGCCAAAGGAGGAGAGGCCTTGGATAGATTCTGCAGATAAAAACGCCGTGATGTTATGGACCGATAGGGGAGGTAAATGTAATATTCACTTTCTGATAGTATTTTAGACTGCGGAACTTAATGGAAAACGGGTGATGGATGTAATGGTGAACGGGTACTTAATGAAACATAAAGTTTTCCAATGTGTCCAATTGAGTTCTTAATTTCGTAACATATTGATAGTGAAATAAGTATCAAAATCCGTGTCTTATAAATGAAAAAAATAGACTAACGTTAAATAAGTGACAATATTTTTTGTTGTTTAAAACATGAATGCTATATAGAGGGTAGATACAAAATGTGCATTTCTATAAACAATTTAATTCTCATAACTCTCAATAGATGGCAGCACACAAATGTTTATATTGTAACTACAAAACGTCTCACATTACACAGAAGGCCGTAACAGTTCACCGTATTCTTTAATCTTACAATAGACAAAACTATCTGTTGTGTCGTCTTAGCGTCAGTGCGCATAATGGCCATTAGCGCGGTGTTGCCAGATTCGAAATAAAACAAGCTACCATACGAGAAAAAATGCTTACAAAGAGTTGAGTGACACGGTCTAGCGCGATTATCTCGGCGGCCATCTTGATTTATTTGAATTTGTTCGGCGATGTTGTACCGTCCATCTGTCATGCGCGGGAACGGTTATCGGCGACAATATCATAGGTGTTTAATAAGAGTATGCGCTTGTTATTTGAATTGATGATACACAGCGAAATGGTAAGGAGCGGCTGTTTGATCGTGTAGATTGTATACACAAACATGTACTCGTTGGAGATATCAATTTCGTGTCAATATAGGATGCTATTAAATCTAGCCTACTAAACTTTACCGTTGGACAAAGGCATCACAAAACCCGAAGAGACCTACTAAGCTTGCTATTAAAGCGACGAAGGTACGATTAAATCACCGATAAGAATCTTTCTAGCAGCCATGTTCGCGGCAAAATAAATCCTCCCGGTGTCTCTCTGGGTAAGTGAATATAAAAAGTATTTGCCGGACAGCTATCAAGTCGGTGATCTGCTGCAAGTGTCCGAGGCAGGATGAGCGTCGTGCGTCACGATCGGACGCGCATTAACATATCGCCACTTCGATACCGCTATCGAGTTACGCCCAGCGTTGCGGACTGAGTGCATGCCCCTTTACATACTACTGTGTTGTATTTCTGTCCAGTTGTCAGCGCTATCAGTTGAATCTTAGGTGATTTTTGTAGTAAGTAGGTACTAAAATAGTTGATTTTATGTCTGAGATTTTAATACATTAAGAGTTACGAAAAATCTATAATTAAATATGGCATTTCAAAATTTGACGGTCTACAATGACAAATTCCTTAGCTATCCCAATCTCGAAATGGACAGAGCTCCAACATCTATAAAGACAATAAAACGATAAAACAATGGTTCGACTATTAAACTGAAAGGGCCGAGACCACCATGCGAAGGTATTTCAGCGACAAATCGCGCCGTTATCTATCAACGGGCGAACTGCAAAAACGAGCTTACTACGTAGATAAACATTTCCTTACTGTCCACGTCCTGTCTCATGACGAATAAATCTAGATGTCTTCGCGGTCGCGATAACGCTCCGTACAGCTGTGCGGTGTCGGTATGAGCCATTCGTGATAATAATGTAGCCAGTATATCTACGATTGCGCGTGTCGGGGTTGCCAGCGTGAAAAAATATGACCGCGTGGTAGAAAATTAACATTTTTTGTACACATCATTTGTTTTAACGTTGATTCGTCGGCTGTTTTGTTATGTGCAATTGTAGTATGTATAGAGGTGAAATATGTTAGAAAGTGGACTCTCGGCCAAAAAAAGGATTATAAAATATTGATGCCCTCGTGGTTTAAACCAGAGCCTCTGACTTTTTGAACTTAAGTGAGTATTCAGAATGAATTAACACGGACTTTAACGTCTAAACTAACGTCAAACTTGTAGCTTCAAGTGATTTTTTTTGTTTAAAACCTTCAATTACCAATAATTTAAACCATAAAAATTTACTATACTTGCTTAGAACCTATTACAGAATATTCATAAAAATTAAATAAAAAGGGGCAATAGTTTAAAATCGCCGCAGTAAAGATAGTATTCATGACGATAGTGCGACGTTCCGAGGCTTTGCATAAGAATGCAACTATGTCATATCATATCTTATGATAAAGAATGAGCAAAAAATGTTTTTTATACTTTAAGTAGGGCTTTAAATAATACTAAAGTCCGTGGTTTTATGTGCAAAAAGTAGACGAATATTTTTTCATTTTTTACTGATAACTTAGCGTAGGTAAATTAGTACCTAGACCTATTCTGAGGTATCGGTAAAAAAAATCAGTAATTGTATTCTTAATGAATCATCAAGTACTTTAACGTTGAAGGTTAACATCGTGAGGAAACCTGCACACCTAAAAATTCTTAGGAATAGACGCATAATATTCTTAGGAATAAAGGTCCGCCGGCCCGCACTAGGCTAGAATGGCGGATTGATGCCTAAACCCTATCAGTTGAAAAGAAGGCCAGTGTCATGCAGTGGGAGCTATATAAAGTGATGCTGAAGCAATTATAGAGGAATATTACCGTTACAATTTTGTTGGTGTGTTCTAAAATATACAACAGTTTGATCTTCAATCTTGATATTTGTGATACTATAACTTAAATACATCAAAGTGTCTCTACGTATATAAATATCCCCACAATAAATATCTCGAGATCTATCTAGGCGTCGTGTGTAAAAAACACATAATTAATATGCCAGATAGCATACGACAACCGTATACTAATGATATTTCTCTTTACATATTTTTTCCTGCCATATCGCGTGTAGTCATGGCAGGATTCAGGAATATATTTAGAGGGTTATTTTATGTATAATATTATCATGATGCTAGGCAGCTTTTTCAACAGGAGTTAGTTAGTTGGTGCTTACGACAGTTGTACGTTATTTTTGATTATTAACCGTCCAAATGTATCAAAAAATAACCATTGCCCCCCTCAAAATAGTCTCCTTTCGAAAGTAAACGAGAAATAAAAGAGTATTAATTCTTAGTAGGCTGTCGACTTTTTTATTATTTAAAATGTCATAGTTTGATACACTTTTTAGAAAACCTTTGCAATTTTTAACCTCATTACTTAGCAAGAACCTTTTTATCGAAATCAGTGGGTATAGGGAACTGGGTGCTTATGCAACAGTTTTTGTGTTGCATTTTATTTAAGTAATGGCATTACTGTATGACTAATAACTAGTAATACTTTCTATTTCTCCATATTCTTCATTAATGTTTATAGGTAGTTGTGTACCAATCCAATCCAAATTTATATAAATAAACGATAAAGAGCTCCCATTGGGGGCACGCCCCCCAATCCTATCCCCAATTCCGTCCCTGCGTGCAAACAGGTACTTCACATATAGTATTCATTAGACAGTTAATTAACCCACTTCCTTGAGGTCGCGTTGGCTAAATATGAAAGCAACCCCTTCAGGCCGAGTGGCGGTGTATCGCGCCCGGGATCTAAACCTCTTCCAGTATGATTGATGGTTAACTTAATATTCATAAGGTGTTACAATACGGACCGCGAAGGATGGATGCGGCGTGCGAGCCTTGCAATGATTCATATTTTTGTCAAGAGATGGCGTTGGTTGATAATTAAGTGCCTAAATAGATGGCGCCACTGTCTAACAGCACCTATCTAAGTTTTTTAAATATAAGTTTCATCCCTGGAAGAGTCTATTCAGATTCATAAAACAAATGTAAAAAACAGAAATTATCGACATACTTAAGTCTTAAACTTGAACAGCTAACAATTGAGGCCTATAAAATCAAAGGCAGCTAAATCCAAGTGAGTCAAATATTCAGTAATCTACAAAAATCGATAACTTTATTTAGGTGGCTATGATATTTTATATTTTAAAAGAGATTTATAAAGAATATGAATACCACTAAAAATCATAATTTTAAATTATAAAAATACCACAATATTTGAGTACAGACTGAATAAATTTGTATTTAAGTGTCTTTGATTCCAACTGGCGTTTAGCTGGTTTTTATTTTATAGGCCTCAATTATCATTGTCACAATTTACAGTCCACTGGTCGGCGCTGGTCTCCACTACAACTTAGATTCTTTAATCCATATCAACAGTTTTCAGTAATAATTATTTTTAAAATTACTAACAAAGACTTAAGTTAATGTTTCAATAACCGTTCTACATATCATACAAACCTAGACGGACGGTGCAAACCGACTACAACAAGTTTATACCTCATCCAAACTTCCAAACCACAAAGGAGTTGCACACTTGAAGTGTTGTAATTAAAAACAAAACGCAAAAGTACGTACGATCCGCTACTGATAAGCACCTGTAGGAAATTGAACCATTTTTCATGTAATTACCACGCTTAAGGCATTTGTAAAAACTATTTTGAATATGAGTGATGGCAACGGTCGTGATAAAGCTAATACACCATTAATCCTTTCAAGAAAACCGTTAAAGGACATGGAGCTATATTTTATCGTGTTTCCTGTTCGTTTGTCAGTTTTAGAATGGAAATTTCTGGTATGGATTCTAAGGTAAGCTGGTCGTCAAATGATGATTTAAAAATACACAATATTATCATATTATCTCGCTGTGCTAGATTAAGATTTCGTCCATGAATGTTAATCAAATGTGTCTGTAAATAATCGAATAAATAAATAAATAATGCACATATAATTTCGCAATCAATTGGCAAAATGTGTTAATTTCAAAATACTGCGACGACCCTAAATAGAAATTTGAACAGGCTATAAGGAAGGAAGCATATAATTTCTAAAAATTCAGGTCTGTGTGTCTTTTTGGATAGATAGGACAAAATTCTTAAATTTATTATATGTATTAAATTTCCCGTGATTATAGCAACATTAATTTTTCGTTATGTCTTTCAATACATTAATAGTATTCAACCGAAAGATTTGAATCTTCTAAAGTTGAGTCGAACCAAAAGCCTTGTAAATTCTTCTCATGAAGCTGGGAATTAGTTTGTCTCGAATTCCCTTTTTTCAGCAGCATCTCAACAGGCGAGATTGGGGTCTCTGGACAATTTACACTTTATCGAACAACATCGTGTTTCCAACAGGTGCGTTAGTTTAAATATACCCAACAGTCACACATATACCCCACCCTAAGAGCCTAGCCCTGGGTAGTAGGTATAAAAAACCACGCCAGACTCCAATCTTACAAACACTTTGACACTATATGGACCAGACAAACATTTGTCTCTTGGCAATTAAAGAACCAACACCCGTTTCAAAACTGGTGTCTAGCCAACGGCTACGGGTCTGTCTATGTCGTGCCAGCTATAAAAATATCGTATTAACTCATTGCCGAGCCCTTTAAGCCTCTGCGTAACACTGCAAGTGTAATTGTAATATAATTAGGAACAGTTTATGCAAATGTCGACCACGCCTGTATCGTGCTAGCGGTACTCGCATGACGTCATTCAGCGCTTTGCTTTTGTTTATAGAACATTCCTCATGTGTTTATTGCCTATTGATGGTAGTATCAAGAAAAGGATACGGATTTAGTACATTAAGCTAGATCACTTCTTGACAAAAGGGGTACTATTAATAGGGTTTGGCCGAAGTCCACTGCTTGAGTATACCGCAAATTGGTCGACTCTGCATATACACTAAATCAATTGTAGTGATGATGACTTCAAAAATGTCCGAGAACTGCCTGGAATGTATCCTCTAGGGATTGTTTACATGATAATAGTAAGGAGATAAGTTTATGATAGGAAAAGTATCCAATATTTAACGGGTCACAGGTGTAAATTGTCTTGAAAAAGGCCAAAGGGCCCTAAGATAATCATCGGCGTTTTTCATTCATGCAACGGTTTTCAGCGATCTTTATCGTAAGATTATTCTAAGAACTGCCAAACTTACATAGATTCATGAAAAAGAGCGAAAAACGTCTTCTACTTGCTTCCTGTCTAACGGTTCATTTCTAGATACATGCCCAGGAATGCTAGATAAAGATGCTATTTCATTAAAGAACTCCTCGATATCTAAACTGATAAAATGATTTTCTCACAACTCAATTAAACGTTTTAATGTATTCAAAACAAGTAGGTCTGATTTATTGCTCTACCTTAGACATTGAGTCGGATAAAACATGAATTGGATTAGTTAGAAGCTTATTATAAATACTAGCTTTTGCTCGCGACTCCGTCCGCGTAGACTACAGGGTTGAGTTCAGAAGGAAAATAAGTTAAGTAGTCTATTTTACTTCTCAGAGTCCTATTTATGTCCATACCAAAAATCATACAATTCGGTCAAATTGTTCATACGTGAAACCGTAACGCGTCGATCGGCGCCTTGTGCATCATTATTGCGCGCTTGATCAATATTTTAAAACTGCAATATCTTTTAAGATACTCAGTGAAATCAAATGAGGTATAGGGCAATTTTATTTAAAATTAAATACTTGTAATGAATAACGTATTTATTTGGATAAGGATTAATATCATATTTATAAAAACACCTTCACAAATAAAACTTTATTTTAAAATAAATTTGGTTAGGATAAAAAACGTTATAGTAAGCCAACCTTAAAAAATAGGCATATGCCGTCGCGGACTTTTTTTTAGAACTTTTAAAGAGGAACATTTCTCTCATACATTATTTTAGCGAAACTTTAACCGTTTCCGCAGCGCACGCAGCGGAAGCTCTCAAAAAGGAAAAAATGTCCCCGATTTTGAAACATTCTTTATTGCTGCTCCGCTCCTATTCGTCGTAGCGTGATGTTATATAGCCTATAGCCTTCCTCGATAAATGTTCTATCTAACAGTGAAAGAATTTTTCAAATCGGACCAGTAGTTCCTGAGATCCTAGCGTTCAAACAAACAAACAAACAAACAAACAAACAAACTCTTCAGCTTTATAATATTAGTATAGGTATAGTATAGGTATTATATTTTGAACAATTACTTATTTAAAGATTAGTATTATTTATTTAAAGATTTGAATTACTTACCTACTATATTGATTATAGCTCTTGCTCGCGACTCCGTCCGCGTAGACTACAGGGTTGAGTTCAGAAGGAAAATAAGTTGTAGTCTATTTTACTGCTCAGAGTCCTATTTATGTCCATACCAAAAATCATATAATTCGGTCAAATTGTTTAAATTTGGAACCGTAACGCGTCGATCGGCGCCTTGTGCATCATTACTGCGCGCTTGATCAATATTTTAAAACTGCAATATCTTCTAAGATACTCAGTGAAATCAAATGATGTAAAGGGCAATTTTATTTAAAATTAAATACTTGTAATGAATAACGTATTTATGTGGATAAGGATTAATATCATATTTATAAAAACACCTTCACAAATAAAACTTTATTTTAAAATAAATTTGGTTAGGATAAAAAACGTTATAGTGAGTCAACCTTAAAAAATAGACATATGCTGTCGCGGACTTTTTTTTAGAACTTTTAAAGAGGAACATTTCTTTCAAACATTATTTTAGCGAAACTTTAACCGTTTTCGCAGCGCACGCAGCGGAAGCTCACAAAAAGGAAAAAATGTCCCCGATTTTGAAACATTCTTTATTGCTGCTCCGCTCCTATTCGTCGTAGCGTGATGATATATAGCCTATAACCTTCCTCGATAAATGTGCTATCTAACAGTGAAAGAATTTTTCAAATTGGACCAGTAGTTCCTGAGATCCTAGCGTTCAAACAAACAAACAAACAAACAAACAAACAAACAAACTCTTCAGCTTTATAATATTAGTATAGATAACAAACGTGAATGCTTGTAATGGGCGCGAAATAGCACGACGGAATTAGACGGATATTGGCAAATGTCATCGATATTGACACGGAAAACTTTGATTTATGTCAAAACTTGTAAACCAGGCACGAATGAGAGTAAAAACTTACCTAAAATATATTCATATCTCTCCAAAATTATGCTAGGTTTTCTAGGTAATCTTAACTTTTGTTTGTGTGTAGTCCGTGAACTCTCGCTTGGCTAGCATGACGGAGAAGGGTCTAAACTCTACCATTTATAGAGGAATGCTTGTGCCCAGGAGTGAAAAATAAGTGAGCTGATGATAATAATTTCCAATCCGATTAATTGCTCCACGCTAGCGAGGTCGCGGGCCGGAGTTAATTATGAATAAAATGTTTGTTTGCACAAGAAAGTGTGTAATATTGTTGAAACGAGCCCATATGATTATGCCGCGCGAACATGCAAACCGTTATCACAGTCGCACAAACGCGCGACAACAAAAAAGCGCAAATTCTCTAAAAACTCTAATTCTGATAGGCGCTGGGGTCTATTACCTCGGCACGCCGTAACTCAGAAACAAGTAAACACGCCAGCGGGGACATTTGCATAACTATCGAGTTTTTAAATCTATGCAAAACGCGACGATACGTTGCACGGGCTCACGAGCCGCCCCCCACCGACGCGCCTTCGGCACTAACACATGGGATTTCATAACATCCCCTCCATCCCCCCGCACCACACAGCCCCCCCCGCGACACCCGCACCACGCGGCACCAGCGGGCAGCGCCTTCATTAACAAAACGAGAATTCAATAAGGCTAATAGTTCCGTCAACATGGCCGCCTGCAACATGGCGCGGAATCACAGATAAACGCGATAAAAATCTCAATAAATAAACAGCAAATGTTGCGTACACGCACCGCTGGAGGCGTCAAAAGTAGGCGGTACTTATGATGAATAACGTGACGGAATCCGGCGTCCAATCGGATCGATCTCGATTTTAATTATACGAATCGAGAACATCGCCGCGGCTATAGATCGAATATTAAAATGTCGATGGCGGCCGCGCGCGATCGCGACACGCGCTCTTTGATTCGTGCGCGCTCGACCAATTTCGCATTACAAATGCGTAATTTGATTTGCGGAACCGGCGACATTCCCAGAAACAGATCAACAAGATAGCGTTCTTCCGCAAAAGATTCCCGATACGTTCGCGGGAAAAATAAAAGCAAAATTTATTACCACATTTAACGATCTCCACGGGAGATATTGGCGACGGTCGCGTGATTTCTACCCTCGCGACCCGCCGACTTAATCACACTTCATAATTGCCGGTGGTTAGATCTAATCAATCATTTGTTAATAGTGAAAACAAACGGATCGAAACTTACAAACCAAACAAAGCGTTGTTGCATTCAAATGATCCATTTCCTTTTTGTATTACGGACCAATCTCGACACGCGATAAAATCTCGAACGCCTACAACTCGAAAATAATTAACTCGGCTCGCCGTCTAACATGATGTTTAACATCGACTACTCCCATACCAATTACTACCGACAATCGATCGGGAACAAAAACCGGCGTCCAACACTACTGCCGACTGGTTTTAGGAGAAAAAAAACGTCTCGCCCCGCTCGGACTAGTGTTAACGAGCCTTTGATGGATCGGGGAGCGATGTAACACCGTGTACTGCCGGTAACATACAATTTTCATGAGGGACAAACGGTTTTTACTGTCCAACACTTGTCATAAGGTGATGTTTAAGTGGCAACGGCTCCGTCCGACAGCGCCGTGTCGACAAACTGAAAGAAGTCAATCGAATTCATGAATAAATCGCATAAATTGTTCAGTTATCGCGACATATTTTTTACAACCGCTCATAAATGCGTTTATGAGAAATGTCGCCGGGAACTTGTCGATTATTGCCGACACTACAGCGCAGTAACAACGAGGGTGCGTTAAAAAATTATGTTATTGATGAAAAATGGAAATCAGTTACGCTGCATCCGGTATGGAATAATTTGATTAGACATTTGTTTTTATTATACTTAGAAATCACTTCAAATAGGTTTGTTGCGTTTCTTAATAGCTCAGCAAAGATGTAAAAAAAAGGACCAGTCGGAAAAATGTATCTACACATGAAGCTTAAATAACAAAAAATCTTTAGACGTAGAAATAGAATTTGAAAATTGTTAGGTTGTTTGTAACTTTTAAATCGGTAATAAATTTTTTTCTTCCATATACAATGCACACAACATTAATTTCTTAGTGAAAATTAATGAACGAGCTTGGAGTTACTAAGCCTAAATTATTATTGGTGCTGAAATAATATTAATCAATACTGCCAAACTCTTGACCTAATAAATATATAGTTTGGATCTTACCATTTCAATGTTGTTCAAAATCTTACAGCTAAAAACTTAAAAAAAATTCGGGTTCAAAGACACCTTAACCCAAAAAAAATATCTGTATTGTTGCTGGAATCGAACCCTACTCTCGTTTCCCAAGATGGTGTCTAACAACTAATTAATTATTAATCATGGTTTTATACGATTAACAATTGATCAATTGTTAGTTATTTTACGAAAAAAAAATTAAAAATTAACAATTAATTTTTTTATCAAGTATTTTTACTAATACTTGAATATGTCAAGGGTATATGTATCCGGTTGTAGAACCGGACCACCCTTTTAGACAAAATTTGCAAAAAAGTTAATTGTTAGTTTTAATTATTTCATCAATCAATTAAAAAAATAATTGTAATACACAATTAAAAGTTTAATTGCAATTGATTCATTTGCAATTAATTTTTTAGTCAATTTATTAGTTTAATTAAAAGTTAATTGATTAATGCCCAACACTGGTTTTGAGAAAGTTTCGTGCTGCCGCTATGAAGAAATGTTGTGTTATCACACATCTCAAAACGGCGATAAAATAAAATGCCAAGGATCTTTGTGAAAGACTTCATTAATAAATATATTTTGACTTAGATTTATACCTAGCACTATCATTAGTAACTCCGGTGTTCCAGGATCAACAGCGGATCAACATTAATATTGACACCGAGAACTGAAGCTTAGCGTATCTAAGGGTATCTATTTGGTCATGAATCCGCAACAAAATTAATAAAAGGAAGAATTTTGAACTATGAGATCAATCTTAGTTAGCCGATAAAACTGGTGACACTAATATGCCTGTAACGTCGAGTGTTATTAACAATACAGATCTAATGAAATCTATGAAAAAAATCCGAGCTTTCCTATTATTGATAGTAAACATAACAGCTCGCGCGCTAGGTCTTATTAATCTATTTACCAGGGCTGCCAGCAAATAAATCGCAGCTATACGGTTTAGTTTTTGCAATTATACAAAATTATATCGCATTATGCATAACCATTGCACCATATGCAGCTCTTGTTTTTTTTTTAGGATAACAGTTAATCAAATGGTCGGAAAATGGGCCCTCCAAAATAGTTCTTGCTTTTTTTTTTTAGGATAATAAATGCACAAATCTTCTATATTATAAAAATGAATTGCTGTTCGTTAGTCTCGCTAAAACTCGAGAACGGCTGGACCGATTTGGCTAATTTTAGTCTTGCAATATTCGTTGAAGTCCAGGAAAGGTTTAAAAGGTGAAAAAAAATCAAATAATTGCCGGGAAAATCCTCAAAACAACCCTTTTCTATTTCCCATACAAATGTTTTCTAAATAATATCGAGAGTCAATTTGTAATTTAATACCGCTGCATAAAGTTCAAATTCGCGTGCGCGTTGGAGAATCTTATATCGCGTTCCGTAACAACTAACTTCAGTTGTTGATCTGTCAGATTATATTTTTATTTTTTTGTATTTTACCTTTTTTATATTTGACAATAGATTTGAGAACCAAGATATAATATGTCAATCCATCCTGTCGCACTTCAGAATACGGAAAAAATTATAACGATATTGTGTTACGATATCTGTGAGTGCATCCTTCTATCTTTGTGGCTACGTGCGCGAGAACTTTCTTTACTTTGGTAATCCTTTGTGGTAGTGACTTTGTGCTTTACAATTTACGATGCCGAGGAGAAGACGACCTGACTTAGGAAGTCAATAAAATGTACGAAGAGCTACCTCACGTGCTAACCGCACTGATGACCAGAGAGAGAGAATTAAAATACAGACACAGAAAGGAAGATTGTTCATTTTTATATAAACAGATTGTACAAATTGATTTATCCATTTTTGTAATACATATTCTCTTCCTTTTCCAATGCGTTTCATTCTACTATAATTTTATTTGGCTTTTTACCATTTATAAAGGCTTCAGCCTTGGTTTAATTACTGAGCCCTCAGTTGTAAATTGTAAACCAGGCACATCTAAGGAGATAATAATAATTAGGCTTTTTATATTTTACACAACAAATAGTTCTGAACGCTGACATAAATGTTTGACAACCAACAAATATGTCAATCCCTATTAATGAGTGACACTATTCTTCATTTTTAAAATGTAAAATATGCAATTGTTCGAATATTGTAGATATACCTTGTCGATTCGAAACCTTTATTTTAATCCGTTATTTAATTTGAGGGAACAATTACCCGCATTGAAGGGATAAATATATAACGTTTGACAGGACATTACATAGAACAGTTTATATGGGATAATGAAATTCCTGTTTTTATTATATTGCCCGCAATTTTTCCATATTTTATCACCATTTAAACCTTCCCTGGACTTCAACGAATATTTCAAGACTAAAATTAGCCAAATCGGTCCAGCCGTTCTCGAGTTTTAGTGAAACTAACGAACAGCAATTCATTTTTATATTATAGACGGATCCGATTTGTTTGTTTTAAAATCATTTTATACAAAAGTTTAGGTCTTTCATTTATCGTTTTGGCAGAACAAAGTCTGCCGGGTCAGCTAGTTATTGATAAAATGTGAACATATGCCCTTGTATCGTATTATACAAAGTGGTCATGGATACAATACCCCATCCGATTATACAAGATTTGTATCCAATTATACAATCTGGCAGCCCTGCTATTTACTATCATCAAGTTACGTACCTACCTGTAGTGCGTTAATTGCTGCTGTTTCCAACTTAACCTTTATTAAAAAGAATTCTCGTGCTCCATAACAGTTGCTTGTTTGCCGATAAAAAGCTGTACCGTTAATAAATTCAAGTGTAATCGAAATCTGCGACCACTATCTGCAAATTGCTACCGTGGTCTGTTGATGGAGACGATACGCCGTACTTCCAGCCCAACGTAAATTATGTAATTAAAGATATATGTCCCGATACTATCGGATATTCCAGTAATGAACAACTGGATATTTAGAGTAAAGCGACGTAAGCCTGATCTTGGAGCCATAGTCAGCTATAATAGTGTTGATACTTTAATTGATTCTTGGTTAAAGCAAGCTCAAACCAAGACTGGGATGTGTAAAGATGGATCAAAATTTATAGAAGTCGTTGCCGGTAAGATTGGAAATAAGGAGGAATAATAAAGGACATTTTAAATGCTACTGATGACGTCATGTGGTTAAAGTGTAGTAGCATAGCCATCTGTTTTTTAACGGCGAATTTAAAGAGGTGCTCGATTTGAATATCTAATTTCTGCTTACATCAAAACATCACGTTAACGATATTTTTAATTAGGAATTAAAAAAAAATCTGAAATATTAATTTTTAGATAATTTTCAATGTTTTAAATAGCTGACAAAGGAAGTATAATAAATTTTAACGTCATTGCCATCAAAACTAGAATTGCAAGGGAGACGTTGAGGTGTATCTGCTACAACCACTTAAAATAAGCTGTCACTGTTTCATCACCAATGTTGATCTTTCATTCAGAGATACGTACATTTATCTATTTTAAAAAATATCGTAAGAAACTCATTCGAATATTAAAAGAATTCCATTTTTCGTAATAAATAATGTGTTATTTCGCACGCAATCACCAACAGACGGCATTACAGTCGAATTGTCTTGTTCTAATAAAAGTACTAAGGTTTTAAAAAAATACAATATTTTGTAAGCCTCTATTCATCAACCATAGAAAAATAATTAAATAATGTTACCATCCTAATATCACAAAGTTCTACGGCGACCAACGCGCGGCCGTCAAACTCCGCTCATTCAAAACATTCCGCGAGACAGCTGATTGTAACCTAAAGCAAAGGCGTACCATACAGCCAACCCATTCGACTCTTAGATAAGTATTCGAAATAACTCACGACAGATGATAATGTACAGTTGAACCTAAAAAAGGGGGGATAAATATAGATTTAATACTTAAAAAAAACCGTGCGCCGCACCGATTGCGGCGGGCGAGCGCGGCTCGAGATTTGAAAATTAGCATTTTTGTCGAATAACTCTGGTGCAGTGTCGCCGTCGACCGATACCGCGGCGCGGGCTTTTTTAACGTTTTGTTACAGTATCGGCGCTCTAAAACATTTGTGTTTTACCAACGCCATGCTTAATCGCAATGGCTGTCTAATTGCACGCTTTTGGCTGTAAAAACTTGTAGTCACTAAAACGGTAAAAATTAGTAGAAGGCACTGCAAAATTTTATCAACACACTGGATGTTTTTCTGGATGATATACATAATTCTTTAATAAAAATATTTTTTTTATTCTTATTAAATAATAAAAAAAAACTTTTAATCTAGAAGAACAAGTTGCAGAATTTTATAAATCAGTTAAACTATTTAGCGGAAAAAACAATATTTTGACTTGTATTTATTTATGTCTTTGCTCTGTTCATAAATATAAAAAAAAAAACATGAAAACTATTCTGGCCAATGACATTTGTAGAATAGATCAAACAGCTTTTTGATCCATTCAGAAACCAACAATAACATGAGCCTCATATAATATGTGAGTGTTTTTATATAGAAAATTGCCAATTTTGCAAGAAAAACTTGGAATTAATTTTACAAAAAACTTAAATGATAATTTTATATTTAAAATAGATTATTAATATTCAAATATTCAGGAAATGTATACTAAACGAAATCTTTATGGATTCCTTAATATTTTTGATTTTGAGATATATACGGTTTTCGGTTTTTGATAATAAGCCATTTGATTTTTATCCGTTTAATATGTATCCGATTGACTTTTAGCATTGCACTGATAGTAATGTAAAAAAATTCCAGATATCATTTAATTTTAAATGCCAAAAGGCAGACGTGTTCTAATTATTTTGAAATGATAAAAATATTTTATTGCACAACAAAAAAGGTTAATACTAAAAGTATTAAAATTAAAATGTAAAAAAGTAAAGTTTCGAAAATCTAATGTATTTTATTTCCGTTATTCTTTTTACACAAACGCTGGTCAATCAAATCAAATTCACATTTGATAACTTTATGGTAAAACGATTTGTTTTTAATTAATTATTTAATTAATGTTAATATTCAAATGTCAACATGTTTGTACTGATTTCTTGATTTACGACGACACGAATGGCGCATGTCTGACAAATATAAATAATACCTAAATATAGAGTGGATTTTAATTGATCGATCTATAAAATAATTAGGCTTATTTAAATATGACATGCCATTTAAATTATGTCAATTTTTATTTCTGGTCGTAAGTCAATTCAATGAAAAAAAATCGTTCGATTTTCAAATTTCGCGCCACTTTTTACACCCAAGCAATTAATCACTCAAAGGAATTGATTACCGAATCAGTTCCCATTAAAAACTAGCGAAAAAATGGGGTATGCTCGTTTCTAAAAATCGTTGACCCCTTTATCTTGGGCGCCACTCGCGTTCATTGGGCGAGAGCCGAATTTATGTCGCCGAGTAATCCCAGACCATTTGTATAGATAATTTTTATTATTGCCATCTCGGGCCGGCCGGCGCGATAAACGAAAGAGTTCGTAATGACTCTTTAAATAAGGAAGATGTATTCCCTCCTTCGATAACTATTACGGAATTCGGGTTTGGAATTCGATCTGACCAAATTAGGGTTGGGACGTATTTGTTCTAGTACGGAACCAGATTCTAATTAATTAATTAAAAGATAATAATAATATTTTATTAATGATCTTATTCTTAAATGGGTGTATTTTTAGATATGATCTAAATTATCATCTTTTTACAATTTATCAATATTGAGAGCTAAAAGAATAGAAAGCGGTTAGTCATTGTATAGTAAACTTCGACAAAAGTCCCATCAAAACACTTCATTTTCAAAAACTAAGCACTCAAAGACAACTAAACAAGCAGCCAAACTAAATTTGAACTTCAAGATTGTAGTATCTCTCCCAGACGATCTTGCAAGGACATGAATAAACGTCATGAAATTGTTGCAAGAAAAATTTGTTTATGATGACTTGATGACGTCAAATATTATCTTGATAAAAATCTACCATTGCAATCCTATACAAGTATAGGATTCAGAGGAACTCTGAAATTATATGGAGAACCGAGATCTTTTTAGGTTTTGGACTCAAACTCAAACTAAACTCTAAAAACTAAAAAATCTATGAAAAGAAGAAGGTTGATAGGCTATTTCGAAAACCCAAATACAAAAAAGCTTGAAATAATAATAACTCTAGAAATCAATCAATAACCATTGGACTGAATTTGAGTAGTTGTTATAATTGTCATTAAAATAGAAAAAAAGTGAAATTTGTAGATTCAACCTAAAAGCGAAACGATAAAACATTACTAAAGCAAAACAGCTGTAATTTAAACAAGCATTAACCACAATCCCTTCTTAATCATGGAACGAGTGGCGTGGAATAAAACATTCAAATATGATCCCATCCATAACCCTAGCTCACAAACTATGCGTGTAAACTATTTTTAACATGGCCACACGGAGTGTTATCTGCACCCGCTCTTATGCCGACCATATCTGGTCCAGTGCATTAGTATTCGATAATACGACGATAAAAACAGATCGGCCGGCGCCACGCTCCGTCAGATTGTACTGGCACGATTTTTAAAAGAAAAAGTATCGATCCTGAGATAAAGTTGTTATTACTTGTTGTCCCAGTTAAGTGACTTAATTGTGGATTCCTATATGGTGTATTTACGTGGGCATAATAAATTACGTCTCTAGCAGCTGTTAGCGTTTTATGTTTGTCAGTAAATGGGTTCAGTGATAAACACGCTCCTTTAATATTTTTAATGTTATGTATTGCCCTGCGTATGTCTAATAAATGCGTTTTACTGCCGTCCCGCGGTAGCAATGCGTTTTATTTTTGATGTATTGAGTACACAGTTTCTTTTTCTGTTTGTATTACCAACTTTTGTTATTTTATTTTTGCTTATAATAAATGGTTATTATAATTTTTGTTTTCATACAAATCTATCTAACTTTACTGAAACATATCAAGCAAAGAATTACGATAATGTCGCGAAGTTTTTGCTACCTAACGCTCTTGACTTAAAAAACTTGCATCTTAAGAAAACCATAGCCTATAGGGGTGTTTGTTTACAAAGTAGGTAGATACATCAGAACACCTATTTTCCCCTAGATGCTTTATCGCACATGAAAGAAAACTTCAATTATGCTTTTATTCTCCCAACTCCTCAATAGATGCTTGTTAGATTTTTCTTCAAGTATTTCTATTTATAAACATTGTTAAGATGATTTATTATTATTGCCTATAAAATCCCAAAGGCAGCAATCAGATAAAAACCACAGACTTTTCCTTTCAATTGACGTCATGAATAAATGTTTACATGCCTAATTGCTACTTCTAAATCGGTGGATTTAACACATTTACATCACTAACCTTACAAAATGGCGGCGTAATTTCCCGCCAAAATTAATAGTCCGTATCGCGCGTCGTTTTTCATCAAGCCCATTTTAGTGGGCTTATTATTTATCATGTTTCCCTATAAAAGATCGTTTGCAACGCTTTCACGGTGTCCCACGCTGAAAGACTGGAAATTTTGTCTATTCGGCAAAATAGTGGCGATAACTTGTTTGCTAATGACGTCATCACGCCGCCATTTTCGCGGCCGACATTTTGGGTCTAGCGTTTTGTTTAACTTGTGTGAAAAGGTTTGGGGTTTTAATGAATTAATGTTTGTTAAACCTCATTAAGTGTGGTATAGATATACTTATTCACATTTTAATCTTATAATGACGCTGCATTAATTACAATGGTGTCATCTTTGAATAAAAATCGCATAATTACTCTGATTGAATTTTAATAAAATTGAGTCAGCTCCTATAGAGAACAGAGTTATTATCCACAACTTCTAACATAGGCATCGATAAAAATCAAGACACAGCTATATGCAGAAGCTTGAAACAATTATCGTTCGAACGCTTCACGGGCTTAAACAATAAATTGGAGGGGTTGCACGAATAAACAAATACCATTTATGATACACAAGACAGAAGACTAAAAACAATGCGTTTTCAATATTCAAAAAAGTGGAGGGCCGCGGGCGTAGAGGCTCGCCGAAAGCTGAATACAATCCCGGCTACAGTGGGCCGAAAGCGATCCAGATCTGGCTATCGGGATCTCAGTTTGTTCTCACATCATTACCCGCGCCGACGCACAGTGTCGCGAGCCTCTATCATAAATGCATTTATCGAACATTGTTGAAAGCAATTTATTAGTATGGAAACGTTTTCCAGAATACTTATTTCATCAAATGTAAATAGTAATATTTTTTTAAAAATAATACTTTAGTAAATATGGGTAAGTAAACTTAGACATTGTTGATGTATTGAAATATTATTGGTGCGCACGACCAACTTTGTTGCGACATTTAAAAGTGATATTCAGCTTTTATCGATGTTTTATTTTTATGGTACATTGAAATAGTTAGTTAGCTGTCTGAATTGTTGTTTATAATGATTCAAGATGTGTGAAAATACTAAGTTTTGAGCATTTTCCATAACACAAAAAAGACACATAATTTTAAAACTTTGATTCGAGTTTTAAAAAAATCACATCATATCACATCGCTAATTTTTTTATATGTGCTAGCTTATTTAGTATACTTAACGCTGGAAAAGTTTCAGCGTGCTCAGACGTGCCCTTCTTAAGTTATAGCGTTTTAGGTTTGGGAAAACCTCAAGAAAAAATTCAAAGATTTCGAATTTTGACGTCCAGCAGACTCCCACGAAAAAAACAATGCTGTTTATCATCATATTTTAGACTCTTATTGTCTTGAATAGTCTCTTAATTTAATTAAGAATAGTTTTGTCAAGACTACTACATTGCTTAAGAGCTGGTGCGTATTAGAGACCAAGGCGTAGAAAATCAGATATAATAAGCATAAAATATATAACTTGGCTAAATAATTATTTACCGATAGATACGGTAGTGATACATTACTGTCTGGGTAATGAATCAATGGACATATCATCAGCAAACATTACGTCGAAACGCGATAGACCTAGGAGCAACGTCAAGAACATTAATTAAGCTTTAAAACAACTACGAATTTTGGACTTTATTTAAATCTGAGACAGTCATGTACTTACCATACTTTGCGGCTGAATGGTCATCACTTAAGTCATCTGATAAGGATAGTTTGTCAACATTATTACCTTTTGATGCCTTTGCCTTGGATAGACTTAGATGTATGGTAAAGGAAATCTATAAGACTGAAAGAGGTTATCAGTTTATTACGTCCTACTACGTTTTCGAGTTTTTACAAGATAATAAAATTTAGAGAAGAGTTACTATTTAATCTAGTTCGTAGTACAAAAAGTTGCAGAGGGAATTTTTTTAAGACTTATTACACAAATTTGCCGACTCTACTGTGAAAACTGCAGAAAGGAGAAAGAAGCTTTACGGAAGGTTTTTTATTGAAATTGACCTGCAAGTGGGATTCGATTACTCATCTAGTCATAGTATAGACAATAAGTTTCGATTCGATTCACACACATTCGATGAAATACAGCATGTAGAAATTGCAAAATAAAAGACAGCGACGGAGGTCTATAATGTGTTTTTGATGACCTATTAGTTTATCATTTCCTAAAAAAATTGCTGATCTTGTAAAGTAAGAATAAATAAGAGAAAATAATTAATAAATGATTTAAAAAGCAATTACATACTATTAATATCAACAGTTAGATGAAATGAACATTAAAAAAAAGATTTAGACGCTGATTTAAGACAATTTTTAGTTTTAAAATTAAAAAAAATCAATTATAATCCTTTGTTTTAGTCACACGTATAGAACATTAGCTTTAAAAAATAAATTTTCCCAAAGTGAGAATTATGATAAAACGTTGTATGAAGTCGCGACACTGTGCGACGGCTACAAATTTACATCCAACACAATGGCTATCCAACATCGAGACATCATTAAGGTGATGCCGATAGCGCCAGCCGCCTCGCGGAACAAACGGACTATCCCAGCACACTTGCCAAGCTAAACTCAACTTAAAAAACATACCACTAGAATCTACAATACTTAAGTTGAGGTAAGGTTCATACGCGAATACCCACGATAGTCCCTAATGACGAAACGTCATATAACTCACAGCGGAGCAAGCGATTATGAACACAAAAATGAGAATGGCAAAGTTTGTTTTAAATTGTCGGCAAGGATTATAGGGCTTCAGGGACGGTTTAGGAAAGGATCAGTTTGAGCCGATGCCTCGGGCTATCGCGACCGTACAATGGAACTTATAATACGGGTGATTGGGGAAAAATTGGTAATAAGATTTCTGCACCCGACGTCGCTGTATTGTTTCAATGTAGTTTCATAATTTATATACGATCTTTGTCGTGATAAATGTATCTACTTTTATCCTATGCCATTTTTGTATCGTATTGAATGTAAGATAAATTATGAGCAGTTTTTTTGCAAGGATTATTTAACAGTACCATTTTTTAATCTAATAGAATATGCTTTCCAATGCGTAAAATTTCAAACTTTTTCTTTAATTTGTCACAAAATAAATATATCTCATTATTCCACACAAAAATAGGATTACTAAATTTCAGGTCCCAACAATATTGATAGTTTAGATAATTTGATCTATATTATCTGTGCGCCGTACATCTGTTGCATGTCGCGTAGTTTGCATACAATGCCCTTCGTTACCGCGATTGACGCGCGTCCGCGCCACGCGTGACGTGGTGACGCGCCGCAACAACGCGACATGCGCTAATTTGTTCCCGCTTTATACGGATTTCTGATCTAATCTCAATATAGTATGGAAGATAGTTGCTGTTAGGAGTTTCTCGAGTTATTACTTTTGTATCAAGAAATGGATTTGACACTTTTTTCACGATTAATTCTTATAGAATGATTAATAAAAGTTTTAGAAGTTTATAGAAATTCCTGTTTTGTCATAGAATGGTATCAGGACCTAATACAAAAAAATACACATTTAATAAGAATGCATTTTATAAGTGCTTAATTTTAAGGGATGGAATCTCTACGTCTTAAAGTAAACCGTTAAACAAAAAAAAATGCTGTCATGTTCCTTCAGTTGAAAGCTCAACGAACAATCATGGGGATATTTTATCGACAATAGGAAAATTCATTACTCTTAAAACTCAAAAAAGACTTCGAAACCTTCGAACTCATTTTAAAAAGGTTTCATTATAACGACCTAGTTACGAATCTACTATGAGAACAGTTGGTAAAAGATCTCGGATCGCATGTACAGATCCATATCTCGTGCATCACTTACCAAAACAATATGGTGACGAAAGCAACGAACAATGCCGACATACGAAACAGATAACTCTTGGCTACTGTTAATAAATACTAGAATTAAACGCGACTTTATTTGGAATTAAAATACTTAATTAAATTTTGAATTTTTTTTTGGTCGAGAAAAAATTTCGATTATTTTTCCAGTCCATATAATGCCAGGTAATTAGCAAAAAAACATAATATGATCTTGATTTGTGATACATGTCATTATAAAGTTATTTATTCTAAAAGTCTTACTAAACTTTACAGAGATATTATCAGTTAATCAGATACCAAAATCGAAAGTTCATTCCAATACCTTAAGGAATTCAGACGACAGGCTTATGTTAAAGCTATCAAATCATTCTAAGATTTTAATCTACCTACCTTTTTTTTTTGTTATCGAGGGGAAAGCTGTTTATGGCTCTACTTCCCGCCAGCCCGGGGGCAGTGGGGAGCGGGAAACGTATGTCGGGGTCACCGGTCTTCCAGCCTGGCGCGCGGCGACGTCATGTCCGCGCAGATGTTAGTGCCGGGCTGGGTCCCTAACAAAATCCCTATACCGGCATACCGACCAAAACCCCCCGGTGGCCATCTCCGCGCCGAGTGGGGCGACCACGGTACGCGGGCGAGATGCGCCCACCGTTATCCGCAGCCGCCTAGTGCGCCTCCGAGACGTAAACGTCTCGGCCGTCTCGGAGTTGTAGGGGGCGCAGTTGCACTCCCACTAGCTTTTTCGGACGCCCCGATTGTGAATGGGCGCCCGCGACGTACACAGGCCACAGTGCCGCCGCCCCTCTCGGGGTCACTTTCAGTGAGGACGCGCCGCCCCCGCAACGCGCCCAGCGACCCCAAGGGCCCCTTTGAGTCGCCTTTTACGACAGGTAATCTACCTACTTGCATAAATGTTATCTTATCATCTGGGATAAAAAAAGAGTTTAATTAAAAAAAAGTTTATTTTTTTTTATTTTTCCTAATCTTCTAAGACGTTCCATTTATGTCAACTATAACATTTTTTCAACAATCGTCCCTAATCCCACCTATTGCGTTTCAAGTATCCCTGCAAAAATAAAAGCGTACAGACACCAGTCCACAATTTCCCATACAGAGATAGATAAAGTGCGATTGCATCTGTAAACAATGGCTGCGAGTCCACGCTCTCATTAGCCAGCCCGTCTAGATACAAGCGGGATATTGTGCCATTCCGCGGGAATCCGACGGATCGAGTAAATCGATCGGGCCGATTTGTAATCGATTGTGCGCTCGATGGCGGCGCTGTTTAACTCTTACTTCATTGAATAGGGCTGGCTGGTTTAAAAACGTTTTTTTTTCTTTTTTTACCGATCTATCGATAGCTTAAAGGGCTTGATATTGTCTGGCTGAATGTAGGCTATGGTTTTGCTGTTGAAGATTTAGATGTTAAAATAATAATGTTTTATTGATTATATTTGATCGATTAGTTCAGGGAGTATGTATCTACCGATATTCATTAACGTTTTTTTATTCAATTTGAAACGGCAATAACCTCCTGCGTACATTTGTACTACACAAAGTACGTAGGAAATATAAAAATCTGTGATCTCTATTTTTATTTTTAATTTTATAAATATGTTACTGGCGACATCTAGTGACTACACTGGTCAATACAAAAAATAAAAAAACACATTTGAAATCTGCCATACTTTTGAAAATGGCGTTGGAAGGTGGGCGAGCGAACGTGCGATTACGCAGAAGTAAGTTTATCCATGTTAATCTTTTCTGTATCTATGTGATTTCATAGCTTTTGTGTAAAAACAGTTATTGATAGTACAAACTAATTGCTCAACGTAATACGTTACCAAAAAAATTAAATATTCCTAACCTAACCTTGGTATTATTATTTATCTATGTCCTGTGCAAAGTACAAAAGTATGTAATTACTGTATTTTACGTCTGTCTTCCCGAGTACTATATAAAGTACGTTAAAAATTTCTTCATTTTTTTAGATTTAAAACCTAACCTCATCGCAGAAATTTTGGATGACTCCGACTTCGACTATTCTGGAGATGATTCAGACGAAAATCCCGAGTTTCAACCACCAGAAACCAACCAAACAGTCTGTAATCACCGTAAAGGCGGTTCCAGTAGTTCAAGCGAAGATGAAAATGATTTGGTTTTTTCTGTGCCTTCTCCAGCAACATTAGACAACTCGGATTGTCCTTCAACTTCGTCGTACTTACCACGAGCAAGAGGACGTACAAGGGCAACATTTCGTGGGCAAAGTCGTGGCCGTAGCCGAGGTAGAGGTCATATAGCTCGTCATATAGCTATTGGAAATCGACAACATAACTCTGGCATTCAGGATACTTGGATACACGAGACACTTGATACAGAAATAAATAGTTTAATTCTTGATGTAGGCATCAAGAAAAATACTGAGGAATGGGAGTGGTACCAGTTTTATGAACAATACGTAGATGATGATATTTTAGACAGAATAGTAACCTGTACAAACAGGACACAAGTATTAAAGACCGGCAGATCTACAGGACTAACTTTAAAAGAGCTTAAGGTCTATATAGGTAGCTATTAAACCAGTTCCTTCCAAAGAAAACCGCATTTACCAGCATATGGTATAAAACAATGTCGCTGCAGAAAGAATGCCTGTGATAAAAAACCACGGTATTTAGCAAGAAATGTGAAATTTACCTATGTTTTACGCCTAATCGGAATTGTTTTACTGATTTCCATGAAGACTGTTAATTCCTAGTTGACTGTTGAGTCATACAAACTTTAATATAAGCATAAATGATTGATCTCTAATGTTGTTCCTATTGAATTACTATAAGTTTATGAGAAGAGTCTAGTTTTCTTTTTTTTTAATATGTGAAAAACAGTTTAATTTCTGTTAATTTTGAAATATTTAATAAAACTACTTAAAATGACACATCATATCTATTATTTATTGCTACTATCTGCTCACTACGCTGCCCAAAATAGGCTACGTCCTTTATGAAGCACATAATAGTTTAGTTCCCTTGTACTTTGTATAGAACATAGTGAAAAACCAGGTTTTCCGGAACTTGATTTTTTGTAATATTTTTCCCGTACTATGTGATAGTCTAATAGTGCAATACAAAAGTTTGAGAAAGAAACAATAGAAAAAGGGTATCTGGTACTCAGGAGGTTAAAGGCTTACCAAAAAGAAAAAAATAGATATCTAACTGCCGTGAAATATACTGGTAAATATGTTTTATTTAATTAAATTTTGTTTTTTTTTTTTTGTTTCCTATAAATCATATGTATCCTTATATAATAATAGAGTAAATGATAAGTATTAAAATACAATTAAACAAAGAAAGTCATCAGAAAAAGTGGCAAGCTTTTAAACCTGAAAACACGCGTGCTAACCCTACAAAGCTATGGGATAAGATGAAAAAAGGAAAGTGGAATGTAGTCCTTTTTGAGTCAATATTAGCCAGTGTTTTATAAGTAGTTTTTATTTATATTTCCCATTAGGAACACTTTTATAGGCGTACTTAATATCAGATGTGTTTATAATTACTTTAACAACAATGTAAAGGTAAAAAGTTTGAATGTTTTATACTGAAAATAAATAGAATTATTATAAATGACAAGTTAGGTGTAAGATTATTTAAGAGTCAATTAAGTAAGTTTCGAAGCGCCAAAAAATTTATAAGAAATTTTCATACACAAAAGTTGACTTTTTTCAAACAATCGCACGTTTTAAACGTACGTGATTGTTAGGAAAACGTCATTTTTTTGCCGGGATTTTTTAACACAAATACATTCGCCATCACCATACCTAATACCTGCCTTATTCGATCACGGTCTGAATACATATCGTTCAAAATCCGTACAATATGTGATGAAACCCACAGTCCCAAGTAGCGAGTACCGGCTCCGCGGACGAGGGCAATTTAAAAGATTAACACTATCTATAGGAGACATTCGAGCCGTATCAATCGCAGATTAGTTTATCTATAAGGTCGCCGGTCTAGACGGCATTCGGACAGCGATAAATAACCAATATCGATAAGATAATAAGAGTTACATTCGTAATTCGGCACGGAGAGGTCAGAGGTCAAATGTGATATGTCTTCATGTGCGTACGCGATTCTTGCACCTGATGTCGGTGGGATGGTTGTATCCTCACTAGTTGGCATTAGTTTGGAGTATGAAAAGCATTTGCAAAATTCTATTTTTGAATCTCGATCAAATTAGGCCGGGGCAGAAATTGTGAAGGAAAACATCGTGAAAACAACAACCTATTAAGTTGATCTGACTATTATGCATAAAATTGGATTTAAAGTGTGTATGTGGGTTTATAATTTATTGTGAATGAACACATTGTTACACCAAATATGTTTGAAGTTCAACGAAAAAAATCGCACAAAAGTTTATACCAGCACATTTCTAAACTTCTGGCTATTACTTAGAAATTCTTAGTAGGAAATGCCAATACCATTGTTCCAGAAATCGAACCTGCTAACTTAAGTACATCCTTCTTCAAGACCACGACACAGCCAAGCAGGCAAGTCTAATTAAAATTGCAAATTATAGATACTAAATACAACGAGCCCTTGGAATTAATAAATTGTATATTATCTTGTTGCTACGGGTTAAATCGATATGCCATCGATTGAAATTATTGATTTTTAAGAAGTTAAAAATATCTAGGCATATATTTATTATTCACGAGTTAATGTATTCCGTTGGTCGTTGTTATCGACATCTTTGACTATTCTTTATGCGATGAGACGATTCCGGAGATTCCGTTTCAGATTATTAATCGATGGTTGTTTTGCCGTTATTTATCTTAAATTACTATTATTTTAATGATGGGACTTTACGAGATCGCATACATTTCTTTTGAGAACATAGTTAAAATAATATACTTATATATTTATAAGAGAACTACAAAATTGCGGATGATATAAAAAATAAATAGCCCTAGATGTAAGTAAATTGATCATTGTTATATTAATACAGTTTAATGATCATTACATAAAACTTTATAACAGGAAGTGTGTTGATTTAAAAAAAATACATTTCATGTTGCTAAGGATATTTTTCTTATCATTACTTTCTAACAACGATAAGATTTCAAAAATACGTGTAAAAGAGTATTTTGTTTTTGACTTTACTACCTAAGTCAATTCGCACTTACGCCGTCGTTCTACCCCACAAAAGGGAAAGTGTGGTGTGTGCATGAAGATGGGCACTTGAACCGGCTCAAATAAAACTTGGCACTAAATTAATTTCTGATATGAAGAGACTGGCGTGAGCGATGATCCTTATCTCGAACTCGAGTTCTTAATGTATAGAAATTGTATAAATTTACTTCGGATAATATAGGCTTGAAATGTGTTTATTCCGCCGGATGTGTGTATATTTGGCTTTTATAAAAAAGTAAAATAACGGTTATGTGGGATATATATATAACATTAGTAATGTTTAAAGATCTATAGAGCTCCATTGGGGGCACTTATGACTTTATGACTTTGAATGTTTACATTTTGCAAAAATTTGATGGAAGTATTTTGGGGCTAAGATTTCCTAACGATGTTTTATTTAATTTTATCCAGTTGTTTTTAATTTATTGGGTAGATTAGCTTTTGTTTTAAATTAGATTTAAAAGGATTACTTAATAAGAAGCATTTTTTTCGTTTGTTACTGATGGGACAGAAAAGATCTACAGTGGAAGCCGCGAAGGTGGATTGACTATTGACAAAAATCGCAGTAAACCTATGGATGCAGGCGGCTTCTAAAATAGCACTCTAGAAGTCTTTGGAAGATGTCTTGGTCTAGTATTGGACATGTTTCGGGTGTCTAAGACTACACATTGAAAACCGTGGTACTGGAAATAAGAAAATGTTTAGGAGAAGCTCTGTCTAGCCTTGAAGAGGTAAAGGCGTTAGTACTGTATTTAATAAAGCATTATTACGTTTAGTTACCTCAACAGGTACCCGCATTTGGTTTCACATAACAAGTCGGTTGGTCCCCATTTGTTAACAAATAGCCAACAAATTCCCAACAACGCTGGACATTCTTTACAATAAATATCTTAGCACGCGTCCATACGTCGGCCCGCCTTATAAATCTTCGGACACAGCGTGAATACATCTCGGCAGATCGTTTGAAAGTAGCCTTTAGTGCTCAAAGATTAAGGTCTAAATTTCATCGGCTGTAGTGCAGAAGTGATGCAGGGCTGACGGATGTGTACAGGATTTTGTATGTAAAATATTGGACTGCAATTTATTTTGATGGTTGAAAAGAGTAATCGAAAATAGGTTTTTTCTAAACAATTTTATGGACGTAGTCGTATGGATTATTTTTAAGCAATATTCTTTGAATATAAATATTATTTTAAATCGATTATGTAATTAGTAGATGAGTTTTTCACTCGATTATTCAAAATAACAATTTCGGAGCTGTAAATTACGCAAAAATGCGATTACATTTAGCAATGGCAACCCTGTTTGAAATGTCATCGATATTTCGCGAAGCAATTAGGGCTGTAACCATGTCGAATTAAACGCAGCGGGCTAAGTGAGAGCACCTGCGTTTCGTTTCAATTTTATCTCGATATATTATCTATCGATCGATTAATTATCGATTCTATTCGATCTTTATAAAACTGTAAGACTTTAAACGAAATCTGATATTATGTAAATGAGTATTATGTGTTGAAACGTATTAATTTTTATATCAAGATAAAAAATAAAGACGCTAACTATATTTTACAGTTCCTTAGACAAACTGTTTATATGACAGATGTGATAAATAGTATTCGTGTTAGTTATTATTTATTTAATATTAATACCTACAACTTTTTAATTTATGTATGCTAATAAATATAATTCGATACTTGTAGCTATTTATAGGATATATATAAAATTAAAAATTCCATGTATAGGATACAAGGTGGCCTAAAAAAAAGAAGGTACTTTTGGCTTTTCTACAAGATGCTATAGCGGGGTCATTTATAAATATATCTATTGTGTGAATGCATTAAAACCACATACATTTAATACTCGTGGTTATTAGGAAAACGTATTTGTCTGTCGGGTTTTTTTCAATGTGTCGTTCGCCGTCGCTATTGTCTGTCTCGGTTTTCGACCACGGTCTTTAAACACGATCAGGATCTTAAAATGTACAGGATTTTAAAGTACAGCAAATACATGTGCAAGGACTAAAAAAGATGCGTTAGTTTTATTATTAAAATACAGACGAATTGATAACCTACTATTATTCTTCATCAACCCATATACGCCCACTGCTGAGCACGGGTCTCCTCTACCATTGAGAGGGTTTAGGCCATAGTCCGCCACGCTGGCCTAGTGCGGGTTGGCGGACTACACACCTAAGAAATTCCTAAGAACTTTTAGGTGTGCAGGTTTCATCACGATGTTTTCCTTCACCGTTAAAGCAAGTGACAATTCAATTTGAATACACACATAACTTCGAAAAGTCAGAGGTGTGTGCCTGGGGTTCGAACCCGCGACCGCCGAACCTACTATTATTAAGTCGGCTAAAAATAGCGAATAGGCGACAGTTTTATGGCGTTATTTTCTACCTTCAACTATGATATTACGGCAGTTCAAAGTTTGCGTGGGGCACTGGACGCCACGCCAGTTGAGAAATGAGGTGCAACGGGTTCGCCCACGTATTTCACATATATTTGTGTTATATTTCATCATATCTCCTTTTTATAATAAGGCTGAGTAAAGGTGATGTTATCATAAAAAATGATATTTTAAAGTAATACATACACTCGGATTTTATTTCTATCGTGGATGTATTTGTAAGCAAGAATTCTTCATCAGCCTATGACCTGAACGGGCTTAGGCCTTTAGTATATCACGCTAGCTTAGTGCAGCTTGGGCACACCTAAGAAATTATTAAGAACTTTGAAGTGTGTACGTTAACTGACGATGATTTCCTTTACCGTCAAAGAAGGTACGCGATAAGTCATTCGGAGATACATAAATTCGAAAAGCTAGAAACGTGTACTTGGGGTTTGAAGCGCGACCTCAGAGATTATAGACCTCAAAGAAATATGTTTGTGATATTTTTAAATTTAGAAGATCGCATGTGCCTTGAAAGCAGACAAACTAGTTTCGGGATCAATTTAATCATCGTATTTTTCGTTCAAGATATTTGTCAGAAATGCATCTCCTTCAAGTTTATCAAGATCTTGTAGGCTTTCACAGCCTTGAAAGTCATACCTACAACTATTTTAAGGATCCGTGGTTGGAATAAGTATGCAATTTTGACAGATAGCATCATTACCGCTGCGGAGAGCTGGTGTCCTCGCGTAGAGAGCGCCGATCGCCGGCCGCGATACAAAATGACAATAAGTGGACAGCGAACTTCGATACAAGGCGATGTGTGACCACCCCTTTTTGTTTCATGTATTGCTATAAATCTTGTGAAATTCCTTTCGGGGTTTTCGAATTTTGAGTTGGTGATGGGCTGCTCAAGGCTGGGATGGTTGGGGCTTTCTCGTGGACTAAGTGCAGCAGTGGACGGCGATTGGGTTAGTAAGAAGAAATGGCTTGGGAGTGAAGAATAATAGAAACCGAAGTTATTTTCTACAGATCAGCCAATAAATTTCCTTTCAGTTGTGTGTTGGCATGTAAGATGATATGCCTTTTAGCGTTGGTCTTACTTTGATCCTTTTTTTAACAACTGTCTTAGGAAATGAGAAAATTTACCGTACTGCAATGCTAATATAGTTAAGTTTTTATGTTTTCGCGCCATAAATTAAAAAAAAGTGGTATTGGTACAGACTATATCTTTAACGCGTTTTCAATGAACCTACTGTTTCCAATTGCGCGCCATGCGTTTAAAATTTAATGCTATTATTGAGTGTACACGTCGAGGAGCTTCGGAACGTTCGCATTTAAGTGTAATACTTTACGTACGAGCGCTGGCAACACTGAATGGCTGTTTCTGCGATTAGTGTAACATAATGGGGAATAGAGGCTATTGGTTGGTGAATTTAAAACGCATTTGTGGTCGTTACGCGCTGTCCACAGACCTTTCTCGTGTTCTGTTCACACAATACAGAATGTACCTGCCGCTTGCTTTATTCACATCCAACTTACCTGAAAATAAAAAAAAACACGTTAGTTTATGGACCAATAAATTGTGACATTGGCTGTCATTTGAAGATTGCAAAAGTCGTTTAATTGATAACAAAATAATCGAATATGATGAATTATTCAATAATAAACAAAATCTTGTTTATTTCGCATAATATTAGCCGCAATTAATTTGTATTCATCGTAATTCAACCTAAATGTATGAATTTTTTTTTGTTTGATAAAAAATTAGCACATTCGAATCGATAATTTGATTTTGGAATCAATTTATTATCATTCAATTATCTGTGACTATTTTTGTTGTTGCTTGTTGTTTTTTAAAAATAGAAAACATATTCTTTATTTTCATCACAACAAAAAAGTTTGTATAGGTATGCACAGATTACTTAAACTATATACGGCTCAAATAAATTACAGTTATTGTTTGAGTTTATAAGTTAGAGGTAGGTTTGAGTACCGAATTTTTTTCCTTAACCTGTGTTTGAAATGGTGTCTTCACCGTCATCGTAGGACAGTCATAAAAGGTACAGTGTCCAAAAGTATGACATTTTAACGTAGACAGACGATTTTCATAATTGTAGCGCTTGTATCATAAAGATTAGGTATCTTTGATAACCTTTTGAGAAAACGTCATTTGTTTATTTTAAAATCAGCTGTATTCATTTAATATAAATACTTTATAATCTTTTTTATTTATCTGGCATTATAAAATATACATTAGGCGTTTATAAAGAAGTAGCGGGGATGACATTAACTCTCAGGCTATAAATATTACCAATAGTAATATATCTTAAGCATATTCCGAATCAAGTGTCACATCAAACCACTTAGGTAATATTATAATATAGATACTAGTAATATCAGAACATATAATATGATTGGTTAGCTCAATACCCGATAAATCCTTTTTACTCACACCATACAAGCCATAATTATGTCGACAGTCTACTTGATCATAATTATCAAACTTAATTTATTAATAATTCACACTTTAATTGAAATGTCTACGACTTTTTCGAATGTTTTCAGTACCTAATATTTTTTTAATTTGCTGACGTTTTTTGTTCCTTTGCTATCATTAAAAAAACTATTTATTTCAATTTCCTATGCCGCATACATCCTTCTTTGTGTGCAGGAACGGATAGGCACGGAAGTGGGGTAAGATCTGTATCGCGACGCGTGCCGTCAAATCGTTTTTACTGTTGAGAAAAACCGATGGCGACGCTAAGGAAACTCTACATTCTGCCTTAGTTATAGCTTTAAATGCACTTGTTATCAGTCTTTGAAGAAACTGTTTAGAATATTGTGTTAGCAGTGCTAGAAATACTTTTTATTTAGGATTAAAAATAAGGTAATTCAAAAATGAGATAGGTAATTATAATAAATACGGTGAAATAATACCATTGGCTAATGTTATAAAAAAAAGTTAAATTTATATAACGCACTCAAAGCCGCATTAAATCAATATATTTTGATACTTAAGGCGGTAAAAGATCACCAGTTGTTTTTAAAGATTTAATTCAAAACAAAACAGATAATTTTGTCCTTAGCATTGTTTAAAAGCGAGGCTCTTAAAAATCGTAGAACATATTTGTAGAAAAAGTGGAACCCAAAAATGTTACCTACTTTTGTCATAGGTATCCTGAATAAGACATTAGCTTGAACTCTTCTATCGCTATCTTCGCAACTTTCCAAGTAATTTTATGACATACTTTCTGACTTGAAGTGAATATTGCTACTGAATAATGTCGCGTGACCAATACTGGGAACTAGTAACTATTTGTTACATGAGCATTTGGAAAGCATTATCGATGGGACGGTATATTGGGTATGGTCTATTGTAAAAGGTTTTGCGAGTGATACTCTTTTCAAGTTAATGTACTAGGTCAGCATGATGGAATAAACCATAGCTTGATGTAAAGAAGGCCCGTGTCCAGCATTTATGAGGTGATAATGATACTTTAAAGGTTTTTATAGATGCAATTTGTTTTCAGATTGCTGTTTGAGCGTCTGTCTGTTGAGGTAACTCGTGTTTATTTCAATTAGATTTACAACACCTAAATGATTGGTATAGCGTAATTCACATAATGCATACACTGGACAGGTATTATTAATTCTGATTAAAATACAATATTCCTGCGTATAAGTATTTTCGATTCAGCTATAAAAATATTTTTGAGTGTAGTAAGACTTTTTCAATTACAGCTTAAACAGTGAAGGAAAACTGCACACCTAAAAGTTGTCAGAAATTTCTTAGGTTCGTAGTCCGACAACCCCAGCAATGCCAGCATTGTGAACCTACCAAGTAATTGTAAACGAGGCCCGTGCCTAGCAAAATGACGTATATGAGCCTATAATGACAAAGTCACGCTCTGTCAAAAATTAAAAAAAAAAACGCGTTCGCCTCCAAAACAGACCGAGTGGTTTAAAAATTCCCTCATCAGGAAGTTTGTAAGCAAGGTTGCGCGATGCGTCGTGTCGTGTGTGTCGCCCGGTCGCGTGCGACAAGCGACTCTGTTATCACTGTTATCGCGCCATCGCGACACACGTCACGCGACAACGCAACGCGCCCGCGTCGACGCACTTTTATGACACGCAGAATAGTTTATTCTCATAATAAGTCATTACGATTGGTGGATTAGGAGTCTCTTGTGTTGGAATTTGTAAAATTGGTATGAAATTTTTGGATATCAAATTTTGATTCATCTTATGAAGTCAATTGGCCAATTGCTAATACCAACAGTTGTTAGTGTCTTGGAGTGACAAAAAAATTTACAATTTAGCCGATCCGATACGATGTTTTGGTAATGAGAAAATATTGGAGGTTTTTCAGCCCCATAAATAACCAAAGCGGAAAAAGATGTTTACCAATCTGCAATTATTAATATACAAAATACCTCTTTGACGTCAACAAAATTTATGGCAATTTTTTTGTAGTATATCCGTAAATAAAGGATATAATAATTTATTTATTTATTTATTAAAGCTTCATATACTAGATAGTACATAGGCGGACTTAATGCCATAGGCATTCTCTTACAGTCTACCTTAGGGGAGTGCAGAGATGAACCTTGGTAGGTGTATTGTTATAATAATATTACTTAAACATACATGCATACCTAAATACTCATACAATAATAAATACATATATAAATATATATATCATACATATATATATATATATACATACACATACGCATACATATATATAAAATAAATATCATGAAGATGACTCTGCTGACTCTTTGAGATACAGTTCTCGTACCCTCGTTTTAAAGACTTCACGTGTAGAGGACGTCCTTATTCTGAGCGGGAGCGCATTCCATAGAAGAATGGATTGGATGTTGAAGGAAGAATGTACGAAGTTAGAATGATGTGGAGGACAGCGAAGAAGAAGATTTTTAGTTGAACGGAGATTTCGGTTGTGGTCAGACCCTAAGTGTTGAAAAGAAGAAGTTAAGTAGGAAGGTGGATTTGGAGAATATAGTAAAGAGTAAAGGGTACTAAGTGCACGCAAACTACGGCGTTGTCGAATGGGGAGCCATTTGAGTTGAGAGCGAAAAGAAGATACGTGGTCGTACTTGCGAAGATTATAAACAAATCGAATGCAGTTATTGAGAAGTCGGTCAAGTTTATTGAGTAAGTCTGCATTCAGGTCAAAGTAGCACACATCACCATAGTCGATCAACGGGAAGATTAAAGTTTGAACGAGCATTGTCTTGGTGCTGGGCGGAAGGAAATTCTTCAGGCGGTAAAGCGTACGGAGTGTAAGTGTTACTCGCTGACACACGGAAGTAACCTGGGCTCTCCAACTCAAGCTGGAGTCAATATGTAGGCCTAGGTCCTTTACGACTGGACACCAGTTAATGATCGAGCCATTATATGTAACCGATGGGACAGTTCTCATATCCATCTGGTGTAACAGACGTTGGCTACCCACAATTATAGCCTGACATTTGGCCGGGTTCACGCTTATGCCGAATCTGTCAGACCAGGACTTAATGTAGGACAAATCGTTATTTATTTTGTCAACTGCCGAAGACACATTGTTGACTCCAGCCTGAGCGTAAAGCTGCAAATCATCGGCATATAGATGGTACGTACATTGAAGATTGTCTGTTATGAGATTAATAAAAATTGAAAATAGTAGAGGAGAAAGAATGCCGCCTTGAGGAACGCCAGAGTGTAGATCACACCAATCAGACGAGGTCATAATAATAATGTATTTGGCATAAATTAAGCGATTACGCGGAACTTTTTCCACATCACTAATATCTTGACAACACAGCAGTATGCTAATGAGTTGACTAGGCCCTTTTATTGTGCACGAGCAGATAATACCAGCGGCCGCGCCCAGCCTAGCCTCTATGTGTCGTGATAACAGCTAACTGGACACTTTTTATGAAATTAACTAACGTATTTACATGCATGATGAATAGGTAATACCAACGTGCTGAATAAGCTTAAATTTGAAAATAGAACGCGACATTTGAATTTCGAATATTTAATGTTCTTTTTTTAAAAAAATAGACCTGACCTCTTTAAGCCACGCAAGTAGTTTCATAAAGCCAACTTAATCCTTGTTTTATTTCAACGCAATTGATAATAAAATCAAAATGTATTAACTGTTATTTTGATTAATTAAGCTCTGTTAAAACTACTCTACATAGACATTAAAAATAAGTTTAACATACCCAAGTAATAACATTGATACATAAACACGAGAACCTGTAATTTTTCCCACCATCACTTAATTGAATGTAATGCGTTCTAATAGAAACGGTTTTCGCTACGATACGATATCAATAAAATGTGCCATTCCAATATCTACATTGCATAAATAATTACCGTAAATCGGCGAATATCAGTGCAATAAGTTTTACATAGAGATTTGTGAAATACCCATGAATTCTGCGTTGGTATAGCAAGGAGTCCTTATGCTCAAGTCTCCTAGTCTCTGACAATACGTAGATGGTTATCAGGGGCGCCTACGTTGCTTTGTCGCCGGCTGGCTGCCCTGTATGGTGGCCAGGTTTGTTAGGCTAAATTTTGTATAGCATATCCTTTGCTTTTGGGCACGAGGGCTTGTGAACAATGTGTCTAGGCTTTGCGGAAACGTGTGCAGTATTAGGTTTTCATTGTTTGTTGATTTGACTGATGGTATATTCTTTGATTGATTGAAGGAATTTGAGGGCATGTGATTGGTTGAAGTGAAATGTCAGTACTTGATTATGTTGTCTTTGGTAACTGTTTTTTTGTAATATTTATTGGTATTGTTATAAATACAGCTTGATAGATGTCGGATATCTAGAAGGTTTAATTTTTCTAAAGAGTTATCGCTGTCAAAAAAGTCTTGCAGCAACAAGAAAAGCTTATGATTTAAAAATGTATATATTTATTAAGAGTCACAATTTATGTTCTATGTTTTAAGTCTCGTAGAAACTCGCGAGTGATGAGTCGTTCATTAGGATTGGCCTATGATTATATTATTTGATTTCGTCACTAAGAAACTTAGGGTTAGTTTCAGTGGCTATTTTTCTATAGAAACCTATTACATCTTTTTTTTTTTTTTATTCTTTTTTATTTTAGGGACTTTGGTTCACTACTGAACATGTCAGTCCCATAGTATACACAATAATATTTATAATATATTAAGGTAAACAACTACTTATCCATTAAAATAATTATACAAACATAAATATACAAATTTGGCTGCCTTCGATGTTGGGGCAGATAAGATATTTTGAAATATGCCTACATCTAAGTTATTTATGTTATATTGCTTAAATAATTCCCGCCTCATATCAGCAGTTCTTACACAATCCGACATAACATGATGAACATCCTCTATACTGTTACAAAGCGTACAATTTGGGCTATTTACTGTTTTCATCAAAAATTTAAATTTATTAGTTGGGATGTGGCCTGAACGCAATCTGTGAGCAATTACAATTAGATTTCGGTTCAAGTCAGTGTTCGCAAACCATGGAATACGCGGAGGATCACTCACCATATTAGTGTAATAATATCTGGTTTGTAAATCAAAATCAGGATATTCTCATTTTTACCTAGCTTTTTAGGCTTCTATGGAAGTACCACCAGTTTATACGCGAGAATAACTGCCTTCGGTGTATGCAGAGAAGTAATTAGTGCAAGAACCCGGCTCACCTGCGCTAACTGTAGTAAATTAAGACACAGGGCGATACCGCAATAAATCACCTGTATCGGCCAATAGGCGATCGGAATCGCGCCCCTGCCACCCCAGTGCACTCTCGTTTTCCAACTTCGGCAATCGAGACACCGTGCACGGCTTTTTGTATGGACTGAGACGGTGATTTCTAAGGGGGCTTGCACGGAGATTTACCGTGTTTCACATTCGTTAAAGATCGTATATTGGTGTGATTTGAGCTTAGAGACAAATGTTTGTAGAGGTTACAAATGTTTGTGATTAGGAAAAATGTACCGTAGTTTCTGATAACTGTAATACTAGACGTTTGTTATTGAAGTTAATAGAATTATTATATCACAGGCAATCAGGATATAGTTTTAACATTTTAAAAGTAATATAACAAGAAGAAGCAGTGATGGCCTCGAGGTTTGGGCGCGCGGTCGAGAAATTCGGCGGTCGCGGGTTCGAACCCCAGGCACACACCTCTGACTTTTCGAAGTTATGTGTGTATTCACATTGAATTATCACTTGCTTTAACGGTGAAGGAAAACATCGTGATGAAACCTGCACACCTAAAAAGTTCTTAGGAATTTCTTAGGTGTGTAGTCCGCCAACCCGCACTAGGCCAGCGTGGTGGACTATGGCCTAAAACCCTCTCAATGATAGAGAAGACCCGTGCTCAGCAGTGGGCGTATATGGGTTGATGAAGATAACAAGAAGTAGAACATAAATCCAATTAATATTGTAAGACTTAGATCTTAAATAAATTTAATATTTTAATATAATTTAAGCATAATAAAATGTACAAAAGATCTTCTATATTGCACAAAAAATATTTTTATCGCAACAAAAAACTAGCAACTGATATTTAAATATATCAAATGATGTAAATGCATATTAAAATCGATCTTAAATAAGAATGCGACATGAAAAATCAATTTGTTTTATCAATATACACTTAAATATTGTTTTATCGTAAATAATATAAAAAAACTTATTCGCATATATATTTCATTTTTACTGTATTTTTGTTTATCTAATAATAAACATATTTAAAATCCGATAAATTTATCTGTCACATTACCAATTTATATCATTACTTGATTATATTCTAGATTTAGTAGTTTTTTCTTAGCCTTGGACATATTGCGAGATAAATATATCTATTCGAATAGTATTATTATAAATATATAGCTATTTTTATCATTAAGTAGGTTATTAGGAAATTTAAACTGTCAATATATTTTTAAAGACGGGATTTGGGCAAAAATCACAGATTTGAATTGCTATTTGGATACAATATGAATGAGGATTTTCGAGTCTTTGTTTCTCCATAAATAAATGGTTTGGCCTATACGATACAATATAAACATAATTTTCAAAAACCACTATATAATAAGAACAGTACTCAGTATTCACAATCTGCTAATATAGAGACTTTTTTATAGGAAAAGAAAAAAGCTTAGAAAAGTTTAACACGGGCTACCCTAACCCAATTTTTGTCCTACTTTCACAGGAAGCTTGTCAATATTTTACGTCGGTTTCATGAAATAAACAAGGTACAATATAAATTCAGCTTGCAATATTAAAAATTCTAACTCTATACCTACTTTTAGAAATATGCATTTAAGAGCGACATCTCTTGACATTTTTACGAGACTTATCGAAACGAAGTATATGGATAGTACCTACAGTCTCCTCTCGTTTCGTTATTCTACTGATATAAGTACATGCATTTGAGATGTCATAAGTTTCCTTATATTAGGAAAGTCAGAGCAAGAACCAACATAATGTGCTTGATAAATAATAATTTAAAATATTCATTCATTAACAGCCCTTAATTCGTCCACTGCTGGACATAGGCCTCTCTTATGGCACGCCACTGGAAATATTTAATTAATGTAATAATTAATAATATATTAATTATTTATAATATGTTTTTGACTATTTAGTTCTAATTTCACATGCGTGATTTTCTGTGAAACATTATGTTCATGTCACCATCAGCTCATTTACGTTTTACTGCTTTATACGGGTCTCCCCTGCAACTGAGTTAGTTTTAGATATTAATCCACCACGCTGGCCTAGTACAGGTTGTCGGACTACAAATAATAAATTCCTAACTCTTAGATATGCAGGTTTTCACGATGTTTTCCTTCACCGTTATAGTAAGTGAAAATTCATTTTTAATTCAAACATAAGTTCGTAAAGTCAAAGGTGTGCTGTGGCTTCAACCTGCGATCGCCGAGATTTTCGATCATGCACACATTACCTAAATATTTAACCCTTAAAAATGATCACAAGTCTAAATTTCCCACCTACAAAACCACAACGATTCCAATCCACTATCTAACCTTGATAATATTTTTGAGCACTTTGGGCCGTCCGTACGATTGTGATTCAAACCAGACGCAGTAAATCGTTGGTAAGTGGATACACGGACGCACAGACGGACAGCTAATCGATCCGCGCCGCTCTCTTTATCTCTGGTAAACATAAAACTGAATGTGGCTCTTATCAGTAGTTTGTAGTGAGCGTGTCCATTGTTCGACGGGATTTTCGGCTTTTTGTTTTGTGCTTTTGATCCTTTTACCACCTCCAGTTCAGTAGGTAGGCTTGGTTTGCATGGGAAAATAATTCAGAAAGGTACATAGTTCTGACCAACACTAAGATACGAGTGTATAGATGGTGTAAAAAACTACGCGAGACTTTTTAGTCTCACAAACAGAAAACAAATATTAATGAATCACACAAAAAATATCTCAGTGCGTGAACCGAAAACGCAGTCTCTCGTTTTATAAGCTGGTGTCTCGCCAACTGTGCCAGAGGATGCGAAATTTCATGCTACTTTCCTCTTGGTTAGAATAATTATAAGGGCAATTTTTTTTTTGTGGAAATGCTTTGTTTGGTTTTATTAAGGGAGAATGTAAATCGATCAAGACATTTTTTTCCGTCTAAATAAAAGCAGGTATATAAGGATAATTTCAACCACAGAGCGGTGAATAAATAGCGTTAGATTTCGAATGTATGATAGAAAAGCTGAAACAAATGGTGCGATTCGAAAGCTTCTTGATACAACAAATGTATTTATCCTGACAGTTGTATAATATCTTGATTTAACGTCAATAGGGTGATCAATAGATGTATAAATGAAGACAAAATAAAATACTTAGTTGAATGAAATGATAGCTGAACCAGCGCCCCATTGAAACGTGAAGCAGAAACTCTATCAACTCATTTTAACATATTTTTTAACAACAATCATTTTTTAGGAATTATACTCCAAAAATATCTTGTCATTTCTCGTTATATCGTTACCTAATAGAACTTATGATCTAATGATTATATGGCTGATTCTAGACTTTATTATTGTATTTATGGTTGAATTAAATGCGCGAAATTAAATTAGAAAAAAAAAATGTTTTAAAGCATCGATTTATCCCTTAATATGTTATAATGGACACGCACTCGCAGTACGGAGCAAACAAATCAGATCTCCCTTCCATCTTTCATATCTGCTTAAAGAATTTATTGGCTAATTACGTGGGGTTATTGTCCACAATATATTATTTATGCCGGACTGTCCGCTTTACTGACGTCGATAAAAAAAGTTACGATTTTTAATGCTAATGCGATACTCTACATCGGATAAGGTTCGCTCTTAAATATGCCGATTAAATGCGAATGGGGTCATTTCTTATACGAAATTATTGCGCGGTATTTTATGGTTTATTATGCGGCTCGAGATTGGGCTAAGAGGTTTGGATCAAACATTTGCCATTATGCTGTTGGGCGGGGTTGCATTTAGAATAGAAGGGCGGGCCTTCTTTTGAGAGACGAGTGAGATTTTTCGCTACTTGTTATGAGTATAACTAATTCATGCTATTAAAAAGAGAGAGTAACATATTTGTCTATATCGTTTTGGTGTGTAAGCTGCTGGATCGATTTGAATGATTTTTGGTAGCGACAAGCTAATCGAGATCAAGTTTAAAATAAAGAACTGTTGTCAATAATGATGCGATGTGTGTTGAAAATATGGCGTACGCCGTACGCGTATTTAACACTAATATTAATAAAACCAATTTTTTTCTTAAGATCTGTATGGACTGATCTTATATGTTTTATACTAAATTAAAAAATAACAACTTATCTAGCTTCAAGCTGTCAATCTGACATATATCCCTATTCACCCCATCGTTTTACTCGATCACGAAAACACTAATTGGCGGTTATTACTCGCACGTTCTGAAGATTGCTAATTGCAGCAACAAGGTTTTATAACAGCCAAGTAGTGTCAGAGTGCAGTGGTGTTGCAAGTTATTAGCTCGCCGTCCGGGGGGGTGCGGTGTGGTGGGGCGGTCGGCGCGGTAGGGGGGGGATCTGCGCTGCGAAGATACCGCCGCCCAGGTGGCCGGGCTGATACAATGCAATGTCGCGCGACACTTTTTGTTTGTTGCGCCCGGATTAAATTGAATTTTATTTATGATTTAGAAAATGCGCGCGCCGTTTTGTACGATTCGAAATTTAAAAAGTTGATGCCGCGCGCAATATGTATGTGGGGTTTTATGTAAAAAAACAATTTTTTACATACCGATATCCTCTGATCTTACTTATTCATGCAACAAAACAGCCAACATTTTCGCATTTACATTTGGTTATAGCTAAGTTTTAATAATCAATTTCTCTCCTAAATAATTGCTAAAACATGATTCTTCTAAGTAAAACTATATCAATGAGTTATAACTGTTTATATTTACTATTTCTATTGCAAGTATACCTGTGATTTCCTCTGTCGGTACGTTCAGGCCGGTATGGCACCTAGACCCCGTCGACGGTTTATAATGAAAGGTGTTATCAGTGCGGCGCATCCATCACGAGCGGTTATCAACGCGGGACACCCGACACACGACTCTCTACACTTTATATACAATTTTTAAGTTGCCACTGAAATATAGGACGATTGGGGTGAATAGATACGCATTACAAACCTCTTTGCTCAAATAGTACTAAAATGCATTTTTGATCGTGGAATAAAGTTTGAATTTCGAACATTGGCTCTGACGGTAATGTTATAAGGATGATAACGGTAGCGATTGCGTAATTCTTCAAATTAATGTTGGTGATAAGGTCCTACCGAAACTGAAATAAGAAACAGAATCGAAATCAAATCCTTTTCACTGCAGAGAAAATGCATGTAGAGCAACAAAATTTAAGTGAAATTGTTACAAGTGTTCTGGCATGGAAACAGATATTTACAATTACTTTTTAATAATTTCAATGTTAATGTTGATTTGAATAAGAAATACGATGAAAATGCACAGGTGCGTTGTTTTATCTTGGAATTAAATTAGTTTCTTGTTCAAAGTATCGCATCTAGGAATCGGACCTACAACCATCCATTCCGTACTCATTCTTCGTCTACTTCCACATAAAAACTATCAAGTCTAATGACTGCATTTAAACCGTTAAATGTAAAGCATTATTAAATATTTCGTTTGAAAATATATAAAAATCTATTCAAATAAATTATGCGGTGGTTAAAAAATAGCTTTTTTAATTTACAATATAAAAAATATAAACGAATAACAATGCTATTGAGCTGCTCCAAAGACAATCGCCATCATTATGCCAATTATAGTTAAATTTTATTGCGAAAAAAAATCTATTACCATAGATTTGCATAATACAACTTGTGACCGCATACTTTTCCAGGCAACTTTTTAACTTAATAGTAAGTTATTTGATTATTTCAGACTTTTATTGCCTTTGTCCGGTTAAAATATTTCATTGGAATTCGAAGAAAAAAACACTAAAAAATCGACTTTTAAATAATTTATGGTAATATGCTTTGTGAACAATAAATTTCTGACAATATTGACTGACTGTATTTCTCTAATATATTTTTTAACTGTTCGAAATTTAACGCCATGTCACGAGGTTAAAAACCTTTAAATGCATTTGTTATTTTTTAATATGGCAAAGACAACTGAGCGTACAGCCAAATGTAGAGTTGCCATTTCCCACAAAATTTTGTAGAGTCGTATTTGTCGGCACACACGGGGCGCAGTTCATTTAAAATAAACGAGATGTTAGAGTGGCGTGCGGCGGGGTGATAACGCCCGCCCACCGTGATGCATGCCCGATAACCGCCCTTTGACTGGGCTCGTCTGAGCTACACCTGACCACTCACTCTCATCTACGATTTAAATGTGTGAATTTTTCCGTGAAACGAAACGTCATTAGTAAACAGGACAGTGTCTAACTAATCTATTTTTTTATTTATGCTTATTAAACGGAAAGTATAAAGACATAATGCCCTAGGATTTTTCTTACAAGTTCGAACTTTGAGCGATATGGCGGAGCTTTTTTAATTTATATAATCATATTCATGAAATATTCTCCCATTTATTAATTTAATTAAATGATTGAGTAAGACTTAACGGTTTGTCCTTATATATAAATGTATACAGTTATGTATGCTGTTAAAATTTATCCGTAATATAATTAAACTGGGTCACAAATTTATATTTCAAATGATTTGATTACGTTAAGCATAGTAATTTTGTTTTCAAAACGAAATTTATTCTATATGGTGTGAAACGGAAATATTTTTTTGTCGTGGAAAATACGAATTAAAAAAAACACACACACACATTGATTGGTGACAAAAATACCTGTAATGATTGGTAGAGCAATTGTCGTATGTGACTTCGTTGAATCTTTCTGCACTCTGAAAGGTGGCAGAAGTTAAGCCTACACAAGTACACAGAGTTTTCTGTTATATAAAAATACGTGTGTGTGTAACTCTATCAATGAAAATGGTTAAGAAATCTTGCCACAAGCGTCCATTTTGAAATACAAATAATGAAGAATAAATATTTTTCTATATCAGTGTTTTTGGTCCACTTTTTATTTTGAAAATGGAATGCTAAACTTCTTCTTCTTCTTCTTCATCAACCCATATACGCCCACTGCTGAGCACGGGTCTCCTCTACCGTTGAGAGGGTTTAGGCCATAGTCCACCACGCTGGCCTATTGCGGGTTGGCGGACTACACACCTAAGAAATTCCTAAGAACTCTTAGGTGTGCAGGTTTTATCACGATGTTTTCCTTCACCGTTAAAGCAAGTGATAATTCAATGTGAATACACACATAACTTCGAAAAGTCAGAGGTGTGTGCCTGGGGTTCGAACCTGCGACCGTCGAGATTCTCGACCGCGCGCCCAAACCTCGAGGCCATCACTGCATTGCATGCTAAACTTAGAACTAACATTTTGAAATTCGAATTTTGCGGTATGACTTTTATATATTTTTAATATATATCACCGATAACGTTAAGATGTCTAATGTCTATTACTTTGTTTCAAATTCACTTTATTTGATTAGTCGCTAGTGTCTGCCTTTTCTAGTTACTTTGATTGTGATACGTCGAATTTTCGTTCTGAATTACTACTCTATTTTGAACTACTATCCTACTTAGTGTGTGTTTTTAATCTTTGAATGTCATAACAACGTGCTTTATATTTTTGTGCATGCAATTGGGCTTGTTACATGTAGATATTAACTGATGTTTGGCTGAATTAAACATGACGTAAAATGTATATGACTTAATTTTACTTTTCGCCTTAGATCCGATCCGGTTTTCCCATCATCTGCAGTAATTATATTATTTTATCATCAATGAACATTTTACTCTCAATGTATAGATAAGAAACACAAGTTAGGCAACCACTATCGGCAGCTGTCATAACGGTCATAAGCAGACGAGTCGGGAATAGTAGTTTAATGAAATGATTTTTCTCGAGAAACGGAACGTAGATTAGATAAGTAGCGTGTGATTTGAATTTAGAATACATGTATTCCAAAAGAAACAGAAAGTAATATTATTTTTAAAAATCGAATGCGTATGTGAATCATGCTACATTTTTCTCAATTCAAGTAATTGTGTTGCAATGTTGGCAATAAGTTTTTAGACCACGGCCGGTTAGTTTTTTATCTGTGATATTGTGCATGTCAACTGGTTTTGCTAAAAAATATTACGTGCGATAGACAATGCAGTTAGTAGATTTAGGTTGAATTTCAGGGTATTTGTATTCTTACTCACCATATCTTTTATCTAATTTATATCTCACGAACTTTTTCATTTTAATTCGGTCGATATGATCGCTGAAATGGAAATTATTAATTAAATTAGACTTTATGATAATTGAGGCTTTTAGCTTTTAATGTTTAGCGGAATTCGGATCTTCTCGGTACTTATCACTTGTAATTGATTTACTTTCAAAACTCGCTCAATGTAATGGCACAGGAAATATTAAAATTGTGAAATCGAGTACGTCGAAAATTTAATTGAAGCTAATAAAATTTGTATCATAAAATAATTATAAATGCAAACCTTTAACAAACCTTTTAGCGCGACTATTACAAAGCCATAAAAACACCGTCACATAAAAAAAAATGAAATAATTGGGAGGCGGTGTAGACACCTCGCCTCTTCGTATTCACCTCACAATCAGATATATTTAATAAAGAACCAGTCTGCCTACATCGGGCGTTTATCAGCGGGCTTAAAAACGCCCGTCTGACAATTTTACACACGATAAAGCGACGTCACACACCGCGACTTAAATCATACGCTGATTTTCGTCCGCGCACGACCGTTCTTATCTATAAAAGCACTCCCACTTATCTGTCGAGACGCAATCTCACATATTATATAGGCACTTATGTGTAAGCTCTAAGGATCCGCTCACACCATCCGAGGGCTCCACGTTTGATGCATTTTAAATTTCGAACATCATATTCCATATTTAATTGTATTTTTTTATTTATGTCAGTTATCTCAATAATAATATTTCAAAATTAATCATTTCAAATTTCGAACACAATATGAGTTTATTTTTTAAATGCAAAAGTATGTTAATTATAAGTCATTTAGGACATGTATCAACAAACATAGATTAAAAAACATCAGGTTTGTGTAATACTGATACGGTGTGACAAACGGCGCCTAAACTAAACAAATACAGTTTTATGTTTATCCGTGTAGGTCCGTGTGCCCGAGTCCTATTCCATAATGGCAAAGTGATTCATTTGTCTCACAGCTATCCGAATGTTTTAAGCTTATCCTAAGATAACGGCGGATGGGGGCACGAAATTAATGTTTCACTGTGTGCCGCGGCCACACTATCGGCGCTGATAACCGTCTCAGTGTTAGGGGCCGTTCAAGTATTACGTAAGCACTATAAGGGGGCGGGGGGGTTATTGCTTTGCTTATTTTGGATGACATGGGGGGCAGGGGAGTCTAGATGATGATTACGTCATCGGTAGTAATTTTTTTTTTACCGAATGGCAACCCTACATTGTCTTTGCTTGAAATCAAAACGCATTTTCGGGAATTCCCGCAAATAATGCATACGGCTAGGCACTCGCTTTAGAACCGAGTAGGGGAATTACCGCGCGCTATTCACTTGCCTAAATTTCCTCTATCAGTGTATTGTTTCGTTTGGATCCTATAGCGAGTAGACGTATTGTAAGCATAGCAAAACAAGTTAACATTTGTGTTACTGTTGATTCCATTAGCTAAAGTTTAATGTTTAAATAAGATGTCGTTTCAAATAGACAAATCCAAGTTATACCAAAAATTGTTTGAAAGTTTTAAGAAATCTCATACAAGTACGAAAGTACAAAATGTACAAAAATTAGTTAACGAAGTGTGGCGCAATTATAAATTACAAGCAAAGTCCGACAAGGAACTAGATATTATTGTATCTAAGAGAATTGAAGAAGAATTGCAAGCGGCGACTAGGAATAAATCCAATCTACTACATTTTTTTTCTAAGGTGAGTGACGAAATAATTTTACGTACCTTTGAGTACTAGAAATATTAAAAGTCGCCAAGAAGTTTCTTTTTACATTTTGTAACAATAATTTAGACGTTTTTATGATTACAAAATATTATGGCCTATCTCGAAGTATAGAGGTAATGTTCATTATATAGATTTACTAGCTTTTGCCCGCGACTCCGTCCGCGTAGACTCTAGGGTTAAGTGCAGAGAGATTTTCCCATTTATAACATGTTTATCCCACGGGAATACATTTTCCAGGATAATATTATTCCATGTTAATTCTGTGAGCCCTATCAACCTCTATACCAAAAATCATTCAATTCGCTTTGGTAGTTCACGAAATACCCATTCCCACGGGAATACTACATTTTCCGGGATAAAAAGTATCCTATGTCCTTTCCTGATGTATAAGCTATATTATTGTAAAGTTTCATTAAAATCCATTTAGTAGTTTTTACGTGAAAGCGTAACAGACAGACAGACAGACAGACAGAGTTACTTTCGCATTTATAATATTAGTATGGATTTTTTATGATTGATTCCGTCAATTGGTCACAAAATACAGGTGTTAATTTTCTGTATGTGATGGGTTCGATTCGATTAGATTAGATTATTTAAAGCCTTTAAATAATAATTATTTTTAGCCTTTAAATAATAAATTTAAGGTCTTTAAATAATATTTAAATGCTGTTTTTATTTCATACTTTGTATTTATGCAGCTTAATAAGAAAAAAATTAATAGAAAGTTTTTATTTTTAGGCAACGACTACCTATAAACCTGCAGAAAAAACACAAATTATACAGCCAGCTTCAAATATTAAAAAACAGGAAGAAGATAAAATAAAACCCGGTAATGAATCACAACAGCAATGCGAAAATAATGAAAATGCAGATAAACAGAGAGCAAAACCTTCTCAGGAAGCTATGAAAAATAAGATTGCTCTACTCGAAAAAAATCTGAATGCTTTGTATTCTGCCAGAGATACTATGCCAAGCCGTGCTGAAGTTGATAAACAGATCATTAAGTTGCGCGACGAAATAAAAACAGCAAAACAGTCTTTAAACAGGAAGGTTCAAAACGCAGTTGCCCAGAAGAAACACAGGGATGGTATAAAAAGAAAGTTAGAAGATATTTGTCATGAAAATCCAGAAATAAAAAAAAGACTATCTCTGAGGGATTCAGTGGGACGTCCTAATCTTGAAAGCAATCAACCATTACTATTGAAAACAATTGCGGATATAGCTTTATTTGGGAGTGCAGCAGATGATAGAAGACGAACGGAATCTATTCGCAGCGTAAAAACTCTTGATGAACTCACACAAGAATTACGTAAAATAGGATTTGATATTAGTCGCAGTGGGACATATCTTCGTTTGATTCCCAGAAAATCTAATTCTGTAGAGGGACGAAGACATGTATCGACAGTCCCTGTTAAGCTCATCCGGGCTCAAACTGATCTTCACAAGAGCCACTTAGATAGCAAGTTCGCTGAAACATCAATTAATTATTTAGAGAACATAGCATCCATACTTGGACCAGATCAAGTATTTTTCATATCTCAAGATGATAAAGCTCGAGTCCCTATTGGCGTAACTGCGGCAAATAAGCAAGCACCTCTTCTAATGCACATGGAATATAGAGTCAAATTGCCTGATCACGATTGGGTAATCGCTGAGCGTCATAAATTAATACCATCTGTTTATGCTGGTATCAAAATCACTTCCAGTATGCTAGGACAACCGCAAGCCGTTGGATATTCTGGACCAACATATATCGCTATTCGAAGTGGAAAGCATAGTTCATCTACTGCTAATACTCATGCTCAGGATTTCGAGACGCTTCTCGAACTTGAAGAGTTTCGACCATTAGCTAAAACTGACAATGGACTAGTAAAACCAGTGGTAATCATGACGGTTGATGGAGGGCCAGATGAAAATCCGCGTTATCAAAAAGTCATAGGGTTTGCTATACAACACTTTAAGCGACATAATCTCGATGCATTGTTTTTAGCTACCAATGCTCCTGGAAGAAGTGCGTATAACAGAGTAGAGCGCAGAATGGCTCCTCTTAGTCGCGAACTGGCTGGTTTAATTTTGCCTCATGACCATTTTGGGTCTCATTTGGATGAACGTGGCGTTACAATTGATAAACATTTAGAAAGATCTAATTTCGAATTCGCAGGAACTGTATTAGCTGAAATATGGAGTTCAATGGTAATTGATGGCTATAATGTTACTGCAAAATATGTTGAGGCAGGTGATCAAGATCTTCCTGATTTTCCAGACATTAAATGGTATTCAGAACATGTACGTGAAAGCCAATACTTGCTTCAAATTGTAAAATGTAAAAATACAGAATGCTGTCGTCCAAGAAGTGGCCTATTTAGATTACTAGACAACAGGTTTCTTCCACCACCTGTAAAAGTAAAACAAACAGTTAATGACTTGGTTTTGGATGAAGGAGGACAATTTCTTAATCTTCCAGTCAATTTAGCTCTACGCTTAAGTGCTTCACTCAAAGATTTCCTGCAAATGCCCTACGATTATTTTTGTCCAACGGTAAAATTGAGGCTATCAAGTCGAACATGCAAAACGTGTGGTCTTTATCATGCTTCCGTCAAGTCACTAAATCGTCACATCGAGAAGATCCATAAAAAAGTAAACACGCACACTGATAGGAAAATTAGACCTGTAAGAGTCGCTGCTCGTCGTGCTAATGAACTGATGTGCATTATTCAAAATTTAGAGCACCATGATGTTGAATGGCTCGATGAGAACGACGTAGACATTCCAAAATCGGAAGAAAGTGTGCAGACTTACAACACTGAGCAGCAATCCAAGCAATCCAATGTCATCGAAAACTTAGAATCATGGATTCGGGTTTCATGGACTGAAGACTGTTAATTTGAATTTAATATGTGTACCAAAAATTTAAAACAAGTTTGTTATGTTTGTAAGATTATAATATTTTTGTTACTCTATGTTGAATACCATATCAGTAAAATCTCTCCATCCTAAATCTATTTTCTTATTTTTAAAATTATAATTATAACCTTATAATTACAATATTTAAAAAAACAATACATTAATTGAAAAATGTTTACGTAAGCATGGGGGTAGGGGGTAAGAGCTTTGCTTACTTTTGCTGACAAGGGGGATGGGGGGGTAAATAATTGTAATAAATCTGCTTACGTAATACTTGAACGGTCCCTTATGTTATTGAGGAATGTGTGTGTAATTATTTTGTACGTATTCGCCGTAAACACTCGCCTAATAGGTGTCGTTCTGTGTGAGAGAGAGGGAGCTATACAGGCAAAACGTGTAAGTTGAGACGGAAGATGTGTCCCAGGTGGTAAAGTTGGATTTGTATAATTGTTTGCCTTATTTGTTATGGAATTGTACGATAAAGTATGAATATAAATAATAAATACATGGTTTATGTTGTAGTATGGTTAAAGTTATGTTTTAGTGTTTGTTTACTGTTCGGAAACGTGTAAACAAACTCGCGTCTGTATCCTCCAAAGGGGTGGGCAGAGATGCACCAATGTTTTGCCAGATTTATTGCCGATTTTCCGGTAACGGTGTGTACTGAAAAATTCTGACAGAAAAACATATGACTATCATACATATTTGCTCTATCAAAACCTTTAAAGAGTATCTTTTAAAGGTTTATGCATGAAATAACATGTGTGTATTTTGAGTAAAAAGATTTTAAACACATCTATATGTTGTGCTTTTACACTTCTTGATTTATAAATAATTTTTAGGTGAAATATGGTAGTGGGCGGGACTCTCGCAAGTTTTTGGGAAAGCCCTATGCCATGCTGCTGCCGAAAGTTTCTTAACGAGAAAAATAAATCCCTGACTTGGGTATCCAAGACACCTTGACAGCTCATTACACCTATAAGGCATTCAACACTACAATAAATATATTTCAAAAAAAATATATTTAAAAATCAACGCCATCTATCGTCAATAGTACACACCACAGCTATCAGATGCAACACAAGCATCGAATATGAAAGCAAATTGTCGTGTAAACGGCGCAACAAAGCACAGGCAACAATCTTATCTCGCGTTTGTGCAACATTGGCGCAACATTCGCGAAACATTATACACAAACTAACATAAATGTTTAATTAGAAGTGCATCTAAACCGTATTAGTTGCAACGACTGTACGTGTTGGGGGAGGGGACAATTTGTAAGAGGGCAGCGGGGAATGTCGAAGTTTAATAAACAATTATTATAATTTTTAACTAGATTATTCTAGATTTAGATTTATTTACGATAAGAGGGTATCTTTATTACTATATTAGACATATTGACAAGAGGTTACATAAGGAGGCTCATTACAATTATATAAAACGGTATTGTATTAAGGAAACCCTTTGTTGATTGAATATTATTAGCCAATAAATATAGTATACTGAAATAAATTAGCCTTTTAAGAACCGCTCAATAATAAACAGTCCTAGATTGAGCAAAAGAGATCATGTTGTTAACATTCTCAAATAATAACGTTGTGGGATTGACTATTAAGAGAATTAACATTAGAGATATTAGGAATAAATTTGACGAAACAGTTAAGCAGCGTAGCTTTATCGAATGTCAATATCGACATTTTATCTGAGCTGTATGGGTATTACAACAACTATATAATTAATACTCCACTAATAATTTAAAATTAATTAATGTCAAGGTTAAGATTCTGCTGCAATCGGAATTATAGCCACAATTAAAATAAAATATTAATGACAATAAAAGCATATGGCTTAGCGAAGAACAAATCATTTTCGATTTTAGTAATATTTTTATAGGTATTGTTTTGCTAAATTTGACTAATTACATTTCAATGAATTAATTACAAAAAAATTGCAAGCAAATCTGCATTTGTGAGAAACATAAAAGATCCCTAATAGGATTAGGATCAGCGTCTCGTATTTAGGCTCAATCCTCTAAGCATGATTTAAAGCTCATATTCTTAAATTAGTAATACATTCTAAGGTGTGAAGTCCGCCAACCCGCACAGGCCAGCGTAGACGACTAAGCCCTCTCAATGGTTTCATTCACAGCAGTAGGACGTATATAATCTGATGATGATGACTCATTAAGCTATTTAAACATCATCATCAATGATGATGAATCATCATCAACAGCCAATATTGGTCCACTGCTGGACATAGGCCTCCCCCAATGACTTCCATTTAAACATACCTCCAATTAATTCCTATAAAATCGCAACCGCCCGTAAGTCGCACCACGCGCCACCGTAACAACTTTCGGTGGTTCGTATTGGATCTTAGGAAGTTTTGCCGTATCTCCGAACGTATCGCAGTCGATGTCTTGAATGCTCCGTACGATGTTGCCAATATAGGACTGTGCTCTGTACCGCCATTGCCACATATTATGGCGCGTGAGGTGTTTTAACCGCACTCAAATTTGGTGTTTGATATTGAATGTTATGGGATTTTTAGTGATTACTACAGATTTTGTAGAGATTGTGATCGAAAACTAAGATAGGTTATAAACACAATGGCGTTAAAAAACCGCGACACAAAAATATCTTTCCTAATCAGCACGCGCATATAATAGGTATTCATTGTTGTTCGGAAAACATATTTTTTTTATCTGGATTTTTTAGCGCCAATATATTTGTGATTATTGTATGACCAGTATTTATTTTTGATCACGATTTTTTAAACCCAGTATATTTTTTTTAAAGATGATTACTAATTGAATGTAAGAGTATACATAGGGAATGCAAATCTCGCGAGATTGGGCTCAAGCGAGATCTCGCGAGTTTATGAAAATCAATCTCGCGAGATCTCGGCAATTGCGAGATCTCGCGAGATTAGCAGTGTTGTGTTTGTTTTTATCAAATAATAACAATATTTGAATACATGAGGTACATAATAATAAAAAATATAAATATGTATTATAAAAATATTTATAATTACAATTTTTTTCAAGACTTTTTCATGCATTATAATCAAAGATGACGTAACGTAACTTTCTAAATTTTTAAAATAAACTTTTTGGTATTAAGCTCTGACGCTTTTACGAATGTATCTATCAAAAACAATAAAATAAATTATATCAAACAAAACTTGAGTTGACTATTAAACTGAGATATTAGTATTAACAATTAAATAACAAACTATACTACTCAGTACAATAGAACATCGAAAATTACAAATTAAATGAAATATTTGTTAAATCACAAATCACAATTTATTACAATTCAAGAATTATTTTGAAAATAGCTCCTTAAGAAGCACAAAATGTCCAAAGTGTCGTCTGCTAAACGGCTTCTTATTTTGTTGGTCAGATAACCAGCTGCTGAAAAGGCCCTTTCGCTTCGAATAAGCCGTTTTTATACTCCAGTACAATCTCGTTAATCTCGCGAGATCTCGCTCTTTTTTCGACCGAGATTAATCTCGCCCAAAAACGCCGAGATCTCGCGAAAACGAGATCTCGCGAGAACGAGATTGCATTCCCTAAGTATACATATGTATAAATGTATGTAAATGTGATTGTTTAGAAGTTCTCTATCTCATGTTAGAAAAATATGTATAATTTTGTTTTTGTATAACGTAACTATTTTTTTTAAATATTAAAATGTATTGATTCGTACAATATAACAATGCCTATTCGAAATCAGGTTTACCTGACCCCAAAAGCGGTAGATTTGCGTAGGTCAAAGTGGGTTTGAGACTATATACATGAAAATCAAATACATTGTTTTTTTATTTAATATAGTTCTTATTTTGAAATTGAGAATATTCAACAAAACATGTTGGATCCAACGGTAGACCAACCGATGTGGTTGGTCGTTTTACCATACGACCTATGTCCGTTCTTAGCCAGCCTCCATGTATCACAGATGAGTGGTGGTTTTAATCTACCACCGTTAGCCTCTATCTGCGATCAATGGATGAAAAATGTGCAACGGCTTAGCGCTAACTTTAAAATTTTATACGTTAGCAATCTCGCGATAGTGTTGCTAGTCGGGAAATTTATTGGTCATTTCATAGATTTTATTAAAACTACTTAAAATGATAGCGATATTTAAAAAATCGAAGTAAGATTGTCGTTGTATTTTTGTCCGTTTCATTAAATTTAAAACATAACTCGAAATAAATATACTGTTGGTTCACTTCAACTGTTATTCCTTTGCTTATAAATTATTCTAGAATTTTACCTGTCAATCGAAGCGAAAAACATAGATAGAGTTGCCAGCGGTTATCTGCTACCTGTGCGGGTGGTATATTTTTTACCATTGATATGGCAACACCCGCTCGGCCGACGTATCGCGATGCGATGCAGTGCAACTCCAAAAAGTTTTACTTTGTGCGCCACTACCGTAAGATACGGCGCTTTGATATATACCGTTGAGATAGCGAGTTACTAACTTAGTTCAGATTTGGGTGAATTGTTGTTGAATTTTAGTAGTAAATAGTAGAACGCTGCAGATAGCGCTGGCAACTTTAAAAAATAATTCCATTGTCAAAATTGCACAGTTGGATGTTGTGGTTTATGACCTAAAAGGGGCTTTCTTTTGGGATATTTGGTATATTGAATGTGGCTATAAAAAAGCGGCCTTATGACGTACAATTAAAGGTTTCTAGACTATAAAACAAACGTGCACGGAAATCCTTTCTCCTTCACTTCCTTCTAAATCCTAATAACTGCTTATTCAGATTAAGCAAACCGAAACATAAAAGAACATGAGTTTCAACATTTGCACCCCTTCACATTTATTTCCGCATCGGAAAACATTTTCCTCTCATGAAAATATTTTTTAATTGTCCAAGCTCGTCCCAACATCCGTGTCCCCGTAAAAATAACACGAGCTCTTTTAAAAGTGTTAAAAGCTGATAACCATCGGGGGAACACATCGGACCTTTAGTGTGGAATAAATAAGTGCGGACGCATTAAGGCGAGCGGTGTTGGCCTCAGGTGGCCTTCCGCCCGCCCTGTATCGCAGATAACGAACGTTAACAGCCTTTAACGGGCGTTAGCGGCTGTAACGACGCCGTTAGAGCCAGCGGCTTCCTCCGCCATTGTGAGTGCGAACTTTCCGAAACGCCCGGCCAGTGTTTGGCGACCGTAAATTTGTTGATCGG